>CM066326.1:33457494-33874994 GCA_033807775.1 Saussurea involucrata | reverse complement strand
AAACAAACCATAAATTAGCAAATCCCATTACAAATAAAGATAACGTCGTTAATTTGAACCGTCAAATAATATTTATGCAGCGGAAAAATTATTAAATTAAATCTCGACATTTAAAAATGAAACTCGATCAGCCTTCGCCTTGCGCTAGTGTGTACCATCACGCTCGACTGCTACTCGCACCTGAAAACATAAGATATTGGGAAGGGGTAAGCACGAAGCTTAGTGAATTCTACCACCTACGCAGGTAGCAATCACACATATATCGCCCCTACTCGCAAGTAGGCAAACAACACCACAATTACAAGTATAATAACATATCAAGATTTAAACATGTAATCACATACCTCGGTCCCAGCGAGCCCTCGGTCCCACTGAGTACACATTAAACGATATCCATACTAGCTCAGTCCCACCGAGCCCTCGGTCCCACCGAGTCCACATTATATGATATTCTTACTAGCTCAGTCCCACCGAGCCCTCGGTCCCACCGAGCCCCTCAGTCCCACCGAGGTGTACACAAAACACACCATTCACATAATAAATAATTTACAACTAGCTATCACACCACAACTAGTTCACGTAAGCATACAATAACACGCTAGAGCAAACGCAACACATATGTAACTCCTAGTCTACGCAGTGAGAGAACTCAACTTAAAGCAACGCAAGTATCCGCAACCGCAACACAAGACGGCCAACTTCACTCACCTTTTCCCACCTAATTACGTGTTAACAAAAGTCAAAGTGAAACCCCAACCCAAAACCACGACTACTAAATTATAAATTACATAATCCAGCTTTTACTCTAAAAACACAGGTCTGTTCGAGACCTGTTTAACCCCTTATAAACTAATAAATCCAGAAATATTATACCATAATCACAAAGTCCCATGTCTTAGGGTTCCAGGGACATATCGCACGCGGTCTAACGATTTTTCTACAATTTAATATGGATTTTACAAAATCGACTTGCAGAACAGCGAAAAACAGGACCTTTCAGTACAAAACAACAATTTGACACTAGCTATGTTCCTAACTGGTTTTTCCGTAAAACATATGAAACTTACTAGACTCAGAATGGGAGATTTTGGCATTGATTTCACCCCAATACAATGTTCCTAGAAAAGGTTATGGCTTTCCCAAAACAGTTGCAGAAACTATGTAATTCACATGAAATGTCAACTATAGCTAATTAATCCATTAAGTCACGACTTAATCCAAACAGACACGGAAAGCCTAAAAGCTTACTGAAAAAGGTCATACTAGGCTGGTCGACAGCCGTGCACTACCCACTGCCGCCTCCGGCTGTGGTGGTGGTTGGCGGCGGCGACGACGGTGGTTACGGTAACACCTTCCGGCGGAACCTCCCAACATCGCCCACCCCGACTCCCCGCAACCACACCCGCACCTGCACACACTGCACCCAACCCTCTGCCGCCACCACAGCGGCGTGCAGCGGCGGCCCCACCGCCGGCAGCCGTGGCTGCGGCGGTGGTGGTGGCGGTTCACGGCAGAAATTTGGCAAACAACAACAACGAGAAGGAAACGAACCTACCTCGATGCGACTCTTCGTTCTCCCCGCTTCCGGCAGCAAACGAAGGCGTCTCTCTCTCTCTCCGGCGTCACTCTCTCTTCTCCGGCGCCACTCTCTCTTCTCCGGCGCCACTCTCTCTTCTCCGGCGTCACTCTCTCTTCTCCCTCTACTCTCGGTACTTTCTCTTTTTCTCGCTCTCCTTCTCTCTCTGGCAGACGATGACGCCGACTGTGGTGGTTCTCGGGGGTGGTCGACGGCAGCAGGGGGTAGGGGGTTTTGGGTGTTCGACGGCCGTAACAAGGGAGGAACGAAGTAGGGTTTTTTTTGGTGGTTAATTTGCGATGGGCTAAAAAAACAACGAGAGAAAGTGAGGGGGGTCGGTCCATATGGCCGATCCCATGCACACACCTTATACCCTTGACACATTTAGTCCCTCACCTTTCCAACACTTTACAATTTAACTCGAGGTTTCCCATCGATAACTGGTTAGGTCTTTCTCGTTAATTCCGTTAGATACAAAGAACAGCAAGAGAAAGAAAAATTAAATTAAATTAAATTAAATCTTACCGGGATACGGGCTTTACAACTCTCCCCCACTTGGATTAGACTTCGTCCTCGAAGTCTAGACCGGCGAATAACTCGGAATAGTTCTCGCGCATCTCCGCTTCGGGTTCCCACGTCCACTCGAACCCCTTCGGTGCGGCCACTGGACTTTCCTCAACTAGAATCTAAATTTCTCACACCGTATAGAAATCCTCGAATACTTTTCTTACTAACAAGACTCCTTCAAGGACACTGAAAATATGATCGGAAGAACACTCCAACAACTGGATTCATTCCTAGTCAAACGACTTCGGTTGCCTCCCAACCTTAGATGTTCCATACGTCCCGATTCAACTTTCAAGCTCTAACCATTCTATAGGTGCTCACCAATATACCCTACAGGATACTCGAATCCGATCATTCCTACCATTACTGCCGATTAACTTCCACGAGTTCTAATAGACTCCCAAAATTTATTTCACACGGATCATCAAACCAGTAAACTTATAATCACCCACGAAGGTCATTCCACCATAACCATTCATCACAATTAAGCATCTCAGGGTTACTACTACCATCACCATAATTATTTTAAAATCGGCTACAAATCTCCGATTACACTAAAGGTGTTTGGCCTCAAGCCCAAAAGTCGACACCTAAATATACTACTTACCTCAAAAAGGTTACTGCGCATTTATTCTCTTAATTACAAAGGGCATCATTCCCTTAACCGACACTATTCGGTCTACACTAACAACACGTGTGGAATACCCAATCTTCCACCGTCTACTTATCCTCCACGCTCGCTCTAGGAAACCTAGTTACACCGTATCAAGATACACCTTAACGCCTACCTCCCAGGTACGTCTCAAGGCCCGGCATATCGGAACTACCTCTCAGGTAAGTGCCCAAGACTATATCCTCTTAGTGCCTACTGGAAAGTCAAGGTCATAACACATGAATACCGGGGTCTCACCCCGAGATACCCATCCGACCGTTACCAACGACTGACTGACATGACCAAGGATCCAATGCAAACAGTCTACCAACAACATGCCTATTCCGGAATGACTCACTCTCCCAAACATGTAAATACTCAAAATGACACATAACACTTAAAAGCGCCTTTCCCAAATGGTTTACAAAATCATTTACAAAATATTTTCAACGTCAAGATTTTTCACTTCAGAAAGACCGTATGCAATAAAACTACTATTACCGGTCGGTAGTTACGCAAAAATGGACACGCTCGTCTCACATGGTAAAATCATGTTGAAAATCATTCCATTGCCGTTCAGTTTACTTACAAAATCCAAATGATATGGAACGAAGTTTACCAATCAAAATTTTGTGCGCGTCAGTTATTTATACAAAACAAGGAAACGATTTATTGACAATAAAACATTTAGCTGACTAAAAAGCGCACCAAACAACTCATGATAAAATGCTACCAAAAATATTCTCCCAAAATTCTACAACACAATCCATATAAGGATTGGAAACGCAAGAATTAGATAATTGCAATTTTATTTTCAAAATCAAACTTTGTGCATGACTTAGTCGGCATTCTACGTCTCGACTCGTACTACTCCAAATCTCTCCGGTCCACTATCGTCATCTAGACATTTAAACCTCTTAGGGCAAGTTGAAATTCACGTCAAATCATCTTACGGCTTTTCCTCAAAACAAAGTCGGCTCAAAAGCCTATAATTCTAGCTCAATCATCAAACTTGATCCGAAACGGTCTACTTAAAACAAATATCATGTCAGCAACCTCAACCACAAGTGGACAACCTAGCCGTCCTATACTACGGCCCAAACGCTCACTACAAGTGCGAGGCACAAAATAATGGGTAGCCCCGCTATCAAACATCACTACAGCAGACACCGAGTTAACTAAGAACGTACTTAATCACACATCTTAAGCAAAAAGCAACTACATACCATCTCCAATAAAATAAAACAAGTGATGAAATATACCTGTCACCACTTTAGGCGTAGCCTGTGCCTCCTCCACCGTCAGTTGATGAACTCCACCTCGGCCGCCTCGGGTCCAGCCTGACCCACACGGCCATTGGTAATACGCAAGGGAGCAACCACAGGGGCTTCTTGTGCCCCACTCCCAACAGAAATCCTCGGATTCTGGCAGTTAATCTTCATGTGGCCCGTCTGTTTGCAGTTAAAAACAGACCACCAGTGGTGCCCTGCAATCCCGACCGTAGTGTCCTACCTGACTACACTTGAAACATTTGTCGTTTCTCCTTCCGCTACTATCTTTGGTTTTAAACCCACCACTCCTTCGATTCAAAAGTGAGTCCGAAAACCTCGTTTTCTTTGGGACTGCGGATTCTGATGCAACGGCCTACGCTGTTTTCCTCTTCTTGGCATGTTCCTCTAACTCGAGTCCCTGTCCTCGAGCAGCCTCCAGCATCATTACTACCTCATCACGAACGGCGGTAATAATCCCAGGGATTGCCTCCCTAATAGCATGCTTTACTTCAGCCGCTATCAACTCCCGCATCTGCTCACTAGTGAGTACAATACTCGCATTCGGTTCAACATCGTTGTTCCTCCTTGTGATGGTCATCCTAGGTAATTAATACCACGAGCTATTAGCACATAATAACTCATACTAACAACGCTCACACTCAACTCCTCGGATTCCTCGTGACTTTCCCCGACTCGAACATTGATCATGTGCTTCCGGTAGTAGGAGCTCTACTACTACCATCTACACCTATCACTGTTCGCTCCGAGTCCCATCCCGAGTACCCAAGTAGTTGCTCGCCCAAACAAAAACCATACACGTATGCCTATACTGACGCATGTACACACTCTTCCTAGCTCCCTAGGAATAATCATAATACCCCACTATCCTTGCTAGGGAGGAACCCCCACTAACCCTGACGAGTCTCCTCGTAAACGCACAGTCGTATACAGTGGAAACCAGATAGACATTCGAATATAAGATTCTATCTTACAATGGTTGGACTCAAACAAGAGCTGCGCAATAGAACTAAATCCAACATTATAAGGCTATTCGGTTCCTACCGCATACAACCTATAGTGCATTCACTTAACACCCTATCAAGGTTGGCATAAACTCCTATTAGCAAGCAACAATCATGCAGTACAGTGTAATAAGCACCAAGCAATCTAGCATACATACTCCTATGTTCTAGAAAGCAATCTAGCATACATACTCATATGTAAACACTCTTCCCAGCTCACTAGGAATTTCATCTCATCCCACTACCCTTGCTACAACGGAATCCCTATTAGCCATAACGAGTTGCCTCGCGAATACCCAGTCGCATGCAGCGTGAATCAAATAGACATTCGAATACAAGATTCTATCCTAGAACGGTTGGACTCAAACAAGAGCTGCGCAATAGAACTAAATCAAATATTCTAAGGCTATATGATTCTTACTGCATACAACCTATAGGGCCTTCACTTAACAACCTACTATAACTAGCACTGATTCCTACTAGCAAGCAATCATCATATAGTACAGTGTCAACCACATAAGCAGTCTACCATGCATACCCTATGATCTAGAAACGATAAATACACTAAGTACTGTACCTTCCCACTTAGCGTCGGCTGACTGTACACACTACGCCCTCGATCACCGTTTCCCAAACGGGTTTTCCTTTTTCCTTTATTCTAAAAAGTTTTAGTAAAAGAATTTAAAATTTCATAGCCGCAACTTGAGACCAAACACACCGAGATGTGTTTGATTCACTCAAGCTGTGCTCTGATACCAAGTTGTAACGTCCCAAAAATTACAAGGAATTTTAAATTTTTAAAAATAATGCCTTCCATTATAAACAAACCATAAATTAGCAAATCCTATTACAAATAAAGATAACGTCGTTAATTTGAACCGTCAAATAATATTTATGACGCGGAAAAATTATTAAATTAAATCTCGACATTTATAAATGAAACTCGATCAGCCTTCGCCTTGCGCTAGTGTGTACCGTCACGCTCGACTGCTACTCGCACCTGAAAACATAAGATACTGGGAAGGGGTAAGCACGAAGCTTAGTGAATTCTACCACCTACGCAGGTAGCAATCACGCATATATCGCCCCTACTCGCAAGTAGGCAAACAACACCACAATTACAAGTATAATAACATATCAAGATTTAAACATGTAATCACACACCTCGGTCCCACCGAGCCCTCGGTCCCACCGAGTACACATTATATGATGTCCATACTAGCTCAGTCCCACCGAGCCCTCGGTCCCACTGAGTACACATTAAACGATATCCATAGTAGCTCAGTCCCACCGAGCCCTCGGTCCCACCGAGCCCACATTATATGATATTCTTACTAGCTCAGTCCCACCGAGCCCTCGGTCCCACCGAGCCCCTCAGTCCCACCGAGGTGTACACAAAACACACCATTCATATAATAAATAGTTTACAACTAGCTATCACACCACAACTAGTTCACGTAAGCATACAATAACACGCTAGAGCAAACGCAACACATATGTAACTCCTAGTCTACGCAGTGAGAGAACTCACCTTAAAGCAACGCAAGTATCCGCAACCGCAACACAAGCCGGCCAACTTCACTCACCTTTTCCCACCTAATTACGTGTTAACAAAAGTCAAAGTGAAACCCCAACCCAAAACCACGACTACTAAATTATAAATTACATAATCCAGCTTTTACTCTAAAAACACAGGTCTGTTCGAGACCTGTTTAACCCCTTATAAACTAATAAATCCAGAAATATTATTACATAATCACAAAGTCCCATGTCTTAGGGTTCCATGGACATATCGCACGCGCTCTAACGATTTTCCTACAATTTAATATGGATTTTACATAATCGACTTGCAGAACAGCGAAAAACAGGACCTTTCAGTACAAAACAACAATTTGACACTAGCTATGGTCCGAACTGGTTTTTCCGTAAAACATATGAAACTTACTAGACTCAGAATGGGAGATTTTGGCACTGATTTCACCCCAATACGATGTTCCTAGAAAACGTTATGGCTTTCCCAAAACAGTGGAAGAAACTATGTAATTCACATGAAATGACAACTATAGCTAATTAATCCATTAAGTCACGACTTAATCCAAACAGACCCGGAAAGCCTAAAAGCTTACTGAAAAAGGTCATACTAGGCTGGTCGACAGCCGTGCACTACCCACTGCCGCCTCCGGCGGTGGTGGTGGTTGGCGGCGGCGACGGTGGTTACGGTAACACCTTCCGGCGGAACCTCCCAACATCGCCCACCCCGACTCCCCCGCAACCACACCCGCACCTGCACACACTGCACCCACCCCTCTGCCGCCACCACAGCGGCGTGCAGCGGCGGCCCCACCGCCGGCAGCCGTGGCTGCGGCGGTGGTGGTGGCGGTTCACGACAGAAATTTGGCAAACAACAACAACGAGAAGGAAACGAACCTACCTCGATGCGACTCTTCCTTCTCCCCGCTTCCGGCAGCAAACGATGGCATCTCTCTCTCTCTCCGGCGTCACTCTCTCTTCTCCGGCGCCACTCTCTCTTCTCCGGCGTCACTCTCTCCTCTCCGGCGTCACGCTCTCTTCTCCCTCTACTCTCGGTACTTTCTCTCTTTCTCGCTCTCCTTCTCTCTCCGGCAGACGATGACGCCGACTGTGGTGGTTCTCGGGGGTGGTCGACGGCAGCAGGGGGTAGGGGGTTTTGGGTGATCGACGGCCGTAACAAGGGAGGAACGAAGTAGGGTTTTTTTTGGTGGTTAATTTGCGATGGGCTAAAAAAACAACGAGAGAAAGTGAGGGGGGTCGGTCCATATGGCCGATCCCATGCACACACCTTATACCCTTGACACATTTAGTCCCTCACCTTTCCAACACTTTACAATTTAACTTGAGGTTTCCCATCGATAACTGGTTAGGCCTTTCTCGTTAATTCCGTTAGATACAAAGAACAGCAAGAGAAAGAAAATTTAAATTAAATTAAATTAAATCTTACCGGGATACGGGCTTTACATTGAAGGTTCATCTGTAGGTGCTTCTTCTGCATGTCTTTTCGATGTAGAGGTAGCCTGTAACATAATATCAGTAAAGTTTGAGGCTGCCTTTGTCATTACCTTTTCTACCTCTGTTGCAGCACCTCTGATCTCGTCTACTTGAGCCTCAAAGTTGAACTTGTGAGTATCAAGGGACGCTTTCACGTGTTGTTCTGTCGCCTTAGCTTTCATTACAAATTTTGATGAGATCGTCATCATACGGCTAAGAATTGATTTCATGAAGTCTCCCATTTGGCCAACTGTCATGGGTAGGTCATTTGGGTTAGGGCTGGAGATGTTGAGTGGAGTAGCAGATGAGGTGGTTGCTTCTTTTATGGATTCCTTAACAGAGTTGGTAATTATCTTTGTCAAGGTTCTGACGTTAGATTCTGAAAGAATAACCGTGGGGATGGGAAGGGTTCTGTTCATCTGCGCTGTGTGGTTCTCTGTTATGAGTCGCTTTAGCTCTGCAAGATCTGTCGAAGTCTTTTTAACTTCCTCTGTTCTGACTGATCTTAGGTCGGCTATCTCTGTTGTCTGTTTTGCAATCTCTTCTCCTCTGACCCGTTCAGACTCTGTTCTGAGTGCTTCATCCTCGACATATTTTTGAGTTATTTCAGCATGCTTTTTCGAGATGTTCAGCAGTTCTTCCCTAAGAGAAGCATTTTCCTTGCGGATCAGCTCCTCCTTTTGTTCATTGATAAGTTTATACTCGTTCAAAGAGTTGTTGATACTGTCACAGAAGCTTTCGAACTCTGCTCTTGTGATAGTGTCAACGGGGGTCTCCTTGGTTCCAACACATGGATCCAATTCTGCCTCGAGTTCAGAGGCGCCTCCATCAAGAGTTGTGTTGATGTTGGCTCTTGGAGGACTTCCACCTGATCCTTGATGTTCCCTTTGAGGGGAAACAACTACAGGTGTTCTGACCAAAGTTTCCTCTTCCAGCTCAGGTTCTGAAGTAGGAAATCTGGTGTGATGAGAAGCATTTGGATCAAGCAATGTCTTCCCTTGTTCTACTATGGTCTCCCATTGTCCCTGAGTTGGACAGATGCTACGTGAGATTACAAAGATCTCTAGTCTATTTTGTGTTGTGTCTAAATGAGCCACAGAGGCATCATCGTGTGGAGGTGACCTATTGATGTTCTGGGGCGAATGAACATCACTACCAAAGATAGTTCCCCGGCTTCTTGCGTATCAGAGGCATGAAGAGGTGCCTCTGATGGTATAGACTGGTTGGGGTTCGAGGTGTGCACCTCGGTTTCAATAATCCTTTGGTCTTGATCACCAGGATTAGATTGTGTGGAAGCACTGGGATTTTGGTTAAGGATACCCTCAGCTGTGCTCTGATGAGCATCTTTTTCTATTCGCACATTTTCCTCGGCTCCTATGGCTGTAGAATTCTCTGGATTCTCTCTGATGTTTCCCTCTTGCTCACCACTATCAGAGGAGATATTTTCTACCTCTGGTGTTTCCTGTACTTCCGCATGGACAGCCTCTCTAGGAGATGCTCTATCCTCTACTTCCTCTCTCCTAGAGGAAGACCCCACTTCGGGTACTCTTGCCTCTGGTCTGTTAACTTCCTCACCAATCTCCTCACTCAGGCTCTCCAAGGAAGGCTCAGATCCTAAGTATGATGGGGTTCACACCTCAGGTTCTTGAGGTTGAGCAGCACTCTGATAGTTTTTGATAGAGATGTGGTCAGGGGCGATAAGGGCAAGCATTGTACCTGGAATTCTTCTTATGAAGGGGTATTCACCAGAAGTGGTGGGGAGGAATTTTGACATCGTCCAAACAGGTGTTGAGCGACCCTGGTGAGTTAGTTCCAGTCTGTCGAAGGCTCTTCTGATCACCAGACTGATGAAGCGTGGAAACTTGATCATCTTCAAGAACTTGTGGGATCCAACGCCTCCTCCTCTTGCGATGGATGGGTTTTTGTGTTTACAGCCGTAAGAAGATCGTTGTAGAGAATGCTGGCGTAGTCAAAGTTTCGATTGAAGAACAATCCATACATGATTTGTAGGATTTCTGTTGTGGCTTGGTCTTGACTACCAGATTTGATGGTAAGGGTTCTGTTTAAGCTGGAGAACATGAAGTTCCACATAGTGGGTAGATTCTGTCGCTTGAACTCTCCAATCCTATTCAGATCCTTGTTGTAACCCAGAAACTTCATGAAATCAAGAAGAACAGCTGTTTTTGGTGGTTTCTCATAGGCGTCTATTACTAGCTGTCGTTTGGTTTTCATTCTGAAGATTCTTCTTAAGGTACTTGCTCTAATGCGGATTGTTCCCGCTCCTCCATTACTTGCGTTGATGCTCCCAACTATCCCGTCTTGTTCTTCGATGTATTGGCATGTGGTCCACCATTGTAGGACATAGATCGCTGGAAGATGGTCATCGAACTCTGTTAGGGCTCTGAAGATGTCAGAGTTTCTAAAGAACTCAATGAATACGTGATACAGGGGTAGATAGAGTCCTGGAGTGGGATCGAATCTTATGTCGATGTGCTTAGTTTTCGAGTGTTGAACTGGATTAGCTGTTATGGCAATGGCACTCTTGGAGTCGCATAGAATTGGAATTTTACCATACTCCAAGCCATAATCTTTGAGTTGTATTTTCATCCATATAACTTTAGAGCAACAACTAGCAGCAGCAACATATTTTGCTTCTGCTGTAGAGGTTGAAACACAGTTCTGTTTCTTGGATGTCCAACTCACCAACTTTTCTCCAAGCAGTTGACAGCTACCAGAAGTACTCTTTCTGTCATTCTTGCATCCTCCACAGTCTGAATCTGTATATGCTACAAGCTCGAAACCAGAGTTAAGAGGATACCAGAGACCCACAAATTGAGTCCCTTTCAGATATTTAAAGATACGCTTGACAACTATTAAATGAGTTTATGTAGGATTTGCTTGAAATCTGGCACAGAGACAGGTTGCAAACATTATATCAGGTCTGCTGGCAGTTAAGTACAGAAGAGATCCTATCATGCCTCTGTAGTACTTGACATCTGTTGGTTCACCATTAAGATCAGAGTCAAGCTTAACTTTAGTGGCAATAGGAGTTTTCATTGGTTTTGAATCATTGAGCTTATATTTTTTCAACATATCAGAGATGTGCTTAGACTGACTTATGAAAGTCCCTCTGTCTGATTGTTTAACTTGTAAACCAAGGAAGAAAGAAAGTTCTTCCATCATACTCATTTTGAATTCGCTTTTCCTTAAACTTTCAAACTTATCACAGTACTCCTGCCGTGTAGACCCAAAGATAATATAATCAACATATATTTGTACCAGAAGTATATCATTCTTATACCTTCTAAAGAATAGAGTTTTATCGACAGTACCTTTCTAGAAGTGATTGACCAACAGAAATTTGGACAGAGTTTCATACCAGGCTCTGGGAGCTTGCTTAAGGCCGTACAGAGCTTTGTCTAACTTGTAAACATGGTCTGGAAACTCTGAACATTCAAAACCAGGTGGTTGCTGGACATAAACTTCTTCTTGCAGTTTGCCATTCAGAAAGGCAGACTTGACATCCATTTGGTAGACCTTAAAACCCTTATGAGCAGCATAGGCTAGGAAGATTCTGATGGCTTCTAGCCTAGCCACAGGCGCAAAGGTTTCGTCATAGTCATTGCCTTCTTCCTGTCTGTATCCCTTTGCAACCAGACGGGCTTTGTTTCTGATGATAATCCCATCTTCATCCTTTTTGTTTCTAAACACCCACTTGGTTCCAATGGCCATTTTGCCTTTTGGGAGTGGAACCAAGGACCAAACTTTATTTCTTTCGAATTCCAGAAGCTCTTCTTGCATAGCTTCGATCCAATTTGTGTCCTCTAGGGCTTCAGAAATCTTCTTCGGCTCAATCATGCTTAAAAAATTTACAAAGAAAGCTTCATTGATTGTGGTCGATCTTGTCTTCACGCCATCTTCAGCAGCACCAATGATAAGATGATGAGGATGATCCTTTGTCCATCGTGTCATGGGAGCATGGACAACAGGCGGGGTTTGTGCTTTTGATGGGAAAAGACGAATTTCAGCATCAGAGCTCTGTTGATTGGGACCAGGGCTATGTGGCACACGACTTTGGAGAGCGGCCTCATTGCTCTGAGAGTCATTAACAGGGCTCTGTGAAGGTGTGCTTTCAAACAAGGATTCTCTGCCAATATTAGTTAGCAAAGGTGATGATGGCTCTTGTTCAGGTTCTCTCTCGTTCTGATGTGGTTCCTCATTTCTCTGAATCACTCCTGTAGACAGAGAAGTGGATGGTGAAATATTAGAGGGACCAGTGAGAGATGTACCTGTCAGATTCTGTTATGTTGAGTTCTGAGCTTGATCTCCTCTGTTGATGTTATCAGAGGAATCATCATCATCGAAGAAATCGTTGAACATGAGATTGATATCTTCTTCCCTTATCTTTAAAGAACTTGTCTTCTTCTGTTTTGTCTGTGTCCCCTCTGTTGATTTATGATCAGAGGAGCTTGATGTACTTTCATGAAAGGACACATTTACACTTTCTTGAATGACCCGACATCTGGAGTTGTAGACTCTGTAGGCTTTAGAGGTTAAGGAATAACCAATAAAGATTCCTTCGTCTGCTTTCTTATCAAACTTTCCCAGCTGATCTCTGTCATTCAATATGTAGCACTTGCAACCGAAGACATGAAAGAATTTCACGTTTGGTCTTCTATTGTTGATGAGTTCATAAGGAGTCTTCTTAAATCTCTTTACTATCACACCTCTGTTTTGGGTAAAACAGGCTGTTGAGACTGCTTCTTCCCAGAAGTTTATTGGAAGGACAGAGCCAGCCAACATTGTTCTGGCGGCTTCTACCAGCGTTCTGTTCTTTCTCTCCACAACTCCATTCTGTTGCGGAGTTCTTGCAGCTGAAAAGTTCTGGGAAATACCTTCCTCTTTTAGGTAGGTATCTATTTTGGCATTCTTGAATTATGTCCCATTATCACTTCTCAACTTCTGTATCTTCAGATCTAACAGAACCTGTATCCTTTTTAACAAACTTATCAAAATTTCTGGGACATCAGATTTTACTCTGATGAACTCAATCCAAGTATATCTAGAATATTCATTTATTAAGACTAGGATATACTTCTTGCCCGACAGACTTTGCACAGAAATTGGACCACAGAGATCCACATGAAGCATATGCAAAGGTCTGGGACAACTATGATCACTCTTTGTTCTATGTGAAGATCTTTTCATCTTACCCAGTTCACAAGCAGAACAGAGATGGTCTTTGTCAAACTTCAGAGAGGGTAGTCCTTTTACTAACTTCAGTTTCACGAGCTTGTCAAGGTTTTGAAAGTTCAAATGTTTTATGCCAGAGCCAGGCATCTTCATTTTTCAAAGACACTAAACAGAGTTTCTTTGTTGTAGAGTTTTGGTTTGGTTTAAAATTCATTTTGTAAAGATTGGCTTTTCTGTCAGCTCTTAAAAGTTCTTGACCAGACTCGGAAAGTAACAAGGAACAATATTTCTTCCTGAAATTGACATCGAACCCGTGATCACAGAGTTGACTTATACTGAGAAGATTATGATTTAATCCTTCAACATAGGCAACCTCAGAGACTGAAACACCATCATTAACTAATGTACCATAACCTTTAATCTGTCCGCCATTGTTTCCTCCGAACGTTACTGCACTTCCCATCTTGTTCTTAAAAGAAGTTAACATCTCCTTATTCCCCGTCATGTGCCTGGAGCATCCAGAATCCAAATACCAGATCTGCACATGAGTTTTCTGCAAGACAGATTAATTCTTTTTAGGTACCCATTGCATAATGGGTCCTTTGTTGTTAGTCTTAGGTGGGTTAACAGACTTTCCTTTGGGCTTTCCATACTGTGATGGTGTGCCAGAGGTTTTCCTCTGTGTATTCTGAACAGTCGTGGGATTTTTCTTTTGAACATACTGATTCAGAACACAGTGGGGACCATTCAGGTTATTTTGCAATTTTAGTAACAGTTGAATATAATTGCAATTGATGGAACACGACTGATGCACATTGTTTTTATTCAAAAACTGTTTGAATGGAGCTTGATTCTGAAAGATTTTAGGACCAGATGTCTTTGCATACAATCTGTCCTGGTTCTGTTTCTTAAAACTGTTATTCTTTGGAACAGACTCTGTTGACATGAAGTTCTTTGGAATAGATTCATTTGACCAGAAACGATTTCTTCTTTGATTTACACCAGAATTTGGAATAGATCTGTTGTTTGCTATCCATTTTCCTTTCTGTTCTGGTGTGAATTTTACTGGTTTGAAAGCAAGAGGAACATTTGGGTTTACAAAAACACTTTTGTTTTTCTCTCTCTTCTCCACTTCTACTGCATTAGAAGCAAGAATCTTAAAACCTTTGTTGTTAAACCCAGTTACCGGTATAAACCTTGATTGTTTCTTGAAGAAAGAAACATCCTCTTTTAGATCCGGAGATTCTATCGGTATCTGCTTTAACTTGTGTAGAAGTTTCTTTTGACCACAAAAGATCTGTTCATCTACTTCAGAGTCAGAGTCACTGTCAGAGCCTATAAAGTCTCTGGTGGCTCTGTCGGAGGTTTTAGTTTCAATGGGTATGACAGAGATATTTGTTTTGACAGTTCTGAACCTTCTCAACTTTGGCTTTAAAGAATCTGAAACAGCATTTTCCTCGATAACTTTCAACAAATCTTCCTCAAAAGATGTTCTTATGGATTCAGGGGTAGGAGAGAAGACGGGGGCTTCTGGATTGAGTTTGCTCTGTGGGATTTCAACAGAGGACTCAGTCACAGAAGTAACAGACTTCTGTCCTTTGAATGAGTTGAAGTTAAAAATCTATTTTGTATCCAAGTCCTTGACAGAGTTAGGAAGTATGATTCTAGCTCTTCCTTGATCAAGAATAAACTCTGAGGATGGTTTTAAAACCTTTTCATGATCAGAGGAATCATAGCTGACGTTTCTAAAGTCAAGATTTCTTGGTTTTGAGAAAGCATCTGAAGTTTTGGTTCTTTTGAAAACAGCATTACTAGATATCACGTGCTTTTGGATTTTCCCTACACAAAAGGCAGAGGACAGTGACGTCTTCTTCCTTTCGTCATAGGGAGCAAGGTCAGAGAAACCAAGACCTTGCGTATCCATCTGTGAATTTATCTTGATGTGCACATCTTGTGCATCCTGGTACTTTTTAATATGAATTTCTTTTCTCTGTAGGGATTGATGCAGAATTTCCCTTTCCCTTTGAAAATAACCAGTTAGAGCAACAGAATTAAGTCTCTCTGTTTCAGACTTTTTCAATTTTTCAGACTTCTGTTTCAAAACGTTTTCATATTCGTTAATTTTGTCAGAAAACAGGCTCTCTTTCTTCTTTTGCAAGATTTCTAGCTCAGATTTTTCTTTGAAGATTTCTTTCTTTTTCTTGTTCCAAGAGAGTTTTCTCTCTCTTGTAAAAGGACAGATCCTTCTGAGCTAGTTTTCTTAGCTCTTTTTCTTCAGAGAGTTTTTGTTTAAGAAGTTGAAATTCCTTATTCAGCATAGAAACATGCATTTCTAATTCCGAGTGAGACTTGGATTCAGATGAACATACCTTGGCACTGGGTCTGGTGGTCTCCAGCGCTCTGTCGTCAGACTCTGTCGTAGTAAGAGCAAATGCATGAGCTAGATCTTCTTCTTCTGTTGTTCCCTTCGTTATCTCTGGTTCTCCAGTCATCCAGTCAACAGATTCTTCTAAACTTTCATCATCCACAGCAACTCCACAGAAGTTGGCTTGTTCTGGTTCATCATCAGAAGATGAATCAGAAACCCAGTTCTCCATTTCGGCAACATAGCTTCTTTCTCTGTAGTTGTACTTGTATTTGTTCTTGTAGTAGTCCTGGTCTTTTACCAGTTTGCCTCTACAATTAACAGAGAAGTGCCCAGGTTTGCCACATCTGAAGCAACGTCCATCATTCTGATTGATGGGTTGGGCAGCATCGGCCTTCTGTTGTGCTGGTGGATTTTCTCTTCTGTTTTGTGGAGGTTGTCTTTGTTCTGTGGTAACTCTGTTGTTACTTTGTTCTGGTGCATCATATTCTCTTCTGTCTTCTTTTCTCTCATATCTACCTCTTTTGTCAAACTTATTGCCAAATCTCTTGTTAAATTGTTGAGTTATTAGAGCAAGAGATTGAGCAAAAGCTTGAATGTCATCATCATCTGATGAGCTTTCCTCTGTGTCACTCTCTGCAACTAAAATTTTCTTTCCTTTCTTTTTAACTGACTTATCTTTCTTTTTCTCTCTGTTTGAACTCTCTCTGTTGGACTTTTCTGATGTGGTTTTCTTAGAATCAGAAACTAAAGCGACTGGGCCTGCAATGGTGGATTTGCCTTTTTGCTTGACAACATCCTTCTCTTGTGCGGCCAAAGTGCCATACACATCTGTTAGAGACCACGCATCTAAGACCTGGTTAGCTTCTAAAGACATGGACAGATTTAACCATTCATCATTCAAACTTTTCAAAAACAGAACATTGTTATCTTCCTTCGACCTGACAACCCCACATTTTTTGCATTTGTTGATCAACACATTAAATCTGTTGTAGGTTTGTTGTAAGGTTTCCTCAGGAAGTGCCTTGAAATCATTGTATTCATTTATACATTGGGTCCTTCTGTTCTTTTGGGTCTTGATACCACCCTCAAGTTGGTTAAGAAGTTGATCCCAGATTTCCTTAGCAGTAACACATGAATCTAGTTCTTGAAATATTTCGTTTGGAATGGCCATTATCAGTAGTCTAACTGCTTTAAGACCATTTTCCATTTTTAGATTTTTCTCATCAGTAAAACCTGTTGTTTTAATCTCATAATGAGCTGGAATCTCAGCAGTAGTTCCTGTTGCGGGTACACGAGGAACAAAAACCATGGGCTGGTATGGTCCGTCCGTGACATATCGCATTAAGTCTTTATCCATACCATCGAAAAAGTTAACCATCCTGATTTTCCACTGAGCATATTCATCTCTCAGAAGAGTAGGAGGTTTTGTTAAAGAACCAGCAGTATAGATAGCATTTATACCGTTGTTCGCCATTTTTGAGAAAAACAGAGTACAACTTTTACAAAAAGAGTTTCAACTAGAAGATGAGTTTTAAACAGTAATCAATGGAATAGTAACTTCTGAGAGAAACGTTTAAACTAAGCTAGAAAGCTTTAAACACATTTATATGAGCTATGAAAGCTTGTTTAGACTAGGAAGCAGTAAAAACAGAGTATATAAGGAAGCTTTTAAAGACACACAGACACAATCAACAACAGTGAGTCAACCTTGGTAGATTGGATCGTTTGGTTTAAGAAAACCAAAGAAGCTCTGATACCAATTGTAGGTTCCCAGATTCATGTTGTATCATAATAATGGTAGTGAAATAGACAGCGGAAGCATATTAAATAAAGCCATTAAAATGAGTGATTGTGTAAACGATAAATGAACTATGAGAATCAAATATTGAACAGTAAATGATAACAGGATCAGATATAAAAGTTGCTCATATATTGATAATGAATCACACCAAGAACATGTTCAAGTGTATTCAGAAATCTCATAGGACAACAATATCGTACGGAGGTAGTGCTCGGGATTGCTGCAGTGTGTGCTTAAACAACTGTGGAAAACTACTCTTCCCAAAGCTTACAATTGTTTGTTCCACTACCCCTCTATTTATAGCCCTGGAAAAGTAAAGGCAGTGTACTATCGTACCCTAGAATGACACGTGGAAAGTGTGTCTCCTATTTTTAGGGCATACGTGGAAAGTATGGACACTTGTCTAACACTTGGGATTTCCTACGAGACTTAGACTGACAGAGGTCTTCACTTCACCAGAGCTCTTTCGCAAGAGCTCTGTTGGTCTTCTGTTAAACACTTGTTCTTCTGTTGGAAGTCTTCGACAGAGCTCTGTTGAGCTTTGTTGGTCTTCTTGAACTTCTTCCGAATCTTCTGTCTGATCTCTGTTGGTCTTCCGACTTGAACTATTTTCAATACTTTTACATAACAGATACTTCGGGCCAACAATTATGATTTAATCCTTCAACATAAGCAACCTCAGAGACTGAAACACCATTATTAACTAATGTAACATAACCCTTAATATGTCCGCCATTGTCTCCTCCAAAGGTTACTGCACTTCCCATCTTGTTCTTAAAAGAAGTTAACAGCTCCTTATTCACCGTCATGTGCCTGGAGCATCCAGAATCCAAATACCAGATCTGCACATGAGGTTTCTGCAAGACAGATTAGATCTTTTTAGGTACCCATTGCATAATGGGTCCTTTGTTGTTAGGCTTAGGTGGGTTAACAGACTTTCCTTTGGGCTTTCCATACTGTGATGGTGTGCCAGAGGTTTTCCTCTGTGTATTTTGAACAGTCGTGGGATTTTTCCTTTGAACTGACTGATTTAGAACACAGTGGGGACCATTCAGATGATTTTGCAATTTTAGTAACAGCTGAATACAATTGCAGTTGATGGAGCATGACTGATGCACATTGTTTTTATTCAAAAATTGTTTGAATGGAGCTTGATTCTGAAAGACTTTAGGACCAGATGTCTTTGCATACAATTTGTTCTGGTTTTGTTTCTTAAAACTGTTATTCCTTGGAACAGACTCTGTTGACATGAAGTTCTTTGGAATAGTTTCATTTGACCAGAAAGGATTTCTTCTTTGATTTACACCAGAATTTGGAATAGATCTGTTGTTTGCTATTCATTTTCCCTTCTGTTCTGGTGTGAATTTTACTGGTTTGAAAGCAAGAGGAACATTTGGGTTTACAAAAACACTTTTGTTTTTCTCTCTCTTCTCCACTTCTAGTACATTAGAAGCAAGAATCTTAAAACCTTTGTTGTTAAACTCAGTTACCGGTATAAACCTTGATTGTTTCTTGAAGAAAGAAACATCCTCTTTTAGATCTGTAGATTCTATCGGTATCTGCTTTAACTTGTGTAGAATTTTCTTTTGACCACAAAAGATCTGTTCATCTACTTCAGACTTCAGAGTCACTGTCAGAGCCTAGAAAGTCTCTGGTGGCCCTGTCGGAGGTTTTAGTTTCAATGGGTATGTTGGTTCCCGTTTTGTTTTAACAAGATTATCAGATCTATTAGTTCAATTTTAAGTATGATGCGGAAGCGTATTTGAAGAACTAACAGATATGTTTGATAGATTTAGAACACAATATAAATAAACAGTGAACAGGAAATAATATCTCAAAGTTTACTGAATATATATATATCAAGAACAGATTCAAGAACAGTGAGTAAGCAAAGCTTTAAAACAAATATGACTCTCAAAGTATATAAGCTATGTGTTCTTGACGTTTTTCTCTCTCAAATTCTCGATCTTGAAGAACTCAACATGAGTGTTCCTTATATACTACTCTAAGGGGACCATAAAGCATAAGGTACTATTCAGAACGGACGGTATGAATAGTTGGACATGCTGTATTGCATTTAATGCAGCAGACGTCTATTATGTACTAAGCCCTATTGAATCCAATCAGAGTTTGACACGTTGAAGATGGACAGGGCATGCTACCATGCAAGTTGATGAATAGGTTCAGAAACAGTAGCAAGATATTATAAATATCTTTGAAGTCTTTGTTGAAGACCGCAGAGGCTCTGTGAAGTGTCACAAAGGTTCTGCGGTTTGGTCCTTTGTAGAGCAGTCTTCACCGGATTCCGAGTCTTTGGTCTTCTTTGCGCGTATGACAGACCTTCTGTAGGATGCCTCTTTTAGCTTCTGTAGCTTCTTGACCTTGATCTCTCGGTAAGTTCGGCAGAGCCTCTGTAAGAGGCTTTCTTCACTTGGCCTATTTTTCACTAATTCTAAATACTTCTATGATTAGGAAGATTGAAGCTAACAATCTCCCCCTAAGTAGTGAAAAATAAAAAATTGAACTTGAGTTTAGTCAGAAATATGCCAGAGGCATTTTACATTTGAGTACAATGAAATATAGACTTTGACTTGGTTTGCAGAGATTTGAGGTTTGAGAATCAGATTTTGGCATCTATGAAATCGTTGTAGCTTATGTTGTCTCTTCCGATTCTTCTGATCTCTTTGTAGAAACTGATGCAGAGTTCCCTTAGGCGGATTGTGGCATCAATCTCTCTGATGAAAGTATCTGCAACATCTCTATTCATTTTCTCTGTATCTCTGTATTTTACAAGGCTTGCTCTGAACTTGTTCAGAGTACTAGTTGCGTACTTCTGACAGTCCATGCACACAAACAGTTTGACTTTGCCTTGTGGGTTTTGAAATACTAACCCGAATCTTGGTTCTGTAATGATTGAGTTGGGCACGGCGTCGGGTGGGCTGCGATCCTCTGGTGGTCGTAAATTCAGATGTTTGAGACCAAGATCCTTTCCCAGTTGAAAATCTATCATACTGTAGATCAGAAGCTTTTCCCTCATTGCTTTTCTCAACACTTGATAGGCTCTGGTGTTTGGCTCTGTGTTGTAGTTGTGCTTTGTCCATTGCAGAAGTTCAGGTAGATCATAGGGATTCAGATTCCTTATGTCAGCATCAGCGAATGTAGGTTCCCAGATTCACGTTGTATCATATTAATGGTAGTAAAATAGACAGCGGAAGCATATTAAATAAAGCCATTAAAATGAGTGATTGTGTAAACGATAAGTGAACTATGGGAATCAAATATTGAACAGTAAAATGATAACAAGATCAGATATAAAAGCTGCTCATATATTGATAATGAATCACACCAAGAACAAGTTAAAGTGTGTTCGGAAATCTCATAGGACAACAATATCGTACGGAGGTAGTGCTCGGGATTGCTGCAGTATGTGCTTAAACAATTGTGGAAAAACTACTCTTCACAAAGCTTACAAATGTTTGTCCCACTACCTCACTATTTATAGCCCTCAAAAAGTATAGACAGTGTACTATCGTACCCTGGAATGACACGTGGAAAGTATGGACACTTGTCTAACACTTGGGCTTTCTTTCGAGGCTTAGGCTGATAGAGGTCTTCACTTCACCAGAGCTCTGTCGAAAGAGCTCTGTTGGTCTTTCTGATGACTACTTGTTCCTCTGTTGAATTTGTTCTTCTGTTGGATTCGACAGAGCTCTGTTGAGCTCTGTTGGTCTTCTTGATGAACTTCTTCCATGTCTTCTGTCTGATCTATGTTGGTCTTCTATCTTGAATTATTTTCAATACTTTTACATAGTAGATACTTGAGGCTAACAATCTCCCCCTAAGTATTGAAAATAAAGATTTACATTTGACAGAGATTTAAACAAAAGAACAGAGAACTTTTACCTCTGTCGAAACCTTGCACTAATCTTTTGGGATATTACAAGAAGATTAAAAGATCAGTACATTTTAAGCATATTTGTCTCCCCTAAGAATTATGTCGAATCTTCTGATAAGAGTTCGGAAATCCAGCATCAGATCAATCTGGTCGATGAAGAGTTTCTGCTGTTTTTCAGGACACTTGTTTCTTGGGAGATCTTGGATTATGTTCTCGATGTATACCAGCGATTCACTTGAGTACTTGTGGGCTTCATTTGCTCTGATGGCCTTCTTTATGCCCTTCTGTCTGCAGATAAAGACTGGAGGATCTTCTACTACAGTTCCAGTTCTGTGATGACCATAACCCTCAAGGTTTTCGTTAGGAGGTGCAATCGCTAGTTTCTCCACTTCAAACTATATGCCAAGTTGATAATCAATCTGTATTCTGAGATTGATGTGTTCTTGCATAGAAAATCTGACTTCTGGTAGCGCAGTTCTGGCCGGTGTGTATCTTTCTGAGAAGTTCAAGCAATATGCGTGGAGTAAGATCAGGTCATATGGATTCAGAAGGACGAGATCATTGTCATTGAAGATTTCATTTCTGCCTTCTGTTGATTCCACAGTGTATTCATGGTATGTGACCCTGTCGTGTTGAAACTTCTTGTGCTTGATGTCCAGAATTCTGCGGATACCGAAGTTTATATTGATGTCTCTGTTCTGATTTGACTTGGTTTGGATGAACTTTAGCCTTGCATCAGAGATGGTGTTTATCCTGATTGGGTTGAGGTATGGGTTGATGGGTACGGCATTTACAGGGATGATGTCTCTGTCAGCATAGAGAAATGCAAATACCGTTTCTAAGGAAGGTTTTTCGGTGTGAAAAGTAGAGGTTTCTGGTTTCTGTTCTGTTACGGTTGGGTTTGGGTCATTGTGGGTCTCTGCCATAAGGGTGTCGATGTGAGCAGATTCGGCTTGACTTATTTGTTCTTCAGCAAAGGATTGGTCTGTCCTTTCTGGTTCTTTTGTTGGAGAAGTAGGAGGGGTGTCTAGGCAGATGATCTCTGGTGGTTCTTGCGATGACTCTTATGTCGCTTTGATGACTCTGTTCTTGAACATGTAGTCGAATGCCACTTCAGTCATATCTGTCATCCCCTTTTCTCCTTCTGTAGTCTCTGCCTCAGTTGCGTCTGTGACTTTCCCTATACCCTTGGCTTCTTTTTCAACCTCTTTCTCCTTCTCTACCTCTTTCTCCTTTTCTACC
Source organism: Saussurea involucrata (assembly GCA_033807775.1). Lineage (NCBI taxonomy): Eukaryota > Viridiplantae > Streptophyta > Magnoliopsida > Asterales > Asteraceae > Saussurea > Saussurea involucrata. The sequence goes on along the minus strand of CM066326.1, from coordinate 33,852,383 downwards.
TCTTTCTCCTTTTCTACCTCTTCCTTCTCCTTCTCCTTCTCCCCCTTTTTTTGTTCTAAGGACTCACCCAATTGATTGTCGGATTGACCTTCTTGAGCGTATTCAAAGTCATCATCATCGTCAGAGGATTCAATTCGAGCTTTTGGTGAGGACTGAACAACAAACTTCAGACCAGTTTTCTGTCTCTTGCTTGCGGGTTCGTCTGTGTGTGCTTCTTCGGCAGATCTTTTTGATGCAGAGGCAGTCTGTAAGATGATATTAGTAAAGTTTGAGGCTGCCTGTTTCATCACATCTTCTACCTCTGTTGCAGCGGCTCTGATTTCTTCTACTTGAGCCTCGAAGCTGACTTTGTGAGTATCAAGAGACGATTTCGCATGTTGCTCTGTTGCCTTAGCCTTCATTACGAATTTTGATGAGATCGTCATCATCCGGCTTAGAACAGATTTTATGAAGTCTCCCATTTGCCCAACTGTCATGGGTAGGTCATTTGGGTTAGGGCTGGAGATGTTGAGTGAAGTAGCAGATGAAGTGGTTGCTTCTTTTATGGATTCCTTAACAGAGTTGGTAATTAGCTCTGTCAAGGTTCTGATATTAGATTCTGAAAGAATAACCGTGGGGATGGGAAGGGTTCTGTTCATCTGCGCTGCGTGGTTCTCTGTTATAAGTCGCTTTAGGTTTGCAAGTTCTGTCGAAGTCTTTGTAACTTACTCTGCTCTGACTGATCGTAGGTCGGCTATCTCTGTCGTCAGCTTTGCAATCTCTTCTCCTCTGACCCTTTCAAACTCTGTTCTGAGTGTTGCAGCTTCGTCATACCTTCGAGTTAGATCAGCATGCTTGTTTGAGATGTTCAGCAGTTCTTCCCTAAGAGAAGCATTTTCCTTGCGGATCAACTCCTCCTTTTGTTCATTGATAAGTTTATACTCGTTCAAAGAGTTGTTGATACTGTCACAGAAGCTTTCGAACTCTGCTCTTGTGACAGTGTCAACGGGGGTCTCCTTGGTTCAAACACATGGTTCCAATTCTGCCTCGAGTTCAGAGGTGCCTCTGTCAAGAGTTGTGTTAATGTTGGCTCTTGGAGGACTTCCACCTGATCCTTGATGTTCCCTTTGAGGGGAAACAACTACAGGTGTTCTGACCAAAGTTTCCTCTTCCAGCTCAGGTTCTGAAGAAGGAAATCTGGTGTGATGGGAAGCATTTGGATCAAGCAATGTCTTCCCTTGTTCTACTATGGTCTCCCATTGTCCCGGAGTCGGACAGATGCTACGTGAGATTACAAAGATCTCTGGTCTAATTTGTGTAGTCTCTAAATGAGCCACAGAGGCATCATCGTGTGGAGGTGACCTATTGATGTTCTGGGGCGAATGAACATCACTACCAAAGATAGTTTCCCCGGCTTCGTGCGTATCAGAAGTATGAAGAAGTGCCTCTGATGGTATAGGCTGGTTGGGGTTCGAGGTGTGCACCTCTGTTTCAATAATCCCTTGGTCTTGATCACCAGGATTAGATTGTGTGGAAGCACTGGGATGTGGGCTAGGATTTCCCTCAGATGTATCATCTTGGACATCTTCTTCTATCCTCACATTTTCCTCGGCACCTAAGGCTGTGAAACACTCGGGTTCCTCTCTATTATCCTCTTTCTCACCAGTATCAGAGGAAAGAACTTCTACCTCTGGTGACTCCTGTACTTCCTTATGAACAGTCTCCATAGTGGATGCTTTGTTCCCTACTTCCTCCTCCATCATCACTCTAGAGGAAGACCCCACTTCGGGTACTCTTACCTCTGGTCTGTTTCTTTCTTCCACTCCTATTTCCTCAGTCGAACTCTCCTCAGATGGCTCAGAGCCTAAGTATGCTGGGGTTCTCACCTCAGGTTCTTGAGGTTGAGCAGCATGTCTATAGTTTTGGATAGAAATGTGGTCTGGGCTTATCAGAGCGAGCATTGTACCTGGAACGCGTCGAATGAGGGGATATTCTCCTGAAGTGGTGGGATTGAATCTGGTCATGACCCAGTTCCTGAACGTATTGCCTTGTTGAGTCAATTCCAGACTCTGAAATGCTCTTCTGATTACCAACCCGATAAACCTTGGAAACTTGATGTTATTCAGAAATTTATGTTGCCCAACTTCTCCTCCTTTGGCAATGGCAGAGGTTTTGAGATTAACAGCAGTGAGAAGGTCGGTGTAGAGAATGCTGGCATAGTCAAGGTTTCTTTGAAAGAACAATCCATACATTATCTGTAGGATTTCTATGATGGCTTGATCTTGACTACCAGATTTTCCTGTGAGGGTTCGGTTCAGTGTGGAGAACATGAAATTCCACACTTGTGGTAGATTCTGTCTTTTGAATGCTCCGATGCGGGTGATATCTTTGTTGTATCCTAGAAATCGTACAAACTCCAGAAGGACAGCAGTATTGGGTGGCTTCTCTAAAGCTTCTATGTCGAGCTGTCGCTTGCTCTTCATTCCGAGGATTCTCCGCAGGGTAGTTGCTCTGATTCTGATCGTTCCTGAACCTCCATCTCGACCAGAATCCACATTTCCAATGATTTCGTTTAGCTCTTCTACGTGTTGGCAAGTAGTCACCACTGCTTGATGTAGAGCTCATGAATGTTGTCGTCGAAGTCTGTTAGGGCTCTGAAGATTTCTGATTTTCTGAAGAACTCCAGAAATATGTGGTATGTGGGTAGATAGAGAGCAGGGTTTGGATCTAATCGATGGTTGCTTTCAGCAAACTCGTATGGGAGAATAACAATTTGGTCGACGGGACCAATACGGCTTGAATCTGCTGAGTGTTGAGGGTTTGCCATTTTTGCAGGTTTGGGTTTTGAAGGTTTGAATGAAGAGGAAAGATGAACAGGGTTTAAATAAAAGAGGGAAAGGTGAAAGGTTTAGGAAGTTTAGAAAAGAAGTGGGTCAAGGTTTTGGATATTTATAGTCCGAGCTTGTGGTTGAGTAATCGCCGCAGATACTGTAGGCACTCGAGTGTCAGAAGGTGGGGTGGCCTGAAATGTGTATCGTGGGGACAGCTAGTGGTTTAGCTTTCAATTAGAGATTGCCACGTGGATTTGTTCTGACCACTTTTGTGCAAGTAAACCATCGCGGTTAGAGATGTGTGGGTTACAAGTGGTTGACGTTTAGAAATAACCCGCACCTCTGATGACGTTACTTTTGATGACGTGTTCTGATGACGTGGCAGAACAGACTAACAGAGCTCTGATAGAGCTGTGTTAAGTTGCTTCTTTTGATTGACCCAAGATGTTTTACCTTTACCTTTGTAGTATTTAAAATTCTGTTCTGATGAGAAAAGAACAGAGCTTAGACAAACAACAGAGCTCTGGTGAGAGACAACAGAGGTTCTGGTGTGAGGTCAGAGTTCTGTCAGATTCTTGATATTTTCAAGATTTTCATCAGAACAGGATTTCCTCCTTAAAAAAAATTTATCAATGAAGATCAAAAAGCAGTCAGTTTAGATTTTGACACCGAGTACTGACTTGCTCCCCCTAAAACTATGCACATTTTGATATCAAAGCTCCCCCTAAAACCATGCACATTATTATTTTTTTTTTTATTATTTTTTTTTAAAAGAACTTTTGTACGACCAAGAAAAAAATGCGCGACATAATTCTTGTGTACAATAGAACTCTGTTGAACTATCCTACCCAACTTTTTGACAGAGCTCTGGTAGGAACATCAGAGCCTCTGTTGATTTTAAACAGAGTTAGGAGGACAAGTTCAGCATACCCAGTTTGCTGATTAGGAAGTTAAATCTCCTTTCATTAAGGGCTTTTGTAAACAAATCAGCAAGCTGGAGGTCTGTTGAAACAAAGTACATTTCAATAGTCCCTTTTTCAACATGATCCTTTATGAAGTGATACCTTATGTCGATGTGCTTAGTCTTTGAGTGCTGAACTGGATTTGCAGTTAGGGCAATGGCACTCTTGGAGTCACATAGAATTGGAATCTTACCATATTCCAGACCATAATCTTTGAGTTGAGTTTTCATCCAGATTACTTGAGAGCAACAGCTAGCAGCAGCAACATATTCTGCTTCTGCTGTAGAAGTTGAGACACAGTTCTGTTTCTTGGATGTCCAACTTACCAACTTATCTCCAAGCAGTTGGCAGCTACCAGAAGTACTCTTTCTGTCATTCTTGCATCCTCCATAGTCTGAATCTGTGTATGCTACAAGCTCGAAACCAGAGTTAAGAGGATACCAGAGACCCAAAAATTGAGTCCCTTTCAGATATTTAAAAATACGTTTGACAGCAGTTAAATGAGTTTCTGTTGGATTAGCCTGAAATCTGGCACAGAGACAGGTTGCAAACATTATATCAGGTCTGCTAGCAGTTAAGTACAAAAGTGACCCTGTCATGCCTCTGTAGTGCTTGACAATTGTTGGTTCACTCTTAAGATCAAGTTTAACTCCAGTGGCAATAGGAGTTTTCATGGGTTTTGAATCATTGAGCTTATATTTCTTCAACATATCAGAGATATACTTGGACTGACTTATAAAAGTCCCTCTGTCAGATTGTTTAACTTGTAAACCCAGGAAGAATGAAAGTTCTCCCATCATGCTCATTTTAAATTCACTTTTCATTACACTCTCAAACTTGTCACAGTACTCTTGCCGAGTAGACCCGAAAATAATATCATCAACATATATTTGTACCAGAAGTATATCATTCTTATACCTTCTAAAGAATAGAGTTTTATCGACAGTACCTTTTTCGAAGTGATTGATCAACAGAAATTTGGACAGAGTTTCATACCAGGCTCTGGGAGCTTGCTTAAGGCCGTAGAGAGCTTTGTCTAACTTGTAAATGTGGTCTGGAAACTCTGAACATTCAAAACTAGGTGGTTGCTGGACATAAACTTCTTCTTGCAGTTTGCCATTTAGAAAGGCAGACTTGACGTCCATTTGATAGACCTTAAAACCTTTATGAGCAGCATAGGCTAGGAAGATTCTTATGGCTTCTAGCCTAGCCACAGGTGCAAAGGTTTCGTCATAGTCAATTCCTTCTTCCTGTCTGTATCCCTTTGCAACCAGACGGGCTTTGTTTCTGATGATAATCCCATCTTCATCCTTTTTGTTTCTAAACACCCATTTGGTTCCAATGGCTGTTTTTCCTTTTGGGAGTGGAACCAAGGACCAAACTTTATTTCTCTCAAATTCCAGAAGCTCTTCTTGCATAGCTTCGATCCAATTTGGGTCCTCTAGGGCTTCAGAAATCTTCTTCGGCTCAATCATGCTTAGAAAATTTACAAAGAAAGCTTCATTGATTGTGGCTGATCTTGTCTTCACACCATCTTCAGCAGCACCAATGATAAGATGATGAGGATGATCCTTTGTCCATCGTGTCATGGGAGCATGGACAACAGGCGGGGTTTGTGCTTCTGATGGGAAAAGACGAACTTCAGCATCAGAGCTCTGTTGAATGGGACCAGGGCTCTGTGGCACACAACTTTGGAGAGTGGCCTCATTGCTCTGAGAGTCATTAACAGGGCTCTGTGAAGGTGAGCTTTCAAACAAGGAGTCTCTGCCAATATTAGTTAGCAAAGGTGATGATGGTTCTTGAACACGTTCTCTTTCGCTCTGTTGTGGTTCCTCATTTCTTTGAATTACTCCTGTAGACAGAGAAGTAGATGGTGAAAAATTTGGGGGCCCAGTAAGAGTTGTACCTGTCAGATTTTGTTCTGTTGAGTTCTGAGCTTGATCTCCTCTGTTGACGTTATCAGAGGAATCATCATTATTGAAAAAATCGTTGAACATGAGATTTATATCTTCTTCTCTTGTCTTTGAAGAGCTTGTCGTCACCTTCTCTGTATATGTCCCCTCTGTTGATTTTTGATCAGAGAATCTTGATGTTCTTTCATCAAAGGACACATTTACACTTTCTTGAATGACCCGAGATCTGAAGTTGTAGACTCTGTAGGCTTTAGAGGTTAAGGAATAACCAATAAAGCTTCCTTCGTCTGCTTTCTTATCAAACTTTCCAAGATGATCTCTATCATTCAATATGTAACACTTGCTGCCAAAAACATGAAAGAATTTCACGTTTGGTCTTCTTTTGTTGATGAGTTCATAGGGAGTCTTCTTAAATCTTTTCACTATTACAGCTCTGTTTTGGGTAAAACATGCTGTTGAGACTGCTTCTGCCCAGAAGTTCATTGGAAGAACAGAGCCAGCCAACATGGTTCTGGCGGCTTCTACTAGAGTTTTGTTCTTTCTCTCCACAACTCCATTCTGTTGTGGAGTTCTTGCTGCTGAGAAGTTTTGGGAAATACCTTCCTCTGTTAGGTAGGCATCAATTTTGGCGTTCTTGAATTCTGTTCCGTTATCACTTCTCAACTTTTGTACCTTTAGATCTAACAGAACCTGTATCCTTTTCAACAAACTTATCAGAATTTCTGGGACATCAGATTTTACTCTGATGAACTCTATCCAGGTATATCGAGAATATTCATCAATTAAAACAAGGATATACTTCTTGCCCGATAGACTTTGCACAGAGATTGGACCACAGAGATCCACATGAAGCATATGCAAAGGTCTGGGACAACTATGATCACTCTTTGTTCTGTGTGAAGATCTTTTCATTTTGCCCAGCTCACAAGTAGAACAGAGATGGTCTTTGTCAAACTTCAGGGAAGGTAGTCCTTTTACCAATTTCAGTTTCACGAGCTTGTCAAGGTTTTGAAAGTTCAAATGGGCAAATCTTTTATGCCAGAGCCAGGCATCTTCATTTTTCAAAGACACTAAACAGAGTTTCTCTGTTGTAGAGTTTTGGTTTGGTTTAAAGTTCATTTTATAAAGATTGCCTTTTCTGTCAGCTCTTAAGAGTTCTTGGCCAGACTCGGAAAGTAGTATGGAACAGTACTTCTTCCTGAAATTGACATCAAATCCGTGATCACAGAGTTGACTTATACTGAGAAGATTATGATTTAATCCTTCAACATAAGCAACTTCAGAGACTGAAACACCACCATTTACTAATGTACCATAACCTTTAATCTGTCCGCCATTGTCTCCTCTGAAGGTTACTGCACTTCCAATTTTGTTTTTAAAAGAAGTTAACAGCTCCTTATTCCCCGTCATGTGCCTGGAGCATCCAGAATCCAAGTACCAGATCTGCACATGAGGTTTCTGCAGGACAGATTAATTTCTTTTAGGTACCCATTGCATAATGGGTCCTTTCTTGTTAGGCTTAGGGGGATTATCAGACTTTCCTTGGGATTGTTTATACTGGGATGATGTGCCAGAGGTTTTCCTTTGTGTATTCTGAACCGTCTTGACATTTTTCTTTTGAACCGACTTATTCAGAACACAGTGGGGACCATTCAGATGGTTTTGCAATTTAAGTAACAGCTGAATGCAGTTGCAGTTTATGGAGCATAACTGATGCACATTGTTTTTATTCAAAAACTGTTTGAATGGAGCTTGATTCTGAAAGATTTTAGGACCAGATGTCTTTGCATACAATCTGTCCTGACTTTGTTTCTTAGAAACAGACTCTGTTGATGTGAGGTTCTTTGAATTTGACTCTTTTGACCAGACAGAATTTCCTCTTTGATTTACACCAGAATTTGGAATAGATCTGTTGTTTGCTATCCATTTTCCCTTCTGTTCTGGTGTGAACTTTACAGGTTTAAAAGCAAGAGGAGTATTTTGGTTTACTAAAACGCTTTTGTTTTTCTCTCTTTTCTCCACTTCTACTGCATTAGAAGCAAGAATCTTAAAACCTTTGTTGTCAAATTCAGTTACCGGTATAAACCTTGATTGTTTCTTGAAGAAAGAAACATCATTTTTTAGATCCGTAGATTCTGTCGGTATCTGCTTTAACTTGTGTATAATATTCTTTTGACCGCAAAAGATCTGTTCATCTACCTCGGAGTCAGAGTCACGGTCAGAGGCTAGAAAGTCTCTGGTGGCTCTGTTGGAGGTATTAGTTTCGATAGGTACAATAGAGACCTTTGACTTAACAGTTCTGAACCTTCTCAACTTGGGTTTTAAGGAATCTGAAACAGCATTTTCTTTGATAACTTTCAACAAATCCTCCTCAAAAGATGTTCTAATAGATTCAGAGGTAGGAGAGAAGGCTGGGGCTTCTGGATTCAGCTTGCTCTGTGGTATTTCAACAGAGGGGTCTGTCGCAGAAGTAACAGACTTCTGTCCTAAAAATGAGTTGAAGTTAAAAATCTCTTTTGTGCCCAAGTTCTTAACAGAGTTAGGAAGTATGATTCTAGCTCTTCCTTGATCAAGAATAAACTCTGAGGATGGTTTTAAAACCTTCTTTTGATCGGAGGAGTCATAGCTGACGTTCCTATAGTTAAGATGTTTTGGTTTTGAGAAAGCATCTGAGATTTTGGTTCTTTTGAAAACAGCATTACCAGATATCACGTCCTCTTGGATTTTCCCAATACAAAAGGCGGAGGACAGAGATGTCTTCTTCCTTTCGTTGTAGGGAGCAAGGTCAGAGAAACCAAGACCTTCTGTATCCATCTGTGAATTTATCTTGATATGCACATCTTGTGCATCTTGGTACTTTTTGATTTGAATTTCTTTTCTCTGTAGGGATTGATGTAGAACTTCCCTCTCTCTTTGAAAATAATCAGTTAGAGCAACAGAATTAAGTCTCTCTGTTTCAGATTTTTTTAGTTTTTCAGACTTCTGTTTCAAAACGTTTTCATATTCGTTAATTCTGTTAGAAAACAAGCTCTCTTTCTTCTTTTGCGAGTTTTCTAGTTCAGATTTTTCTTTGAAGATTTCTTCCCTTTCTTGTTCCAAGAGAGTTTTCTCTCTCTTGTAAAAGGCAAGATCCTTTTCTTCAGAAAGTTTTTGTTTAAGAAGTTGAAATTCCTCATTTAGCATAGAAACATGCATTTCTAATTCTGAGTCAGATTTGGATTCAGATGAGCATACCTTGGCACTGGGTCTGATGGTCTCCAGCGCTCTGTCGTTAGACTTTGTCGTGGTGAGAGCAAATGCATGAGCTAGATCTTCTTCTTCTGTTGTTCCCTTCGTTATTTCTGGTTCTCCAGTCATCCAGTCAACAGCTTCTAAACTTTCATCATCCACAGCAACTCCACAGAAGTTGGCTTGTTCTGGTTCATCATCAGAGGATGAATCAGAAACCCAATTTTCCATTTCAGCAACATAACTTCTTTCTCTGTAATGGTACTTGTATTTGTTTTTGTAGTAGTCCTGGTCTTTTACCAATTTGCCTCTACAATTAACAGAGAAGTGTCCAGGTTTGCCGCATCTGAAGCAGCGTCCATCATTTTGATTGATGGGTTGGGCAGCATCGGCCTTCTGTTGTGCTGGTGGATTTTCTCTTCTTTGTGGAGGTTTCCCCATTTCTGTGGCAACTCTGTTGGAACTTTGCTCTGGTGCTGTATATCCTCTTCTGTCTTCCCTTCCTTCTCTCTCATATCTGCCTCTTCTGTCGAACTTATTGTCAAATCTCTTGTTAAATTGCTGAGTTATTAAAGCAAGAGATTGGGCAAAGGCTTGAATGTCATCATCCTCTGATGAGCTCTCATCTATTTCACTTTCTGCAATCAACTTTTCTTTCCTTTCTTCTTATCAGACTTTTCTTTCTTTTTCTCTTTGCTTGAACTCTCTCTGTTGGACCTTTCAGATGTGGTTTTCTTAGAATCAGAAACTAAGGCGATTGGACCAGCACTGATGGATTTGCCTTTTTGCTTGACAACCTCCTTTTCTTGTGCGGCCAAAGTGCCATACACATCCGTTAAAGACCATACATCTAAGTCCTGGTTAGCTTGTAAAGACATGGACAAATTTAACCATTCATCATTCAAACTTTTCAAAAACAGAACATTGTTATCTTCTTTCGACCTAACAACCCCACATTTTTTGCATTTATTGATCAACAAATTAAATCTGTTGTAGGTTTGCTGTAAGGTTTCCTCAGGAAGTGCCTTGAAATCGTTGTATTCATTTATACATTGGGTCCTTCTGTTCTTTTGGGTTTTGATACCACCCTCAAGTTGGTTAAGAAGTTGATCCCAGATTTCCTTAGCAGTAACACATGAATCTAGTTCTTGAAATATTTCGTTTGGAATGGCCATAATCAGTAGTCTAACTGCTTTAAGATCATTTTCCATTTTTAGATTTTCCTCACCAGTAAAACCTGTGGTTTTAACTTCATAATGAGCTGGAATCTCAGCAGTAGTTCCTGTTGCGGGTACACGAGGAACAAAAACCATGGGTTGGAATGGTCCATCCGTGACAGATCGCATGAGGTCTTTATCCATACCATCGAAAAAATTAACCATCCTGATTTTCCACTGAGGATATTCATCTCTCAGAAGAGTAGGAGGTTTTGTTAAAGAGCCAGCAGTAGAGATAGCATTTATACCGTTGTTAGCCATTTTTGAAAGAAAAACAGAGTACAGTTTGTTGCAAAACGATTTTCGGCTAGAAACAGAGTTTCAAACAGTAACCAATGGAACAGTAACTTTTGAGAAGATTTTAAGCTAAACTAGAAAGCTTTAAACATAGTTATATGAGCTATGAAGACTTGTCTGGACTAGAAAGCAGTAAAAATAGAGTATACAATGAAGCTTTTAAGGACACACAGACACAATCAACAACAGTGAATCAACCTTGGTAGATTGGATCGTTTGGCTTAAGAAAACCAAAGAAGCTCTGATACCAATTGTAGGTTCCCAGATTCACGTTGTATCATATTAATGGTAGTAAAATAGACAGCGGAAGCATATTAAATAAAGCCATTAAAATGAGTGATTGTGTAAACGATAAGTGAACTATGAGAATCAAATATTGAACAGTAAAATGATAACAAATCAGATATAAAAGCTGCTCATATATTGATAATGAATCACACCAAGAACAAGTTAAAGTGTGTTCGGAAATCTCATAGGACAACAATATCGTACGGAGGTAGTGCTCGGGATTGCTGCAGTATGTTCTTAAACAATTGTGGAAAAACTACTCTTCCCAAATCTTACAAATGTTTGTCCCACTACCTCACTATTTATAGCCCTCAAAAAGTATAGACAGTGTACTACCGTACCCTATAATGACACGTGGAAAGAGTGTCTCCTATTTTAGGGCATACGTGGAAAGTATGGACACTTGTCTAACACTTGGGCTTTCCTTCGAGGCTTAGGCTGACAGAGGTCTTCACTTCACCAGAGCTCTGTCGAAAGAGCTTTGTTGGTCTTTATGATGACTACTTGTTCCTCTGTTGAATTTGTTCTTCTGTTGGATTCGACAGAGCTCTGTTGAGCTCTGTTGGTCTTCTTGATGAACTTCTTCCATGTCTTCTGTCTGATCTCTGTTGGTCTTCTATCTTGAATTATTTTCAATACTTTTACATAATAGATACTTGAGGCTAACAGCGAAGGTGGTTTCTGAATTGTTTACCCTTTTGACTCTGTAAAGATTGTACCTGACTCTTGGATAGGTTCTTGTGAAGGAGAATCTGCAGAAGATTACCTTTTTGATTTTATGAATTGAGAAGACTTATGATTTGGTTCTTGGCTTTGTTATGCTGAAGATGTTCTCAAATTCTTCTCTGATGTTCGGATTTGAGATTTGGTCTGTTGGATGGAGGTTCTGAAAGGGTTGTTTGTAGAGATATTTGTACACCACTTCTTCTATTTCTTCGTATGTTGGACCATGTGGTGGTACTCATCTTCTGAGACTCTCCATCTGTTGAACAACTTCTGCAGCTCTTCCTGATAGAGGAATGTCTGATAGAGGCTTCAATCCATATGCCCAGTCCTCTTCTTTAGGCTTTGGAGTTTGAAAGGCATCAAAGGAGCTTTTCATCAGTTTTTCTGTAGGATTGGGTACTGATTTCTTTTTCTTGGGCTCTTCTGTCATTTTTGCCTTTCCCTTGTCTTTGGCTTTTGGAGGTGCAGAACCTGTTGCTTCTGTAGGTTTGGTTGTTGGTGCTTCTGTTGGAATGATGGGGGTTGCCTCTGTAGGTTTTGACACTTGTGTTTGAGTGGACTTTTGTGGCGTTGGTTCTGTTGGCTTTCTTTGCTCTGTAACCTATGTTGGAGGTTCTTTGGTGACTTCTTCTGTAAGCTCGGTTTTTGTTGGTGAAGGTTTGATATCGAATTTTCTTGCCATTTTGAAAGCTAATGTGAACTTGTGCCTTTCTTCTACTCTCTGCACCATTCGTTCAGTCATTGTATTGTGCATCTTTCTTAGAATAGAAGAAGCAAAGGTCGTTGCTCTTTTTGGTTTGGTGGCAATCGACTTTCTTCTTGGTATGGTTTGGGGTTTTTCTGTTGATTCTGTTGAAGGTCTTTCTTCCAAGTTGATTACCACAGGGGTGGTTGTTGCCTTTGTGGTTTGCTGATCAGCTTCTGGAATGTTGGTTTCTTCAGAAGTTGATTCCACAGAGATGGGTGTTGTCTCTATGGTCTTTTGATCTTGGGTTTGTTCTGGAGGGGCTTGGCTGATTGGTTCTGCTGCGATTGGTGGAGCTTGTAGTCCTCTGGTCGTATCTTTCTCCCTTATATTCTCCCCCTCAGGATGATCTGATGGATCAGGATGGTCATCATCAGAGTTATCCTGACTCTTATCAGAAGTACGCTCTGCTCTGCAGGAAGCTTTGGGTTTCTTTGGTAGTTCTGCTCCTGCGGCCATCAACTTTGCACATACATCATCACAGAGGCCGATTAGAATTGCAAGTTCTGCTTCTGTGTTGAAGCGCATTCTGCCGACACTTTTTCTGAATTCTTTGATGTAGTTGGCATTTGCAGTAGTGAAGGAGACAATGACTTCTGTGACATGGTTTATGACATTCTGCCGGAGCTCTGTCAGCTGTGCTCTGGTCATGTAATCTTTTGGCTGCATCATTGTAGTGTTGCGCATTGCCTCTTCTTGAACGTTTTGCAGAGCCTTCTGTAGTTCTGCAGGTGTGATGCTCTGTGGTTTGTTGGATTGCTTGTTCATTTGTTTAAGGAAATGTTTGACTGGTTCCTTGAATGCAGATGTTGCAGCTATTCCAAAATCTTTAGCAACAGAAGTGGCTGTAGTTGTGGCAGTTGTTTGAGCAGAAGATTTCATCTCTGTGATGGACGTTTTCACCTCTGTGGACAGATTGTCCATTTTGGTGTTCAGATTTAGCAAGGCCGTTGATGTTTTCTCTGCAAAAGATGTGAAAGAGCTTTGCAACTCTTTCATGGTTTGGTTCACAGAGGTGACAAGGGTTTGGAACTCATCCCTTGATACTTGTGTCTCTGATGTAACCTCTGGAGGAACACATTCGTCTCCAGAGTGAGTCCCTGCTCCTGGGACACATTCGTTCAACATTGTTTGTACGTTGGGGTGGAAGGATTTCCATCTGATCTTTGAGAGGAAACCTGAGTTTCAATCTCTACAGAAGTTCTGTGAAGAACAGTGTCCAATCCCACTCTAGAGGTGGGTGTCGGAATGTTCTTCTGTTGACTCGGAGACTTGTCTATAGTCCTTTCGTCTTTGTGCTCACTACTTCTCTCTGAAAGAAGGGTTGGCCCTATTTCGTGCGTGGCAGAGGAAACGAATTCCTCTGTAGGGTGTTCTAGTGTGATCTGTGGCGATTGATCACGAACAATAGGTGAGTCTCTTTGAGGAGACTCCCTATGAACGGATTCCCCGGTTTCTGTGGGCGCAGAAGTCGAAAGAGTGACTTCTGGCTGGATGGGTTGGGTTTGGATCGAGCTGTGCTGCTCTTTTTCAATAACTCCTTCTGCAACTAGACCCGCGGAGTTAGATGTGTGGGTTGCACTGGGAGTTGGTTTTGGTTGTGTGCCTCTATTAATCCAGGCATCTTTTCTTGTTTCTTCCTCTGTTAAGCATCCAAGCACTACATCATTTTCTACCATTTCAGCTTCTGTAGCTATCCGATGGCTTGGTGCTTATTCCCTAGCTTCTGTTGAAGTTCCTTGCTCTGTGCCTAAGAAGTCGTACATTTGATGAGAGCCGTATAATCTCATGACATGTGGATGATAGAGACCTTTTCGTATGCAGACAGCTACTTCTTCATCTGAATCTACCTCTGAGACCTCCATTCTTGTCTCCCTTGTTTCAAATCCCTCTTCTTGTACAACTTCGGCCTCTTTTCCTTTTTCTATTATTTTCTCTAAAGCCTCTGTTACTTCATCTCTATTCCACTCAGCTTCTGTTTGTTCTATTTCTTCTGAAGCTGGGCTTGGACTCCTTCTGTGGACGTCCAATCCTTGTTGAATGAAGGGGTTCTGTAGAATAACAGGTGTCTCAGCTGATTGATCTATGGGTGTTTGATTATCTTCTTGCAGATGTGTGTCAATGCTAGAAATAGAGAAGTATTGTTCTTCTAGGGAGTGGTGGTGGAGTGGTTGTGCCGTCCACCCTGCTGTATTTAGAGTGTGGGCAATGTCAGGGTTCTGTAGGAAATCGTTTAAGTTTCTTTGGTGAGCAAATCGATCTGGGGATTGATATGGTGATTGATATCCCTCTTCTGTCATTTCTACTTCTGCATCTTCTTCTTCTGCAGTTCTTTCTTCTGCGATTTCTTCTTCTTCTATGGTAACCAATTTTTTAAGTGGTTTCCCATGCTTCTTTTTGGTTTTCCTCCTCTTAGGTTTTGGTGCCCCTTCCTCTGTGGTTTTCGATTTTCTTTTCTTCTTCTATTTTGGAGAAGAGGGAGGAGCAGTGGAGCCAATATCTGTGGCATGAGGAGGTGAAGGTTGATCTTCTGCAGCGCTTGTGGAGGTGCCTTCTTCAGTTTTCCTCTTCTTTGATTTTGGAGTAGAGGTAGAAGATTTCGAAGAGGACTTCTTTCCCATGAGCTCTGCACGTTTGGCTAAGAAGCTAAGTTGAATAGCCATGTGTTTTGCTAGTTTGTGATCTTTTTCTTCTTGAGTGGAAAGAGGTTCTGCAATCATTGTTCCTAGGGGGACATCTAAACGCGGGGGTGTCATAGGACTCGGTTTTGGAGTTCTATGATCGCGTATGTACTCTTTCTTAAGGGTTTTATTCGTGGCATACCTCAGAAGGTTCTTTGACAAAGGTCTGCAGTGTGTGTAGCCATCTACATGATCAGTGGGGGTATTTTTATTCATTGGGAACTGTTTGGGAATTGGCCCTTCCATTGGCCAGTTCTGTATCAGCAACAGAGGTTCGAACAAAACTCCCAGTATTCTTTGGAATTGCAGAGGTGGTAGAAAGTTAGGATCGTTCTCTTTGACCCTTCTGGCGTTGTTCTTTCTGTCGATGGTGTTGATGATCTCTTGCATCATTATGGTCGCGTAATCCAGTGGGAGATCATAGTAAACCCCATACATGATGATTAATATCTGATGTGTGCTCTGGTCAATACTGCCTATCTTTCCTGTCAGGCATCTGTTAAGAATTGAGAACAAAGTGTTCCACAGAGGTGGTAATCTGCCTCTGCGGAAGTCATTTCTCATCCTCAGTTGGGTGTTGTACCCAAGCATTTCTACGAAATGACAGATCTCGTCGTCTGTTGGTTGTTCTGCATATTTCTTCAATCCAAGAACACCCCTTGTTGGTAGGTTGAATTCAAATGAGAACATTGTTCTATTGAACTTGATTTCCAGATGTTCAGATTTGTCAGGTCTTGAAATGTACCCTTTGATAAGAGAATCATCTTTATCAAATCGGCAACTTTGCCAAAGCTGATTCAAATATCTAACTGGAATTTTGTTTGGGGTTCTTGAGAGTAGAGGGAAGAGGATATGATTTTCTATTATGTTTAGAAGAATGGCATGGGCTTCGCCGAAAGTAGTGGGTGAGGGGACCAAATAGCAATTGTTGGATTTGATTGTTAGTACCTTTTCGAAATGATCCTTTGCTATGAAGTTTTGAAGATGTGTGGTCGGAGCAAATTCTGCTGAATCGCCAGAATCTTCCAGTTCAATACTTTTGGCAAGGTGGGGGTTTTCTGAATGTTCAGAATGAGCAGGTGAATGTTCCGCTGAGTTCGCCGGAGAGTGTGCAGGGGAGATAGCTTGAGAAGATGAAGCCATTGGTAATGAGAATAAGATACTTGCAGGTTTTTGCACGGTTTCGCCGGAGAAGAATGAGGGTTTGTAAAAAGTTTATGAGAGGGTAAGCTTGGTTTTTATAGAAGGGTAAAACCGTAGAATTCGAAAGAGTATAATATATGGCAATGGATTAAAATTTGGAATCCGTACACAAGTTAGAACGGCGGGTTCAACTTTCCACAGAAAACGTTCTATGTACGCCCAATAAAAATGGGACACGTAGGCCATGTCAGAGGATGATTGGACGTCGTGCGCGGCCCATTAATGCTAGGCGCGTGGGGTTGTTCTTAGCCACATGAGATTCACTCTCAGTAAAAGTAACCGTTATTACTACAGAAATGCCCAAGTAACAGATTGACAGAACTTCTATTGTTTACAGAAGCTCTGTGATTTTGAAAATCTTGATGTTTATCCCTTTCTCATATATCTTATTGTTATCATGACTTCTGTGGATTCTTCTTTAACAAAAACGTTTGCAAAGGCACTGGAGAGGATCAATAGGATTTTTAGTTAAGAATTTTTACTCGCAGAGGTTTTGTGGCTCTGTGGGAACTTGCAGAAGCTCTGTGAGGGCCAGCAGAAGCTCTATGAGGGAAAAAATCTCATAACAAAAATTCTATTAAATTTTCTGATCATCCAATTTTTGATCTGTTTTAAGAGATGTTTTTCGGACATATTTGAAAGTTGGTGTCCAAGAAAACTGTTATGGAAAAAGTTTTGTTCGAGAAGGTCATGGTGTGTGTGTGTGGTTTCCGAGATAACATTCCAAAAGATCGATAGAGGTTAAATTTGTGATCTCAGAGCATATTTCTGGCAGAGCCTCTGTTGAGCTCAGCAGAGGCTCTGTGACCTCAAATTTCTCATAACTCAAATTTTATGAAACTTTTTGATCTTTTGATTTTTGAAATGTTATCCACAGTATATTTAGGACATATTTGACAATTTGTGTCCCAGAAAACTGTTTTCAACAACCTTTTGTACGAGAGACATACCTTTTTGGTTCTTCTTTTCTCGGCAGTGATGTCTGACTTCTGTCGATATAGATTCATCGACATTCTTCTTTGGCTTCCCCTTGAAAGTTTTACCTCTGTAGATCATTTCAGGGTCCATTTTTGCTCCCCCTTGATCTAATCACCTCTGTAGATCAGGAATTTTCCTTTTGCTCCCCCTTGATCTATGCTTGGATCAAAGAATGATAAGATTTATATTGAGCATAGGTCTTGTTTTTCCAGAGGTTCTGTGGAGGTCGTCAGAGGTTCTGAGCAGACTTACAGAAGCTCTGTGATATCAAGAACTATTTAAGATTGAGATTTTACATACATAAATAAATCAATCAAAGCAATAAGTTAAGTAAAATAGAAATATATACTTATTTACAGAAGATAAAGCTATACTTACAGAGGATTTTCACATCATATTAATCATTCCTAACTTACCCACCAAGAAATTAAATCTTTTCTCGTCTAAGGCTTTGGTGAATAAGTCTGCAAGTTGATATTCTGTTGGCACGAAATGCATCTCGATTGTACTGTGTTCAACATGATGTTTCAAGAAGTGGTACCTTATATCGATATGCTTGGTTTTGGAATGTTGCACAGGATTGGCAGAGATGGCAATGGCACTTTTGGAATCACAGAAGATGGGTATTTTGAATAGAATGTGGCCGTAGTCTTTTAGCTGAGTCTTCATCCATAGTACCTGAGAACAACAGCTAGCAGCAGCAACGTATTCAGCTTCTGCCGTAGATGTTGATACATAGTTCTGCTTTTTGGAGGTCCAACTGACTAGTTTACCGTCTAGGAATTGACAACTCCCAGGGGTACTCTTTCTGTTGAGTATGCATCCTCCATAGTCTGAATCTGTATAAGCTTTAAGACAAAAGCCAGAGTTCTGTGGATACTAGAGACCAAGATTTTTGGTCCCTTTTAGGTATCTAAAGATTCTTTTAACAGCATCATAATGTGATTTCTTAGGATTAGCTTGATAACGTGCACAAAGACATGTGGAATGCATAATGTCAGGTATGCTTGCAGTTAAGTATAACAGAGATCCAATCATGCCTCTGTAGAGAGTGCATTCTATAGAGATGCCATCTGGATCTAAGGATAACTTATTTCCAGTGGCCATTGGAGTTTTCATTGCAGAGGTATCAGAGAGGCTATACTTGAAAAGAATGTCAGAGACATATTTGGCCTGATTTATAAAAATTCCCTCTGATGTTTGTTTGACTTGAAGTCCGAGGAAGAATGTTAATTCTCCCATCATACTCATTTCAAACTCACTCTGCATGAGTTTTTCAAAACTTTTGCACTCTTCTGTATTAGTAGACCCAAAAATTATGTCGTCCACATAGATTTGTACAAGCATTATTTCACTGTTTTTACGTTTATAGAATATGGTAGTATCTGTTGTACCTCTGTTGTAGCCATTTACTATAAGAAAGGTAGAAAGTCGTTCGTACCATGCTCTTGGAGCCTGTTTCAGTCCGTACAGAGCCTTTTCAAGGTAGTATACATGCCTTGGGAATTTTGAGCTTTCAAACCCTGGTGGCTGATTTACGTAAACCTCTTCTTGGATTTCACCGTTGAGAAAAGCTGATTTTACGTCCATCCGATAGACTTTAAAACCTCTGTGAGTTGCGAAGGCTAAGAATATTCTTATTGCTTCGAGCCGTGCAACAGGAGCAAAAGTCACATCGTAATCTATGCCTTCTTCTTGTCTATAACCCTTGGCCACCAATCGTGCTTTGTTTCTGATGACCACTCTATCTTCATCCTTCTTATTTCTGTAGACCCACTTAGTCCCAATGGTCTGTTTCCCTCGTGGTAGAGGTACTAAAGTCCATACTCTGTTACGCACAAACTGCAGAAGTTCTTCTTGCATGGCGTCTACCCAGTTTGGGTCATCTAGGGCTTCAGAAATCTTCTTTGGTTCTATCATACTAATAAAATTTGTAAAGAAACAAAAATTAGCAGTGGCAGACCTGGTTTTTACTGAGTCAGAAGGTTCTCCAATTATTTGGCTTGGAGGATGGCTTTTTGTTCATTGAGTGGTGCCTGGAAGATGGTCATCAATGTCATCGAACCTTTCTTCAGAAGCTTCTTGTGGATCTTCTTCTTGTGTAGCCTCTGTCGTTCTTCTTGCATTGGTAGTTGATTCTACCATTTGTGGAATGATTGGTATGAGTGGTGGTGGAGTTTGTTCCTCTGAGGACGTATAGTCTTGGTCCTCAATTTCCTCTATAATTGGTTCTTCTGTGGATTGTGGAGTTTGTTTTTCAGTAGCTTCTGTGGTCGTTTTTCTTGATGTTTCATCTTCTGCATTTTCTTCTTCGGCATTTGCATCTGTAGTATTTACAGAAGAAGATGAAGCATTATTTGGACCAGTTAGAGTCATACCTGTAGGATTTTGTCCGACAGAGGATGGTTCTTCAGAAACTCTGATGGTTCCAACAGAAGGATCAATGTCATCGTGGAACATCTCTAAAAGTAGAAGATTTAAGTCTTCTTTCGTTTGCGAGATGTCAGAGGTTTCCCTTTTAAGTTCGAGTTCTAAACTGATTTGCTCAAAAGTCATTTGGAATGAATCATCAAAAGAAACATTGATACTTTCTACGATTTTGCGAGATCTTGTAAGGAATGCTCTGTAGGCTTTGGAAGTGGCAGAGTATCCAATGAATTTGCCTTCGTCAGCTTTTACCTCAAACTTTCCTCTTGAATCTCTGTCGTTTAAAACAAAGCATTTACATCCGAACACATGAAAAAATTTGATGTTTGGCCGCCTTTTGTTGATCAATTCGTAAGGAGTCTTGAGGTGTCTTTTCACAATGGTTGAACGATTTTGTGTATAACATGCGGTAGAAATCGCTTCTGCCAAAAAGTTCATCGGTAATCCGCATGCTGATAGCATAGCTCTTGCTGCCTCCACGAGTGTTTGATTCTTCCTTTCGACTACGCCATTCTGCTGTGGAGTGCGTGCTGCAGAGAAGTTCTGTGATATTCCATCTGTAGAAAGATAGGCTTCAATGACAGAGTTTTTAAATTATGTGCCATTGTCACTTCTTAACTTATGTACTCTGCATTCATAAAGAACTTGAATTCTTTTCATTAGATTAATCAAGATGATTGGAACATCCGATTTCTTTCGAATAAATTCAACCCATGTGAAACGCGAATACTCATCAATTAAGACAAGTATGTATTTCTTGCCACCTAGGCTCTGTATGGCAATGGGACCGCAGAGGTCAACATGAAGCATGTACAGAGGTCTAGTGCAAGACACATCTGTTTTGCCTCTATGGGAAGCTCTTCTGAGTTTTCCCATTTCACAGGCAGAACACAAGTGATCCTTATTAAATTTAACATTAGGCAAACCTTTAACTAGATCAAGTTTTACCAGTTTATCTAATGTGTGAAAGTTCAAGTGACAGAACATGTTATGCCATAACCAGGCTTCTTTACTTTCGCAAGCTATAAGGAAAACTTTGTCCTTGGTTGTTGAACAAAAATTCATCAGATACAGATCACCTTTTCTTTCGGCTCGCAGAAGTTCCATTCCTGTGTCTTCACTTTGCAGAGAGCAGAAAGTTCTTTTGAATAACACATCGAATCCTGTATCACATAGTTGACTTACACTGAGTAGGTTGTGTTTAAGGCCATTCACATATGCAACTTTGTATACAGAGACGTTTTCCTTCTGTATGACTCCATAGCCTTTGATGTGTCCTTTCTTGTCGTCTCCAAAAGTTACGGATCCACCATCGTGTGTTTCTTTGTACGTGGATAGTAAACTTTTGTCGCCAGTCATGTGCCTTGAGCATCCGGAGTCAAGATACCAAATTGGCACAAACCGCTTCTGTAAGACAATCACAGAGACTTAGGTACCCATATCCATATGGGTCCAATATTGTTAGAATTTTCAAGTTTGCCTTAGCATTCTTGAAATACATTTTATCTTTTGTAGAAAAATCAGATTGTTTCTCTCTAGGTTCTGACTTTGGAGTTTGAATTTTGGTGGAGAGTAAGCAATCTGGACTTGAGAAGTGTTTATTCAATTTGAACATAAGATCAAAGCAATGACAGTATTGAATATGAGATGTGATTTGCTTGAACTTTTCATTGAATTTATTGAACTGAGCCACAGAGGCATTACATTCTTTCTTAACATTAGATTTACTATTACAAGAAGATCTATGAATACTAGAATGTTGTTTGCAAAAGTCTTGTTTAGGTCGTGCCTTCTGTGAGTCTCTTCTGTGGTGAACATCTTTCTTCACTGTCACAGAGGAAAAATATTTGTTAGCTTCAGGCCTTTTTCCCTTTTGTTGCCAAGTGGGATTCTCTTTAATTTGATTTAAAGGTTTTGAAAATTTTGAGCTTTTAGGATTTCTGGAGGAACAACTCCTTCTCCAGAGTGAGTCCCTGTTCCTGGGACACCTTTGTTCACCCTTGTTTGTACGTTGGGGGTGGAAGGATTTCCATCTGATCCTCGAGAAGAAACCTGAGTTTCAGTCTCTACAGAAGTTCTGTGAAGAACATTGTCCAAATCCACTCCAGAGGTGGGTATCGGAATATTCTTCTGTTGACTCGGAGACTTGTCTAGAGTCTCTTCGTCATGGTGCTCTCTACTTCTCTCTGAAAGAAGTTTTGGCCCTGTATTGTGCGTGTCAGAGGAAACGAATTCCTCTGTAGGGTGTTCTAGTGTGATCTGGGGCGATTGATCACGAACTATAGGTGAGTCTCTCTGAGGAGACTCCATAGGAATGGATTCCCCGTCTTCTGTGGGCACAGAGGTTGAAAGAGTAACATCTGGCTTGATGGGTTGGGTGAGGTTTGAGCTGTGCTGCTCTTTTTCAATGACACCTTCTGCAGCTAGACCTGCGGTGTCAGATGTGTGGGTTGCACTGGGAGGGGTTGAGGGATGTGTGCCTTCTGCAACTTCGGCATCTTTTCCTTTCTCATTTTCTTTTCCTCCAGACGTTTCTACCTTATCCTCTAAACCTATTTGCACCTCTTCTTCTGCAGTCTCTTGTCTTGGCAGAAGTGAATCAAGAACCTCTGTGAAGATTTGAGTTTGCAGAGGTGGTTTGATTCCTTCTGTTATTGTTTGCAGAGGAGAAGATGGTTTCTTCTTCTTTGATTTCCTCTTCTTTGGTTTTGGTGCTCCCTCCTCTGTAGATTTTGACTTTCTTTTTCTTTTGGAAGAGGGAGGGGCAGAGGGACCTTGGATTTGTGGTGGAGATGAGGGTTCTGTGGGATGTTCAGTGGGTGGAGAAGGTGGTTCTGCAGGAGTTTGTTGGATAGCAGAAACAGAGGCAAGTTGTTCTTCTGTAGGGGTCTTGGTTTTCTTTCCCTTTTTCTTCTTCTTCTCTTTAGATCCCTCAGAAGACTTCCTCTTTGAAGAATAGAGGTCTTTCCTTATATCTCTGAAGTTCTTCTGGTTGGCCTTGTGTTTAGCCAACTTTATCTTCCATTCTTCTTCTGTAAGTCTCTCTACTACATTACCTTCTATGGGTATTCCTATACGCGGGGGTGTTACAGAACTGGGTTCAGGAGTTCTGTAAACGCGTGTGTACTCACTACCTAGTTCTTCATCACTAGCATAACCTAACATTACCTTTGATAGTGGCCTGATGCGTGGGTAGCCATCCTCATGTTCTGTAGGGGTGTTCTTGGACATAGGAAATTGCTTAGGTTTGGGACCGTCCATTGGCCATTTTTGGATAAGGAGTAGGGGTTCGAAAAGTACACTGAGGATTCGCTGAAACTGCAGAGGGGGTAACCAGTTGTGATCAGACATTTTGGCTTTCTGGGAGGCGATTTTGCGATCGATGGTGTTGATGATCTCTTGCATCATTATGGTGGCATAATCTAGGGGTAGATCATAGTATACACCATACATGATTGAGAGAATTTGAGGTGAGCTTTGATCGATGCTCCCGATTTTTCCCGTGAGGCAACGATTTAGGATGGAGAATAAGGTATTCCACAGAGGAGGTAGTCTTGCTCTGCGGAAATCGTTCCTCTTTTTCAACTGTTGGTTGTACCCTAACATGTGCAGAAAGTCGATAAGTTCTTCATTTGTTGGTTGGGGTGCATACTTTTTGATTCCCATGAGTCCTCTTGTTGGAAGGCCAAATTCTAATGAGAACATGGTGCGATTGAACATCAGTTCAAGGCTCTTACTTTGGTCAGGTTTAGAAATGTAGCCTCTGATCAAATCGGTGTCAGCGTCATAACGGCAAGATTGCCAAAACTGATGTAGGTAACGTACTGGTATTTGTTCAACGGTTTTGCTCAGAAGAGGGTAAAGAAAGTGGTTCTCTAGGATGTTTAGCAGGATGGCATGTTCTTTGCCAAATGCCGTAGGAGAAGGAACAAGATAACAGTTGTTCGATTTAATGGGAAGGGTTTGCTCGAAATGGTCATTTGAGAAAAATTGTTGCAGGTGGGTAGTGGGTACGAAGGATGCCTCGTCACCGGAGTCGTGTCTGTCGGCATCGATGGCGATGTGTGGGCTATGGGAGTGCTCAGAATGCACTGGAGAGGATGTCGGAGAGTTCGTTGGTGAAACGTGAGCAGATTTGGAACTGGAAGCCATTTGTAGGTTTTGAAAGTTCTAGGTTTTCAGAAAGAAATAAGCAAGTTCGCCGGAGAAGATGAGAGAATAGTAAAGTTTTGAAAGTGATTTTAACTTGGGTTTTATACTGTGGTAACGGATAGAATTCGGAACGGTGAAAATGTGAGAAAGTTAATAAAATTTGAGGTCCACACTTGAGTTCATTCGGCGTGGTGCAAGTTTCTAGGACGACGTGATATGTACGTCAATGAAAACTTGACACGTCATCAATGTCAGTGACGACGAGACGTCGTGGGCGGCCACATTAAATGAAAAACGCGTGGGTTTTAAACTTTCACCACAGAAAAGTTACCGTTACAGATACAGAAATTCCCAAGTGGAAATCTTTACAGAAGCTCGGTGGGTACAGAAGCTCTGTGATTTTGAAAAACGTTTATCTCTGTAGATTGTATCTTTAATGAAAATCGTTTGAAAAACACGGAGAGGATCAATAAATTTTTAGTAGAGAGAAATTATCCTACAGAGGTTTTTGGACCTCTGCCAGAGCCAGCAGAGGCTCTGTGACAGGAAATTTCTAATAACTAATAATTTATAAACATTTTTAATCATCCAAGTTTTTGATCAGTTTTAACAATGTATTTAGGACTTATTTGAAAATTGGTGTCCTAGAAAATTGTAAATCTCAAAGATTTTGTGCAGCAGAAGTCATTTGAATGATTTGAGTGATCTACAGAGGTTCTTTGTTTGAAAGAACTCTGTGGCTTATGACTTCTGTGGCAAGATACCAACCTATTTCCTTTTGATCAGCGAATGTGATCTCTTCTGTCGCATTCTTTGCTCCCCCTTGACTTATGAATCTCTGTAGATTCAGCAAGGTCTCCTTTTCCGCTCCTCCTTGATCTAACAACCTCTTTAGGATTGAACTCTGTGGTTTAAAACCTGCCTTTTTATCTCTTGAAGCTTGTACTTTTACCAAAAACGTTTGAAAAACATTGGAGAGGATCGATAAATCTTTAGTAGAGAGAAATTATCCTACAGAGGTTTTTGGACCTCTGCCAGAGCCAGCAGAGGCTCTGTGATAAGAAATTTCTAATAACTAATAATTTATAAAACTTTTTGATCATCCAAAGTTTTTATGGTTTTAAACATTGTTTTTAGGACATATTTAGAAATTTTTGTCCTGGAAAATTGTTTTTGGAAAAAGATTTTGTGCGACACATACCTTTTAGAGTGTCTAGTTTGGACGACGGAAACTCTTGTTGATCATAATCCTCCTTTGGCTCCCCCTTGAATGATAAACCTATGTAGATTAATTTGAGGTCTCCTTCTGCTCCCCCTTGACCTATGCTTGAATCAATAGAGATAAATAATGCACAGTACATAGGTCAACCTCATCAGAGGTTCTGTGGAGATTGTCATAGGTTCTGAGCAATTCCACAGAGGCTCTGTGAAGTATAGAATCTTTGAAGGATGAGTCTTAAACAAAGTGTTTTAAGAGTCATAGTGTATTTTGAAGCCTGAGTCCTTAATAGAAGTATTAAGGAGTCCATTGTTTGCTGAAGAGTGAGTCCTGATCTGTAATGGTCAGAAGTCATTTTTCTGATGAAGCTCGAGTCTTAAACTGATTTGTTTAAGAGTCTATTTCACTAAAGTGCGAGTCCTAAACTGATGTGTTTAGGAGTCCTTTTCTCCTCTGAAGAGCGAGTCTTGATCTGTAATGATCAGAAGTCCTAGTACCTGCAAGACAGATCAAAGAACTTTTGGTACCCATATCCAAATGGGTCCTTTTTTGTTAGGATTTGGAGCTGTCTTTAGGTCCTCTGGTTTGCCAATCTCTGTTGGTTTGCCAGTTTTCTTTCTATGACTTTTCTCATTTTGGGTCTTTGGATTTTTCTTTTGAACTGACCCATTTTGTACACAGAAAGATTTAGAGAAAAGGTTTCTTAATTGAAGCAGAAGATCAAAGCATTTATATGAATGAAAAGATGGAGGCTTTGTAGAAACAAATGGTTTTGGAGCATTTTTGTCAGGAATAGAGTTTTTGACTTTCCAAACCATTTTCATCTTTTTGTAAACAGGATTATTTGAATTTTTAGAACAAGAGTTTGCTAAGACAAGGTCTTTAAGACTTTTAGCCAAAACATCTTTTTCTTTAAGGTTTAAATCAAATTTTCTTAGAAGATCTGATTTATACCTCTTCTCCAACATAATCTTGTTTGACAAATCGGATAGTCTCTTTGTTAAATTTGACATTTCAGCTTTAAAGACCTTTCTTTCCTTCTCAAACTTGTCTTTCAAACACTCTGTTTGAAATCCTTCTCTCTTCACCTTTTCAGACTCTTTTCTTTCAAAATCCTGCTCTTTCCTCTCTTTTTCAAGAGATTTCTGTAATTTTGAGATTTTGAAAGAAAGTTCCATATTCTATGTCTCAAGAAGAGTTTTCTCTTTTCCAAACTTTTCATTTTTACTGATTATAAGTTTTTCAAAGTTGGAAATCAGTTTAGAAAAGTTTAGACACTTAAGCTCAAGGCTTTTCTTCTCTTCTTTAAAAACAGTCTTAACTTCCTCAAACTTCTCTTTCTCCTTTTTACCAAGCTCTTCTGACTCAGATAGTTTCCTTTTCAGTTCAAGATTTTCACAGTTTAGGAGTTTACTTGATTCTTCAAGCTTGGCAATGTTGTCTGAGTCAATAAGAATACTCTTGTTTCTTTCCTCTAATTCTTTCTCAAGAGTAGGAATTATTTTCTTAAAATTTGTGCTGAGTTTGAAATAATAATGAAAATCAGCATCAGCGCTAAATTTTAGTCTTGACATATTGAATGAAGTTTTTAACGAAAGAAACAGTTTCTAGGATGTTACCAGATCGAATAAATCGAAAATGGCAGTAAAACAGAATCTGTTTGAAGGAATGAAGAATAGGTTAAGAACATACAGTTTCTATCAAGAATCTTGTCTAAACGAGGATCACTTGATATTGAAAACCAAGCTTTGCTCTGATACCAATTGTTTGTTCCCGTTTTGCTTTAAACAAGATTATCAGATCTATTAGTTCGAGTTTATGTTTGATGCGGAAGCGTATTTGAAGAACTAACAGATATGTTTGATAGATTTAGAACACAATATAAATAAACAGTGAACATGAAATAATATCTCAAAGTTTACAGAATATATATATATCAAGAACAGATTTAAGAACAGTGAGTATGCAAAGCTTTAAACAGATATGACTCTAAATGTGCATAAGCTATGTGTTCTTGATGTTTGATTGAAGTGTTCTTGTTTTTCTGTTTTTGTGTGTAGTTCTATATCTTAGGAAGAACTCAACATGAGTCTTCCTTTTATACTACTCTTAGAAGACTATGAAGTAGGTCACTGTTCCTTTTACGGCATGAATAGTAAACTGGATGGTGTGAACAGTTGTTTGAGCGATGCGCATTTAATGGAGCAGATGTACTTTTGGTAAATGCTTTAAATGGCGCAGACGTCTATTTTGTACCTTGCCCTATTGAGTCCACTCAGAGCTTGACACGTGTTGAAGTTGGACAGGGCAAGTTGCCATGCAAGTTGATGAACAGGTCTTGGAACAGTAGCAAGATATTATAAATATCTTTCTAGTCTTTAGAGGACCATAGAGGCTCTGTAATGTGTTACAGAGGTTCTGCGGTCTGGTTCCTCTGTAGAGTAGTCTTCACCGGATTCCGAGTCTTTGGTTGTTTACTTCTGCAGAGCTTCTGTCAAGGGTGGCAGAGGTTATGTGGCTCGGTCCTCTGTGAGAAGTCTTCTTGGTTCCTTGTCTTCTGATGTTGTCCGCAGAGGCTCTGTTATTGGTAACAGAGGTTCTGCGGTCTTGGTCTTCTGAAAGCGTCTATGTAGTTTCCTCGGTCTTTGATCACTCTTGATCAAACTTCATTTGATTCTTCTGAGATGCCCGGCAGAGCTTCTGTTGCACTCAGCAGAGCTTCTGTGGAAGTTCTTCTGTACTTGGCCATTTTTCAATACTTCTAATATTTCAGAATATTGGAGCTAACAGTATATAACGAAGCTTTTAAAGACACACAGACACAATCAACAACAGTGAGTCAACCTTGGTAGATTGGATCGTTTGGTTTAAGAAAACCAAAGAAGCTCTGATACCAATTGTAGGTTCCCAGATTCACGTTGTATCATATTAATGGTAGTGAAATAGACAGCGGAAGCATATTAAATAAAGCCATTAAAATGAGTGATTGTGTAAACGATAAATGAACTATGAGAATCAAATATTGAACAGTAAATGATAACAGGATCAGATATAAAAGCTGCTCATATATTGATAATGAATCACACCAAGAACATGTTCAAGTGTGTTCGGAAATCTCATAGGACAACAATATCGTACGGAGGTAGTGCTCGGGATTGCTGCAGTGTGTGCTTAAACAATTGTGGAAAACTACTCTTCCCAAAGCTTACAATTGTTTGTTCCACTACCTCTCTGTATATAGCCCTGGAAAAGTGAAGGCGGTGTACTATCGTACCCTAGAATGACACGTGGAAAGTGTGTCTCCTATTTTTAGGGCATACGTGGAAAGTATGGACACTTGTCTAACACTTGGGATTTCCTACGAGACTTAGGCTGACAGAGGTCTTCACTTCACCAGAGTTCTTTCCCAAGAGCTCTGTTGGTCTTCTGTTAAACACTTGTTCTTCTGTTGGAAGTCTTCGACAGAGCTCTGTTGAGCTCTGTTGGTCTTCTTGAACTTCTTCCGAATCTTCTGTCTGATCTCTGTTGGTCTTCTGACTTGAACTATTTTCAATACTTTTACATAACAGATACTTGGGGCCAACAGATTGCTCGACCTTAAACGGGGTGCAACACAAAGTGTGTACGTATTTCAGAAGCGTTCCAAACGACATTCGACCCCAACATTTCCTTGCCAACCATAAAACGGCATGAGGCAAGGTTCATCAACAAAATTTTGCGCGCGTTAGTTTATTACACAAAACGATGGAATGGTTTAACAATACTTTTAGCCAAAACACAAAATGACTTGTGCAAATTCCTTAGTTAATACAAAAACCCATACTTTTCCATCACTCGAAAATATCGACTACAACATTATACAACTTCACATTGGGGTAGACATGCAAGTTTGTAACATTACCATTACAATTTTCCTTGAAACGAAATTACATGCATCAAATAGTTCGCGACCAATTTTCCCAAAAGAGGAAACTATTTAAATCAATTTCTCAAAATTTCCCGTCCGGTCCTATAATGCCATTTGAGTAAGACGTTCTCGGCAAACTTGCACTCAACAGTGCGTTTTCCAAAACATACAAGGAATTAAGTGTTAATAATTGTTGGCACCAAAAAGGGTTCCAACCTATTTTCAAATCCCAAATTGCACCAACGGTGCGTATCAATGTCCAAAACATAAGAAATCCCGCGTACTATAATTTTATACAAAAAAATTTCTAAAATCTTCCTCACGAAGCATTTTCTCAAGGTTTCGTACTTGGGAAACAAAACGTCAAAACGTAATTGCTTAAAATGTAATTGTCCAAATACTCAAAATACACATTTCTTCCAAACCAATAAGATTTTCAATTTTCCAAAACACTCGGTAAATCAAAATTGACCGATGTGAACGACTCATACCTTTGTGGTTTCAGAATGTAAAATACTGCGAACTATGCATGATTTCTACAACACCAAAACACCTTTTGACCAAATGGTCATCATTTATACAATGAGTTAGTAGTCACTCACGATTCTTTTAACAAAGTGTTGCGAGACAATGGTTACCAAGCTATGCATACCCCGAAGTCGATATAACACATTTTACATAAAATGATAATAAACATTTAACTGACCAAAGTCGCACTAAGTAAATCATTATGAAATGTCACCAAAATGTTCTTTCATGCATCACTTAAGTCATGTATAAATCAATCCATACATTGAACTATTTGCAACAAAATGCTTAATAACACCAACTCTTTAAGGAAAAGTTACGTGACGCTAGAGTTCCAAACTCATCTCTTCTTAGTCGCCTTATGACATAAAATTAACTTTTCTCAACAAAACTCGAGCGGGACTAAATGTCCAACATAACTCGTAAACTTTTCACATAAGCAAATCATTAAGAAATACAATCTGCATATTCTTTCATGCACTACTCACGCCACATATGAGTCAATTTGTACAATTAGGTAAATTGCAACCAAAACATGCTGACACGATTCTTTAAAAGAGAAACAACGCGACATCAAAATTCTCCAAAATAATCATACACAGACATCATAAAAGATAATTTTCCGTCCAAACTTTAACATATGTCGATGAGATCCAATGTTAAAGTTATAAGCCGTAGTTACTTGCCTAACATCTTGAACATCACAAAATACGATTATCATTATATCCAAAACAATGTTGAACAACAATGAAATAAACAAAACAAGTTCCGGCGGAGTTTGCAACTCCCGAAATAAAAGGGTTTCATGCACCTTCAAAACCATGATTTGAAATCTTGTGTGTGTGCTAACCATTTCTCAAAATTCAAAACGCAATCCGCATAAGGATTGGAAACACAAGAAATAGCTGATGCAATTTATTTTCAAAATAAATTTTGTGCATGACTTAGTCGGCATTCAACATCTCACTCATACTCCTCCAAATCCCTCTGGTCCACTATTGTCATCCGGATAATCAAACCTCTTAAGGCAAGTTGGAAATTACATCCATTAACTTTACGGTTTTTC
Source organism: Saussurea involucrata (assembly GCA_033807775.1). Lineage (NCBI taxonomy): Eukaryota > Viridiplantae > Streptophyta > Magnoliopsida > Asterales > Asteraceae > Saussurea > Saussurea involucrata. Next base: position 33,822,036 of record CM066326.1, on the reverse strand, counting down.
CTCAATTCATAGTCGGCTCAATAAGCCTATGGTTCTAATCCAACCATCAACCTCGACCCGAAATGGTCTACTTAAAGCAATTATCATGCTTATCGTCACTCCAAGTGACTAATACTAGAATCGTCCATCTATTCCAACGACTACTAGTTTAGAACTTCCTTTACTACCCCAACAATCATTACATGAAAGCAATTCAAGCATGCACATGTACTAGTAGGTTCACCATGACACTGGCCAGGTGTCACTATGAACGCACCGTACATGATTATCCTTGTTACTCTCGACGTGATTCTCGTTTCTAACAACATTCATTGTAACATCCGACAAAAAAATCAAAACTCTCAGGTTAGCACCATTTAACCATTACAAATGTTAACATAGGAAACACACCTTGTTAAGACCTATTCGAAATAAAATTTAGGCGAAAATTCGCTAGAATTCCCGGTAGTTACCGAAAAGACCCGGTTTCGACCCAAGACTAACCGAAACACCTTGTGAAATGCCAAAATGCTTCAATTATCATACAACTAATATAAAATATAAGGTTTTACTTTTATACATAAAACTTTTCTTTCTATAAGATTTAATAGAAACAAGAAAGTATTTTAGAAGCTTATTTTTGCAATTTAATTTCTAGACAAAATTGTATTTTACAAAATGAGTTTATGGGCCTAATTTTTCTATAAAAAAAAAAAATTGTTGCAAGGGGTTGGGGGCCCATAAGGGGGCCGGCCACCCCTCCCCTCTATACACTTCAAATCATTTTCATTTCTCTCATTTCAAATTTTCAAGAAAACCATCCACATTCCTCTCTCTCTCTCTCTTGAAGATCATCTTTTTCCTTCATCATCCTCACCATTTTACACTCCAAAGTCCAGCCACATTCCAGCCTTATTCAAGCATCCAAAACCAAATTTCCAGAAAACTTAAAGTGTTAGAAATCATCTCTCAAGGTAAGAACTCTAACTAGTGTTCTTCATAAGTTTTTAACATCTTTTTATGCTATTTCCTTGCATTTCTACACTTTTCGTATTGTTCAAATGGATGAACTCTTCTTGATGTTCTAGAAGTGAGATTAAACACCCATGACATGATAAATGTCCATAAAATGGTGATAATCTATGAGCTTCCATCATGAACTCAAGAGAAATGAGCAAAATCATCAAAATGTGGGTTTTTGTTCTTATTTTAGAATCTGAGTTTTGGGGTTTTTGCATGCACATGTTTCTTGTAAGTTCAAAGCATTTTCTTTTAAAAACATGTTATTTGATGTGGGAACTAAACCCTTACCAAAGAAATCCATATCTATGGATGTTAAAATGTTAAAAATGTGATTTTTGTGGAGTTTATGTAAGTTCCAGATTCTGCCAGATTTATTGCATGCACTTTGGACGACCATATCTTGGTCAAATCATGTCCAAATTCCTCCATTTTTCTTCTGGAGTAAGGTTTAATGAATGGGGAGTCGAACCCTACTGGTCTCATGCAAAAACATTGAGTTTTGAGCCTTAAACTCCTTAGAACAAATTGGTGTGCAGCGGTTAGTCTGACAGATTTTTGTGCCAGTTTATTTTGTATATAAATCTTTGAAAAATGCATAAAACTTTCTCATTTTTCTTCTGGAAGTTACTTTTATGCGTTAGGTTTCACATGCTAAAATTTCATAACAATATATGTTGTCTTGGTCAGTTAAAGATTTTATGCAAACCAAGTATGTCAAGCTGTCCAGAAATGGCAGATTGGTGCATGCAACTTCTTTTGTCCATAACTCACTCAAAACTCATCAAAAATTGGTGAATCCTTTCCATAAGATACCTTTATGTGTTAGGTTTCCAAAACATGTAAAAACTCTGAAAAAGATTATGTTTTGACCCTCCAAAAGCCTGTTATGGCAGAAGGGTGTAATCTGTTTTGGACTCTGTGTTGCACTGTTTTATAGAATTTATTTGGACCCCTTAAACACTTCCAAAATTCATGAAATTTGGTCAAAACTTCCTTAACTTAGTATAGTACCACATATAAAAAAATGGGTAAATTGCTATTCTGGAAGTTGTTATAAAATAGTCATCTTTGTGGCATAAAGTTTCTGACAGATTCTGTATTTTTGGAAGCTAATGAGTTTTCTTGTAACCATTCATCTTGATTGTTTAAAAACACTTGAACAAGGCTAAATTGTGTATTTCAACTTAATTACTAAAGATAAGGCATTTCACAAGACGTGGATTAAGTTAGTTAGGTTTAACATTGGAATAGCTATGAAGGACTTATAGATATCGTATGACTTTATAGGGAGCCCGTAAAGAGCGCTTAAGTGAGAAAGCTTACACGACGTTTACATCTACGCTACAAGGTGAGTTTTCACAGCCCCGTTTTACTTGTTAAATGTTTGGGGTGAAAAGCATGTTATGTTTTTGAAATGTTAAATGATTCATGATATTAAAATTTGTGGATATTTATGAATTGAGAAATGAGTACAATTGAATGAATAAACTTACTTAAGTGACAAAGATATGTTGAGTTTAATAAAAATGTTAAGTCCCCAATAGGTACACTACTGTTAACTCATAACGAGCCGGTGATATTTGTGGATAGCGCTATTTGGTCTGACAAACCCACCTTAAACTGACGAGTAGGGGTGCACTTTATCTGTTAATAATGTTCTACTCATGTGGCCACCATACCACCTCTGAGGTAGTCCGTGGGGCGTAAGTGGTCGGAGGCTTAGTAGTGGCTCAACAAACATATATCTTGCATAAGTCATTCATAGTAATGTGTACTCATAAGAATAAGATTTAAAGTTTGTCGTGACAAAAGACTCACGAAAATTAATCTTTGATTTAAAAATGTTTGGTTATGAAAAACCTGTGAACTCACCAACTCTTTGTAGTTGACCTTTGTTTTAAACATGCTTTTCAGGAGCTAAGCAGGTAAACGACAAGATTTAATTTAGCATGCATGTCGGCATCCTCCAAGACTCGTCTATTGGTCACATTTTGGGAAAAGCACTTTTTGGGTTAAATTGTAAACTTTGAATTGTAAACTTTTAACCTTGAGTCCCTCTTAAACTTGGAAATGTTATATGTTATGAAATGGTATGGTTGATGTTGTCTATCTCCCTATGCTATGAAACTTCGGCTGTTACATCTCGTGTTTCCGCTTTAGCGGGGTGTGACAGATTTGGTATCAGAGCCTAAGGTTATAGAGAATGTCGGTTTCCTTATGGGAACCCCAACTATAACCTAACTATAACGCGAACTATTTTCAAAACGGTTTTCGAAAGAATTGTCTAAATTCTGAAGTATATTGCTAATATAATCAAGTCGAATGTCACATTATCATACCTCAATTAAACAAAGCCTGATCACCTATGTTTAATTTAGGATTATATAATGGGGGACTTGGATTGGTTATATTAAAGGTATGCTTAAAATAAATTCCATACTTAAAAACGAAAGCATGATTTTGTGTGTGTTTGCATAAGCATTGCATATTTTAAACATTTACAATGACACACTTAATAACTAAGTCTACAACTATCGCAGTCCACCATGTCGTCCGAACACGATCCTTCAGAGCACTCACCATCCGAGTACTCTAACTCGGCGGACCCTTCAGGCGATACTACTAACCAATCTAGGGGAAATCCACCGGTTGAGGGGGAGAGAGATCCGTATGACGAAGACCTTGAAGTGAGTTATGCATCACTCATTAGGCCCCATTCGACTACGTTCCGTGGCCCAAGAGTGATAACCACGGCACGGAAAAGTGTACCGATACCCAGATGTATGAGATTCACAAACCCCTCACGAGACATAGGAGAGTCGTCCCGGCAAGGGGCGCAATCCGGAGCCACCCAAGTGGTAGCCGGGGTTCCTGTGACTAACCCTCCGGGCATGACCGCCCTAGAGAGTCAATGGGTCTCGATGATGTCGCAAGACATACAACTTCATCAAGCGAGGTTGGATCATCAGCACCAAACCCTGAATACGGTGAGGGGGATACTAAATGCACAAAGTGAAGTCTCGGACCGAACCATGACGGTTATCACCTTCACTCGAAGGGAAATGAGGACCTTACGCATGTACTTAACTTGGATGATGGGAGCATTCGTAGTGATGTTGGGACTACTAATTTGGGAACTTGTGCGTTAGAAGGCCACAAACTGTGAAGCTTTTGGAATTTATTAAACTTGAAATCATATTGTATTTTTTGGGGCATGTGGCCATCTAATTTCAAACATTGCATGTTTTGGTTAACTATATCTTTTGAGAAAATTGATGTGTTTGGTTTATGAATGAAATATTTGAATTATGCTTATATATATTTCAAGTACTTCTAATGCATGATTATGAAATTGGGGTATGTACAATGACAACACGGGTAAATAATGGTGATAGTATGCAAGAAGTAGTACCGTCACTCAAATTAACATAACAAGTAGGAAGTGTAACCAAATAATAGTATTAGTAACCATGCTACTGAATCTTTAATTAAAACCATAACTGTAGGACTATGCCTCCAAGAAGAGAGAATCCTGAAGTCGCACGGCTCGTGGCGGAGCAAATTATGGCTGCACTTCCGAACATTGTCAGCCAAGTAGCAGCTGGGCTGAATGCAAATTCAAACAATGCGGGAGCGACTGGAAATCGGGAATGCACATATAAGACCTTTAGGGGCTGCAACCCTAAAGAATTCCATGGAACTGAAGGAGCTGTGGGATTACTGACATGGATTGAGGGTATGGAATCCGTTCTTCATATCAGCAAGTGCACAGAAGGAAACAAAGTAGAATTTGCTGCTTGTTTGTTGCAAGGCCGAGCACTAACATGGTGGAACACACAAGTACAAACCCGTGGACGGGAAGCTGCTTACAACCTTACGTGGGAAGAGTTCAAGAAGCTACTCAAGGGAGAGTATTGCCCAAGAAGTGAAATCCAGAAGCTGGAGGCAGAACTGTGGGATCATGAAATGAAGGGAAACGATATAGACTCTTACACTGCCCGTTTCCATGAGTTGGCAAAGCTGGTGCCACATTTGGTGACGCCTGAGGAAAACAGAGTGGATAGGTATGTGTGGGGTTTATCTGAAGGAATCAGAGGAAATGTCACCTCAACTGACCCAAAGACTCTCCAAGAAGCAGTAAATTTAGCAACAAGACTCACCAACAACGCGAATCGTTCAAGAACGTCAGGGAATGACAAGGCCGCTGGGAAAAGAAAGATAGAAGAGCCTGCAAGGAGGCAGTTTGGGGGAAGAACAGACAAGGGTCATAGGGTGACAGGAAATTTTGGGGTTCAAGCACAGGTCGAAGAGAAGGAAAGAGGGCTATGCCCAAGGTGCACCAAGTGCAATAATCGTCATCTCGGAAGATGCATCATTTGCCTCAAATGTAACAAAGGAGGCCATGTCGCCAGAGATTGCAAGGGCGGGGGAAAACGAACTTGCCATGAATGTGGGAGCCCAGATCATTTTCGGAATGCATGTCCGAAACTGAACCGAAGGCCTAATGTAAATCAGGCGCGACCATTTAATCAAGGAAATCAAGGAGGTCAGGCCCGAGGTCGAGTGTTTGAGATCGGGGCAGATGAGGCAAGAAGGAACCCGGATGTAGTAACAGGTACGTTTCTCTTGAACAACCATTATGCATCTGTGTTATTTGATTCTGGAGCAGATAAAAGTTTTGTATCGATAGACTTTAGGTCAAAATTAAACTCGAAAACCCAAAAGTTGGAAGAAATATATGTTATAGAATTTGCTAATGGACAGGAAGTTAGGGCCAGAGATGTAATAAGTGATTGTACCCTAAAGCTGGCGGGAAAAGATTTTAGCATAGATTTAATCCCAATCAAATTAGGAAGCTTCGATATAGTCGTAGGTATGGATTGGTTATCGAAGAATCGTGCTGAAATCGTTTGCTCCGAAAAGATCGTCCGTATACCGCAACCGGAAGGAAGAGTAATTGAAGTACAGGGAGAAAATTCCAGGAGAAAATTCAAAATGGTGTCGAGTATGAAGATGCGAAAGTATTTGCGGAAAGATTGTGTTGCGTTTCTGGCACACGTAGTGGATAAGGAGATCAAAGAGGAGCATGTTCAAGACGTTCCGATAGTACGAGATTTTCCCGACGTATTCCCAGACGAATTACCTGGATTACCCCCGCCAAGACAAGTTGAATTCCATATTGACTTAATTCCGGGAGCGGCACCCGTGGCGAAAGCACCTTACCGACTAGCACCGTCAGAAATGCAAGAGTTGTCGGGTCAACTTCAAGAGTTACTCGATAGGGGATTCATCAGACCCAGCTCTTCACCCTGGGGAGCTCCAGTTTTATTCGTTAAAAAGAAAGATGGTTCTTTTCGAATGTGTATCGATTATAGGGAACTTAACAAGCTGACCATCAAGAACCGATATCCTCTTCCTCGAATCGATGACCTGTTCGACCAACTTCAAGGCGCTACGTACTTTTCAAAGATCGACCTTCGGTCCGGATACCATCAAATGAGAGTTCGTGAGGAGGACATTCCTAAGACAGCGTTTAGGACTCGATATGGACATTATGAGTTCCTAGTCATGCCTTTTGGTCTGACAAACGCTCCAGCAGTCTTTATGGATCTGATGAACAGAGTATGTCGACCATACTTGGACAAATTCGTAATTGTGTTCATAGATGACATATTGATTTATTCGCAAAGCAAGAAGGAGCATGAGCAACATTTGAAGCTGATACTAGAACTGCTCAGAGACCAGAAGCTGTATGCTAAACTTTCCAAATGCGAATTTTGGATTCGGGAAGTACAATTTCTTGGTCATATAGTTAATGAAGATGGAATTCATGTTGATCCGGCCAAGATAGAAGCCATCAAGAAGTGGGAAGCCCCGAAGACTCCGACTGAAATTCGTTCGTTTCTCGGTTTAGCTGGTTACTATCGACGTTTTATTGCAAATTTCTCCAAAATTGCACAACCATTAACGGCATTAACCCAAAAAGACAAGAAGTTCGATTGGGGAGAGAAGCAGGAAGAAGCCTTTCAGACGCTTAAGCATAAGCTTTGCAATGCACCGATCTTAGCTTTACCAGAGGGTGCAGACAATTTTGTTGTTTACTGCGATGCCTCACACCAAGGGTTGGGGTGTGTGCTAATGCAAAAAGACAAGGTCATTGCCTACGCTTCAAGGCAACTTAAGGTTCATGAAAAGAATTATACCACCCATGATTTGGAACTAGGAGCCGTAGTGTTCGCACTCAAGATTTGGAGACATTACCTCTACGGCACTAAGTGTACCGTCTTTACCGACCACAAGAGCCTACAACACATTTTCGATCAGAAAATGCTGAATATGAGGCAACGGAGATGGGTTGAACTGCTTAGCGACTATGATTGCGAGATAAAGTACCATCCAGGCAAGGCTAATGTTGTAGCTGATGCCTTAAGTCGAAAAGAAAGGGTGAAGCCATCGAGGGCAAGAGCTATGGGAACAATGGTCCGGACGAGTCTTAGGGATCAAATCCTCGAGACTCAAGAAGAGGCATTAAAAGAGGAAAATTTGAAAAACGAAACCCTACATCATCTGGAAAAGGAATTTGAAACACAACCAGACGGGGTGAGGTACTTCCGAAATAAAGTTTGGGTACCTAAGGTTGAAAAACTGCGAGCAGTAATCTTGGATGAAGCTCATAAATCAAGATATTCAATCCACCCCGGGGCCGATAAAATGTACAAGGATCTGAAGGAATACTATTGGTGGCCAGGGATGAAGAAAGATGTTGCTTTGTATGTAAGCAAGTGCCAAACTTGTGCACTGGTTAAGGCTGAACATCATAAACCATCAGGTCTTCTTCAGCAACCGGAGATTCCCGAGTGGAAATGGGAACAAATAAGTATGGATTTCATAACTAAGTTACCCAGGACAAGGAAAGGACATGATTCAATCTGGGTTATAGTGGATCGACTTACGAAATCTGCACATTTTCTGCCTATCCGAGAGGACTTCAAGGTGGAAAAGCTTGCTCAGATTTACATCAACGAGATTGTTATGCGTCATGGAGTACCTACTTCAATAATCTCGGACAGAGATAGCCGTTTTACGTCACGCCTTTGGCGGTCAGTCCAGAAAGCGTTGGGGACGCGTTTGGATTTGAGCACTGCCTACCACCCGCAGACGGACGGTCAGACAGAAAGAACTATACAAACACTGGAAGACATGCTGCGAGCCTGCGTATTAGATTTTGGGGGAAATTGGGATACTCACTTACCGCTGGTCGAATTCTCTTACAACAATAGCTACCATACCAGTTTAAAGTGCGCGCCGTACGAAGCCTTATATGGACGCAAGTGTAGATCACCACTCAGTTGGTTGGAGGTCGGTGACAAACAGCTGATAAGACCTGACATCGTTCAGGAGACCACGGACAAGATCATAACCATACAAGAAAGACTTAAAGTAGCCAGAACTCGTCAGAAGAGTTATGTAGATAATCGCAGGAAGCCATTAGAATTTCAGGTGGGAGATAAAGTACTTCTCAAAGTATCGCCATGGAAAGGTTTGGTACGATTTGGAAAGAAGGGCAAGTTGAGTCCAAGGTACATCGGCCCATTCGTGATTCTAGAAAGGATTGGACCGGTTGCATACAGACTCGAGCTACCACAAGAGTTAAGCGCCATTCACGACACATTCCATGTGTCGAATTTGAAGAAATGCCTATCGGATGAATCGTTGGTGCTACCGTTGGAAGACATACAGGTGAGCGAGCAGTTACGCTTTGTAGAGGAACCCGTTGAAATACTTGACCGAGATGTTAAGCGGTTAAGACGTAGCAAGATCCCGATCGTAAAAGTTCGATGGAACGCAAGGCTCGGACCTGAGTACACTTGGGAACGGGAGGATTTCATGATGAGTAAGTATCCTCATCTGATCACCAAGAATTCGGTGGCGAGTACCAGTCATTAAATTTCGGGACGAAATTTCTCTAACGGGGGAAAACTGTAACATCCGACAAAAAAATCAAAACTCTCAGGTTAGCACCATTTAACCATTACAAATGTTAACATAGGAAACACACCTTGTTAAGACCTATTCGAAATAAAATTTAGGCGAAAATTCGCTAGAATTCCCGGTAGTTACCGAAAAGACCCGGTTTCGACCCAAGACTAACCGAAACACCTTGTGAAATGCCAAAATGCTTCAATTATCATACAACTAATATAAAATATAAGGTTTTACTTTTATACATAAAACTTTTCTTTCTATAAGATTTAATAGAAACAAGAAAGTATTTTAGAAGCTTATTTTTGCAATTTAATTTCTAGACAAAATTGTATTTTACAAAATGAGTTTATGGGCCTAATTTTTCTAAAAAAAAAAAAATTGTTGCAAGGGGTTGGGGGCCCATAAGGGGGCCGGCCACCCCTCCCCTCTATACACTTCAAATCATTTTCATTTCTCTCATTTCAAATTTTCAAGAAAACCATCCACATTCCTCTCTCTCTCTCTCTTGAAGATCATCTTTTTCCTTCATCATCCTCACCATTTTACACTCCAAAGTCCAGCCACATTCCAGCCTTATTCAAGCATCCAAAACCAAATTTCCAGAAAACTTAAAGTGTTAGAAATCATCTCTCAAGGTAAGAACTCTAACTAGTGTTCTTCATAAGTTTTTAACATCTTTTTATGCTATTTCCTTGCATTTCTACACTTTTCGTATTGTTCAAATGGATGAACTCTTCTTGATGTTCTAGAAATGAGATTAAACACCCATGACATGATAAATGTCCATAAAATGGTGATAATCTATGAGCTTCCATCATGAACTCAAGAGAAATGAGCAAAATCATCAAAATGTGGGTTTTTGTTCTTATTTTAGAATCTGAGTTTTGGGGTTTTTGCATGCACATGTTTCTTGTAAGTTCAAAGCATTTTCTTTTAAAAACATGTTATTTGATGTGGGAACTAAACCCTTAACAAAGAAATCCATATCTATGGATGTTAAAATGTTAAAAATGTGATTTTTGTGGAGTTTATGTAAGTTCCAGATTCTGCCAGATTTATTGCATGCACTTTGGACGACCATATCTTGGTCAAATCATGTCCAAATTCCTCCATTTTTCTTCTGGAGTAAGGTTTAATGAATGGGGAGTCGAACCCCACTGGTCTCATGCAAAAACATTGAGTTTTGAGCCTTAAACTCCTTAGAACAAATTGGTGTGCAGCGTTTAGTCTGACAGATTTTTGTGCCAGTTTATTTTGTATATAACTCTTTGAAAAATGCATAAAACTTTCTCATTTTTCTTCTGGAAGTTACTTTTATGCGTTAGGTTTCACATGCTAAAATTTCATAACAATATATGTTGTCTTGGTCAGTTAAAGATTTTATGCAAACCAAGTATGTCAAGCTGTCCAGAAATGGCAGATTGGTGCATGCAACTTCTTTTGTCCATAACTCACTCAAAACTCATCAAAAATTGGTGAATCCTTTCCATAAGATACCTTTATGTGTTAGGTTTCAAAAACATATAAAAACTCTGAAAAAGATTATGTTTTGACCCTCCAAAAGCCTGTTATGGCAGAAGGGTGTAATCTGTTTTGGACTCTGTGTTGCACTGTTTTATAGAATTTATTTGGACCCCTTAAACACTTCCAAAATTCATGAAATTTGGTCAAAACTTCCTTAACTTAGTATAGTACCACATATAAAAAAATGGGTAAATTGCTATTCTGGAAGTTGTTATAAAATAGTCATCTTTGTGGCATAAAGTTTATGACAGATTCTGTATTTTTGGAAGCTAATGAGTTTTCTTGTAACCATTCATCTTGATTGTTTAAAAACACTTGAACAAGGCTAAATTGTGTATTTCAACTTAATTACTAAAGATAAGGCATTTCACAAGACGTGGATTAAGTTAGTTAGGTTTAACATTGGAATAGCTATGAAGGACTTATAGATATCGTATGACTTTATAGGGAGCCCGTAAAGAGCGCTTAAGTGAGAAAGCTTACACGACGTTTACATCTACGCTACAAGGTGAGTTTTCACAGCCCCGTTTTACTTGTTAAATGTTTGGGGTGAAAAGCATGTTATGTTTTTGAAATGTTAAATGATTCATGATATTAAAATTTGTGGATATTTATGAATTGAGAAATGAGTACAATTGAATGAATAAACTTACTTAAGTGACAAAGATATGTTGAGTTTAATAAAAATGTTAAGTCCCCAATAGGTACACTACTGTTAACTCATAACGAGCCGGTGATATTTGTGGATAGCGCTATTTGGTCTGACAAACCCACCTTAAACTGACGAGTAGGGGTGCACTTTATCTGTTAATAATGTTCTACTCATGTGGCCACCATACCACCTCTGAGGTAGTCCGTGGGGCGTAAGTGGTCGGAGGCTTAGTAGTGGCTCAACAAACATATATCTTGCATAAGTCATTCATAGTAATGTGTACTCATAAGAATAAGATTTAAAGTTTGTCGTGACAAAAGACTCACGAAAATTAATCTTTGATTTAAAAATGTTTGGTTATGAAAAACCTGTGAACTCACCAACTCTTTGTAGTTGACCTTTGTTTTAAACATGCTTTTCAGGAGCTAAGCATGTAAACGACAAGATTTAATTTAGCATGCATGTCGGCATCCTCCAAGACTCGTCTATTGGTCACATTTTGGGAAAAGCACTTTTTGGGTTAAATTGTAAACTTTGAATTGTAAACTTTTAACCTTGAGTCCCTCTTAAACTTGGAAATGTTATATGTTATGAAATGGTATGGTTGATGTTGTCTATCTCCCTATGCTATGAAACTTCGGCTGTTACATCTCGTGTTTCCGCTTTAGCGGGGTGTGACATTCATCAACCTCAAAACATTCTATCTTACAGTGCCTAATGGTGAATTTCACTCTCATTTACTTAAACAAACGCTAGTTTGAGTCTAGGTATTCAAAATCAACACCTAAATCTCTCAAACTTATGCTCTGATACCAACTTGGAACACCCTCAAATTTGGAAAGAGCAACTAATTTAAAAATTTTGATATTACATCTGAAACAATAAGTAAAATACCTCCAATTACAAACAATGGTTATCTCCAAGCAATACGTACTACATAAGTCTCATTACCAAGACTAAACCCACTTCAGACATCACTTAATCCAAATACAAGTGCTACTTCCCAAGGGTAAATGCGGAAAACATAACTTAAGCTATTCACCTCTCGTGCACTTTACTAGCACTCGCCACTTCACAGTGTAGCTAGAGCTACCCCAACCTGAGCCTGTTGCACATGCCGACAAATAAAAAGGGTTAGGCTTACGCCTAGTGAGTTCAATCATTTTATCATGACTATAACAAATCATAAATCGTCAGTTAATAATTATAGTCATGATTTAAATAAATCTTTAAATGAAAGCTTGCGACAAAGACTATCATTTCCCAAAAAAGTTTCCCAAACGGCATAAGCGACTCATTTCCAACGCACTCAAAATCCATGGGAATCCTTCCCAAAAGTGTAAAGCGTTTTCCCAAAAATGAGTTACAATCCCAATTCACCCAAATACGCGAATAAATCTAAATTAGGCAAAACCTTCACATACGGTTAACAAAACATACTCAACCCATAAAACATGAAAATCGTCCATTAAATATAACTCTTTATTAAAACATAATACGAAGCAATACGCACGCAACCGTAAAATGTAATAAAGATCAAATACCATAAACGGGGGAGACCCGTATCCGTTGAAGGTGGAGGTAACACATAAGTATACCACCCGTACAACATTCATCGCACAACTGGGAGTAGAGATTACAAGTTACGTTATGCCTATCTCTATCCTCCCAACGAAATCGGGAATTACCACATACGTCTGGCCTATTCCACGACTCTGCTCTACGAAACTGAGTTACACCATAATTGAGGATACACCTTGACGTCTACCCACTCGGTAACGCCTCAAGGCCCGACACATTGAGACTACCTCCAAGGTATACTTCCCGAAGGCGTGGATCGCTACACAGACCTCCAAAGTAAGTGCCCAAGACTATATCCTCCTAATGCCTACTCGTAAAGTCCAGGTCATAAAACATGAGTTCTGAGGTTCGTCCTCAAGATACCCAATCGACCATTACCAATGACTGAACAACATGCCTATGGATCCAATGCAACACAGTCTACAAACATCATGACTATCCCGGAATGACTCACTCACCCAAGCATGTAAATACTCAAACGTGCATTAAATGCAAAACAGTGCAATAAAAGCAACCCATCAACAAGACTCCATATTGAGCCATTTAAACCGGACAATTAACCCAAAGACTTTCTCACAGTCAAAACCGAGAAAAGTGATCTAAGCTTGCTAGACCCATAACGTCGGTCAAAAACACGTTTAAACATTGTTTAGGCAAGCAATACAACAAAATCATCATTGACCCCAAAACTCAACACGGTTAAACAAAAAGGGTTTTCCCAAAGGACTCACACCCTTATAATTCTCAAAATGACCCATAATACTAAAGATGCATTTTCTCAAATGGTTTATGAAATCATTTACACATATATGATTAAACCATCACTTTAAACCTCATTTTTAGCAATTAATCTTTTAAAGACAAATCATGGTTTCTAACCATCCAAATATCTAAAAGTCTCAAATATGGGTGTTTTATACATTTATGAAGATAAACACTTCAAAAGAGTTAAACCATTCAAATAACTCAACCATATACATTTTCAAGTAAAACACACACATATTTGTAAAATACTCATTTTGGCATGTACAACGTTTTCGCAAAGTAACTTGAACTCACCTTGCTAGATTTAGCTAAATCTAGAGTTTCTCCAACGTAAGTTCCTTTGATGAAGTTTGCATCCTCAAGCCAAAACTTCCAAAACCTAGATTTATGAAACCCCAACCATCAATATCACAATCCTTCCATAAGTTATCATCATCCATCCGTAACATACCAAAATACCCATTTCATACCAAACCCTAGTTTTATACATGAAGGGGATAACGATTTTCCCAATCAATCACCCCCAAAATCGACCTATAACACAACAATAAGGAAATAAAGTGAAATATAACGATAATCTAACTAGAAATTACCTTAATCACTTGAATCCTCCAAAATAGAGCTCCAAAACTTCCAACGGCTCTATGCTCCAAAAATGAACATCAATGGTGGAGTGGGTTGGTTCAAGTGGAGAGGATGAAGAGGAGATGGGATGATTTGTGGTTAACTTGGGGAGAGAAACCAATTTGGTGAGAGGGGCGATTTTGAGAGAGAGATCCGAGAGGGTTTGAGAGTGAGAGTGAAAAATGAGGAAGAAGAAAGAAGAAAAAGGGTTTTAAAACCTTATGGAGTTCGACGGCGAAAGTGACACGGCGAGAGTGACCATGTCATTCTCGCGAGTGTCATACTCGTTGAACATCAAAAACCCTCGATACAAAATCAGCGAGAGTGACACGGCGAGAGTGACACAAGTGTCACTTTCGCTGGTCACTTTAGCCGAGATTGTACCGAAAGTTGTTTTGGCCATAACTTATTCGTTTTAGCACCGTTTTTGCTCCGGAAAGGCCCTTTGGACTCGTATTTGAATTCTCCATCCAACAAGACTATCAAATCTAGGATTTAACTCAAAATCCTATTTTCCATAATTTTCTTAAAAGATCGATTCCTCACTAAATCGAAGTTCTACTTATCCGAAATTACGGGTGTTACAGTTTGGCTGCTAGAGATTTATCCTTGTTTTTGGTTGTGGTTTGGCAGCAATGGTGGCTTCAGAGGGTTTGATTTGTGGAGTTTGAGTTTGGGTTTGGGTAGAGGTTGGTTTAGGTTGGGTTTTCACAGAAGTATGGGTTGGGGCAGAGGTTCTTTGCTTTGTACTTCTGGGTTTGGTTGGTGGTTGGGTTGAGGAAGGAGCTGCAGAGGATATCGGATTCACCTTTATTTGTTCTGCGCTCTGCTTCTCCCCCTTTTGATGACACCCGACCTAGAGCCATCGTGCCCATGGTCATCAAACTTAGCCTTATTCTCTGCCTCTGCTTGGCAGGAGCTCTGTGCTTTCCTCTTCATCTACTTAGGTAGAAAGGTGGTGACTTCTTTGATTTTGTCCATAACACCGTCGATTAAGTATTCAACCTTGCTTACCTCTATGTCAGTTATGACCTTCAACCTTTCAATAGAAGTGTTGAATTCCTTGGTGTAAGAAGCGGAAGCTGCTGTAATATCTTGGACAAAGCCACACACCTCAGAGTTCATTTGTTTGCCGAATTCTATCGACTAAGCCCTTGTCATGTAGTCTCCTGGTAAAACGAGCACAACGTGGCTCTCGATGCTTTGCTGGATGTTTTGTAGAGCCTTCTTCAGATCTGCGGTTGTACCAGCTGGATTAGGATCTGTGGAGAATATGCGTCCCTTCATCGCTTATGACAGTGATTTGGCAAGTTCTGATGAAGTCTTTAGTTCTAAGGTTAGAGAATTCAGCTTGCTCTGTAATTCATCTATAGAGGGGTTTGAGCTCTGAGATGGTTGTCGTTGGAGTTCTGAAATCTTGGCTGAGTTCTCCTCGTGCTATATGGAGATGGAATCTACCTTTGTATGTAAGTCACCTAGGTTCTACTCTGGGAATCTGCACAAGAGGTTACCAAGATTTTCAACTCAGTAAGGGTTCTCTCAACAGAGGTGGCGAAATTTTAGAACTCATCCTTCGTTACATAATGAGACGGGGTGACCTTTGTCCCAACATATGGGGCAGAGTTTGTTCCTGTTCCTGGAACACCTGCTTCAGAGCCTGTGTTGATGTTGAGCTCTGCAGGATTACCCTTAGCTCTTTGCGACGAGTCATCAGAAGATGACTCAGACGCTCCATAGGTTCTGGCCTAATCACCCTCCAAGTTTGCTCCAGAGGTAGAACTTGGTGTGATGGGGCGTTCACTCAGAGGCTTGTCTAGAGTCTCTTCGTGTATTTCATGCATGGGGGAACGCTATGAACGGTCTTTAGGTGGTGATTGCGGTGGAGAAGCAACGAATGTTTCTATATGGGTTTGCAGAGTTGTGTCCTTAGGAAACTGAACACATGAAGTTTAATTAGCAATGTCCTTTTGAGAGGACATTCCCAGATGAGCTTTTCCGGCTTTGATTAAGCTCATAGAACTTAAGAATGTCCTCTGGCTGTCTAGATGGGTCAGGGATCGAGGTGTGCAAATCTGGTCCAATGCTCTGTGATGCTATATAATCTAGAGTAGAATTTTTTGTTGCACATGGAGGGGGATGAGGGGTTGTGCCAAAGGCACCTTTTTCTCTTAATCTCTCCCCCTCCGTTTCTTTTCTTAAATCTAACTCCTCTTCTTCTGCGGAGTCTGAGCTATAGTTTCTAGAAGATTTGCCAGAGGGTTAATCGGGGAATGGGGACCTCTGAGGTGAGCTCTGAGGTTACTCATCCTTAGCAGAATCCGAGTCAACGTTATGCACAATAGGATCTCGGCCATCATTAGGCGATCTTTCAGCCCATCTCGACATCAGAAGGGCATCTTCGCCTTGGGAAGGTGTAGGGATAAGAGGTTTCTCTTGTTGAGTTGCAGCAGAAGCAACTGGGACTGCCACAAAAGTTGCCAGAGGCTCTGTAGGTTCTGTTGGCTCCATGGTCTCCGCCCTTTCTTCGACTACCACATATTCCACTGCGATATTCTTTCTGAGCCTCCTCTTCTTCTTCTAAGGCTTTCGGGCTTGTTAGGACCATAAATGTCCTACATATAAGAAATATATATAAATAATGATATATAGCTTAATTAGATTAATTAATTATTGTAAAAGCCTTAATTGTGGTAATTGGGCTTATTAGTGTGAATGGGCTTGGGCCTTGGTTGTAATAGGTCCAAGTATATAAAGTGGTTTTGATTAAGAAATTAGGTTAAGGATTTGATATCGAGAAAATCAGTTTAGAGAGAGAGAGCTTAGAGAAATCCATAATCGTTCCTTTACCCTTGAATTGTATTATTCTTTGAACGATAATTTGATTGAATACGAGAGGGATGACAAGTTGAAATCATCAATTGTTCGTGTTATATCTTATTGATTCGTTGTTACCTGATCAAAGTGGAACTCACAATTGGTATCAGAGCAGAATCGGTGATTTGAAGAAAGAAAAGAAATCGAACGAAAGCAAGAAAAAGCAAGAAATTCGTATTGAATTTTCTGGAAAACGCAGCGAGCCGTTTTGCCTATTCCCGTAGATTGAACCGTCAGATCGTCACGATGTTTGGACAGTAGCTCCAAGACATTCCGTTTTACATTCTGAACGGTGGGATTAATCGTTTGAGGTCCAGAAGGCACCCAAATTATTTTCGACAGACTGCAGTTTTTCTTGAAGAAAATCGTTCATCAATTGGGTTTGCAAAGCTTTTCGTTGATTCAATAATTATTTTGTTTGATCTCGATTGTTTATCGTTCTTAATCTGGTGTTTATCTGCATCTACATCAATCCTCAAAGGTATCAATTTGTGATTTAAAAATCAAATCTTGAGTTTTTGGTGTTCTTAATTTTTTTGGTGATTATTGAAAAATATGACATACTTTGTTTAGAAATCGATTTAGGTTTCTTTTTGTTTGTGTTTTTGGTCAAAATCTAACCCTACAGGAGTGGAATCAAACAACCCTATCTAACCCTGATCCGATTTTCTCAATCAGTCGTGGTTACCGGAAGTTCCCTAAACATACCGGGTAACTCAATTTTTTTCTGTCACTTTCCGGGTAACTCAAAGTTACCTGGTAAATCAATGTTACCAGATAGAAATGTTTTTTTTAGTGACTGGATGAATTTTTAATCACTTCCCGGATAAGATTGTTACCCGGTAACCCACACCTTCCCGGGTAAACCATTTTTGCTTGTTTTGCTTGAGCCGCACTATTTGACTTTGGTGAGTTACCTTGGCCAACAATTATTTTTGCTGCATGCTTCAATCGATCATACATACATATATATTTATCTTGCATACGTACATATTTCATACGCACATACATACATATATATTTAGTTGGAAATTCTTTTTGTTTTGTTTGTTTTAATTGTTTTTGCTTGGTTTGATTTTCATCCGGTAAACAAGGTTTATCCGGTAAGCTCCCCATTCGAACAAACAATTTGTCATACGGTAAGCATCACATCACCCGGTAAGTGCTATTGTTTTGCGAGAACATCATCACCCGGTAAGTGCTATTTTTTGTGAGAACATCATCACCCGGTAAGTTCACTTGATTTTAATTTTATCCGGGAATCAATTGTGTCCGGAAAGTACATCTCACCCGGTAAGGTCTCTCTTCACCCGGTAAGTTCTTTTTCACCCGGTAAGTCACAATTATTTTGTTGTCCGGTAAGTTCACTTGATTTTATTTTGTCTGGGAACCATTTTCGTCCGGTAAGTCTCAATTCTCTTTATCCGGTAAGTCACAATTTTCTTCGCATCCGGTAAGCGTAACACATCCGGACAAGTTCCCGATAAGTATCCTTTGTTTCCGGTAAGTTTTAATTGGTAAGTTCTCGTCGGTACCCGAGTTACCGCATGTCACGTCACCCGATAATTTAATTGTCCGGTTCCATTCTCGAGTTTGATTTCGTTCGTTCCGATAATAATCAAATTTTTAATTTTTGGAAACAAATTTATTTTTAGATTTGTTTTTCAATTTTAATTTTTGATTTTCTTCCGCAAGTTTTCTTCAAAATAACACAGATCAACGATCATAATTTTTTAGGTAACAATGCCGTCCTGCTACAATCGGGATTGTAGAGAAAGTGAAAAATGATATGAAATGAATATCAAGCTATCAGATGAATTTAGAAGCAAGATCCTCAAAGAACTAAAGGAACTGAAATTGCAAACAATTGAAAGTTCTGAGAAGCTTGCTAAATCTGAAGAAAAGGCAACAGCATTTGAGTCTGAAAACACTAAGCTGAAAAAGAAGTTATCTGATTTATCATCACGGGATGATATCAAGGAGTATGAGAAAGAGCAAGCAAGACTACATGAAAAGATTATCAAACGATCAGATGATTTGTGCAACAAGTACATCAAAGAACTGAAGGATCTGAAATCTCAAATCTGGAATAGTTCTGAGAATCTGGCGAAAGAAGAAGAGAAAGATAAACTCCTGAACTGTGAAAACCTTGAGCTTAAATATAAACTAACTACTGTTGAAAAGGTTTTTGAAAAAGAAAAAGAAAAAGAAAGTTTTGCAAAGGAAAGACAATTGCTTATTCAAAAGCAATCTGGTTTTTCAACCAAATCTCTTGAATGGAGAACTTTCTTTAAAAATTACTGATTTGGAGAAAGAAATAGACGCTCTAATCAAAGAGTCTGAGATAAAGAAAGTTGAAAGTTTTAGGGCAAAAAGTGTGAAAGATGATTTTGCATTCGAGCGAAAGATCTTTCAGACTGAGATTTCTAAGGTCACAAAGAATTTATCTGTTTTCTCAACTGACATTATGATGGAAAAGAGACTTAAATCTGATTTACAAAAGAAACTTGATTTAATTTTCAAAGAACGAAATACTTTATCCGTTAAGGTCAAGAAACTTGAAGAAAGCAAGTTCAAAGGTGTTCAACCTTCTTATGCTTCAAGTTCATTTACTACAAATCGTTTTTCAAAGAATTTTGTCAAATCAAATGATTTTTTAAAAGATCAGATTCGACCTTCCAATCTTTTCTATAATTCTCGTGTTGATAATAAAGATAATCCATCTTTCAAGAAAGTAATTTGTATCTGTTAGGAGTGCCAAGAACAACAAAGCTTTTCACGCTAAACCTTTTGTCAAAACTTATCGTGCTTACTCTATTAATAAGCTGATCAACTTATCTACACAGAAGTTGTGTTGTTCTTATTGTGGAACAAGTGAGTTTGTGAATAAAGACCGTGCTAAGTATTGGTATGGTACTTATAGTATCCCAGGTCCTCATAGGGCATCTAACCAACAAGGATCCATCAAAAGATGGATACCAAAATCTGTCTAATCTATTTTGCAGGAAAGTCATGTGCGGTTTTAATTCCCATTATTCACATCACATGACGAGCATTTAAAGGTTATGCCAATTTTGAGGGGGGGGGGTACTATCTCATGAAAGGTAAGTGAACTTAAATTGAATTCAAAGACCGTGGTAATTCATTCTGAATAACTAACTTGTGTTTGTTATTCTCCAGTTTTAAAATTCCATGATTGCCACGTGTCAGTTTCCTTGACTTAGTTATTTCCATGTCTCACATTGTTGATTTTTCGATGGAAATACACTCGTTTGAATTCCTAGTTGTTTTCAAAGTTCGCTATTTCTTGCAAATGATTCCATTCTTATCTGATATAATAATTGTGGCTTGTTCTTCACAATTAAAATTTCTGATCATTGTCTCATTATTGCAAATACTGTGCTTACTGAGTCAATCTGTTTTGCGCTTGATTTTGTTTCTTGAAATTCTAGTATTTCAAAAACGAATTCTGATTACTTCAGATCAGAACTCGGACTTCATTTTTATGACTTCTGATCATCTCAGATCAGGACTCGTTTTTAAATGTTTCGACTTCTAAATATTTCAGTTTAGAACTCGCACTTCACTATTTACTTAACTGTTCTACTCGTTGCATATAATGAGTGTTAGCAATTACATTGTTTCTATGGTCTATCCAGAATCGGAAGGACCTACCCAAGAAACACATCCGTTTATATACATCAGTGAGGAGTCTAGCTTGATAGATGAGTTTGGAGAGAAAAGAATATGGTGAGGATGTGACAGGACTTAAAAGAATTAATTGGTCCTTACCAAACCGAGTCAGTTATCCGGGTAACCACACAATCTATTCATTCTCTTTCTTTGGAGATGAATATTGAAACAGACATGGACCCAGTGTCGATAACTCGTGTCACCCCACCTAGCCACTCAAGTATCTCACAACAGATACTTGTTTCATATATTCACGGAGATTTAGCACATAATTTATCTATTCCTCACTCGGAGGTCTTAGATATTGAAACAGGAAGACATCAGCTCCGGTCTCCGACCTTCACATCCTATTCACTATGTCAATTGATTTTTAACTTGCGTCCCAGGTTAAATCAAATTTTGAGCCAAACAGATAAAATATATTTTCTTTCACACATGCACGAGTCTTTGTGATTCCATTTGCATATCTTCGTGATATTGCCGGAACAGTTTGAGAAATAATTTTTAATATTTTACTTCAGTGATAACTGGAAGTCCTATCAGAGATACCCCATTGCCAACTCTGAACACAGGCCACACAATTTTTTAAATTGTTGTGATAACAGTTACTATGTGTTTCTGTGTTAGATTTTCACCCCATTGTGGTCACTTAATGTTTTTAATCTGGATTCTTTGCTACTCGTCACTATTGTCTTTGAACGTCCATGATGCTCCATATGCTCCTACTCATCAGGAGGGGGAGAAAGGGTACAGATTCAAAGACACCGAATATCATGTTGAGGGGGAGTTAGCAAAAGCCGAGGGGGAGTAAAGAAGTCCCCATGGAAAATCCAAGGGGGAGTAACTGTTGACCGACCAAATTTTAATCGAATGATTGATCTGTTCCGAGATCCAGAGAGCTCAAAGTGCATACAAGTGATCAAAGGGCGTTCAAGTGATTAAAGTGCTTACAAGTGATCATCTCTTCTCATCGTTTATCAAATGGTGTTTGTAGGAACCCAGATATAACAAGTAACAACAATAATAGCAATAATTCTTGTATTTGATTGATAAAGAGAAGAGTTTACAATATATGAAATGAAGAACAACTCTTTCTTACAACTTCTTTTTTCACTCTCTCTTTTTGTACGTATATATAAACTAACAAATAGATACTTTGAGATATTTAGAGATATTTAGAGATATTTTCTAAAATATCTTTTTAACAAGACTTTATAACCAATACAACAATTGGTTATTTACACTTTTAGCCCTTGACACTCAACAAATACAAATAAGTCCTTGACACTATTTCTTAATAAAACATTCATGTAAATTAGGGGCTAATTAAAGCTAACAATCTCCCCCTAATGTTTTATAAAGAAATCATCATCTTGTAGTCTCCCCTTGCTTTCTTTAGAGGCGTTGGAGTGTCAATCTTCAAGTCTTGTAAGAGTCTTCTTTTCCTGATCTTCAACAATTTCAATTGCTTCAATTCTTTCTTTAACTCCCCCTTAATCGTTGCCTACTCCCCCTTGAATGTTGCTTTACTTTTCAGATCCCAATTATCTCCCATAGATTAAACTCAAACAATCAGAGAACGATTTAAAGTGCGGAAGCATGTATAACCAGCTTGAGTAAAAATCGTTGGTAGATAAACTGATAAGGTGGTTGAGTAGCAAGCATAGTCAGCTCATGAAGATTTGCTTTCAAAAGACAATAAGTAACCAGGGGTAACAGCTAACACATAAGCACATAGCAACTGTTATCACAACAATTAAAATAATTGTGTGGCCTATATTCAGAGTTGACATTTATGAAGCTCTGATAGGACTTCCAGTTATCATAGAAGTAGAATTATAAAATTAAACTTCTCAAACTGTTCTGGCAATATCACATAGATATGCATCTGGAATCACAAAGATTCGTGATATTGTGTGGAAGAAAAATATAATATTATCTATTAGGCTCAAAAGTGTGTAAACTGTTTGGACATAACAGGTGTCCACAGACTCAATGTGCATGAGTGAAGTGTGAAGGTGGGGCAAATTTCCTTCTTTTCAATATCCAACCTTCCAAATAAAGATCAGGTAGCATATGTGCTGCTTCCCCGTGGAAAAGTGAAGTATTTCCCTGTTGAGAAGGAAATAAGTAGCTAGTGGGGTTAATACAAGAGTTGGCATGGGCTAATTGCATGTTTCAATGATAATCACCAAAGAGTCGTGATAAATCAGTAATGTGGCTTGCCCGGCTCAGAAAAAGATAGTGCAGAGTTGTATATTTCTTTTGACTCTGTTCTCACACCCTCTTTCTTTTTATCATGTAACTTACATCTAACCAAACTCTCTTTTCAATTTTTACCTCTTAAGCACAATGAGAAAAACTCAAGGAGTTATCTCCCCCACACTTTCACCTCTTAAACACTCAGGGTTTACTTCTTTGGTAGGAAACACATGCTTAAGTGAATCCATAGAAGCACTATATATGCTCACACATTGATCCCGTGAAAATTGTTGTTCTAAAGATTGTATTGTTCCACACACTGACACTTTGAAGTCTCAGAAAAGCATTTAAAATCCAAACTTCTATAGCAGATAAAGCATTTTAGCATGTAGAAGTGGTTTGACCATTTGAAAGAGGTTTTATCATTCTAAAGATGGTCTTTCTCTAAAAATGATAATGAGTTTAAAGGTTTAGAAATTTTACCTTTACACGAACATGGTCAGATCGGATTTGTTTTCTCCCCCTCAAATTGAGCAGTAAATTCCACATTTGTTAGGAATATCCAGAAGCACAGTTAATTCAAATTAAAAGGAAACATGGTGCTGGGGGTTAGAGATTAGAAATACCAGTCAAACTCTGATCTGTTGAGGTACTGGTACTACACTTTTGTGTGTAGAAAAAAACATTCTGATGAGGTATTGGTTCTACACTGCTGTGTGTAGAAGCATCGAGAGAACACCGTTCTTGAAAGCGGAAGGAGCATGAATTAAATGCAATGCTTTCGGTCCAGCACCTTACATCAGACTTTGAAACTGTTTTCGACATATAAGCACACATAATTTGAGAAAACGCAAAACATCAAAGTCGTGCGTCTGTGAATTATCTTTCCAATGCAACTGGAATCGAGTAATTTGGAGCACCGAGTCAAAAGTTTTGCGCATGTTTCTGAAGCAGCGCAAAGCTGACAGCAAGTAAACAAAAATCGGGCTCTGAGGTTGAGTCGCAGAGGTTCAGTCCACAGAGGCTCTGTCAGATTTTACAGAGGCTCTGTGGTTAACAGTACCACAGAGGTTGGTCGGCAGAGGTTTGGCGGCAGAGGTTGATCGTAGTGCCGACGGAGCTCTGATGATGATTTTAGTGAAACACCTCTGTCCAGCAGATGTATACTGACTTTAGCAGAGGTTCTGACCAAGAAGAACGCCGATTCAGACCAATCTCAAAACACGAGAATTGTTCATCTGTGTCTTAGGAATCCAACTCATCTGGACTCATCAAATTTGGAGCTTCGCGGAGGGAGTTCTGTTGAAAATACGAGAGGTGCGCAAAGCTGACAGCAAGAACTAAGACGTTGCGCTATGGGCTCTGAGGTTCGGTCGCAGAGGTTCAGTCCACAGAGGATCTATCAAGTTTCTCAGAGGCTCTGTGGTGAACGGTTCCACAGAGGGTGGTCGCAAAAATCTGAGCCAAAGTATGAGTTGTCGCCAGAAGTTGGTCTGAGTGGTCGACAAAAAAAATGATCGTGGCTTGACAAACGCTTGACAAAGGCTCTGCAGAGGTTTGGTCGCGGCTCGACAGAGGTTGTCACTGCTCGGCAGAGGTTGGTCGCGTGCGGCAAAGGTTTGGTCGTGTGCGGCAGAGGCTTGGTCGCGGGCGACAGAGGCTTGGTTGCCGCTCGGCAGAAGCTTAACAGAAGTGTTACACTTACTTTGATACTGATTTAGACCATTTTACCTCTGGATTTTGCAAGAACTCAAAAGACAAACATTTTTTATTTGTTTGTTATATATTTAGATCATCTTGAATCACCTCTTTTCGAGCTCGTACGACAAATATATGGTTGATTTACCACAGTCGCGCAGATCTGTCTATCAGCTTTCCATCAGCACACTGTTGTCTACTTCAACGATGCATATGACCCTTATAAATTTTGAATCTCTGAATTCTTCAAACACAAAAATTGTTCATCTGTGTCTTAGGAATCCAGGGCCTTTTGAATTGTATCAATCGGTGTCTTAATCAGTGAGATATGATCAATTTACTATGGCATCGCAAATCTGCCAGCATGCTGTCATAGTACTTGATTGTTGTGCACCGAAATCAATTGCCTTTGAAGGATGAGTCTTAAACTGAGTGTTTAAGAGTCCAATGTCCAGTAAAGTGTGAGTCCTTAACAAATGTATTAAGGAGTCCATATACCTGTAGGGCAGATCAAAGAACTTTTGGTACCCATTTCCAAATGGGTCCTATTTTGTTAGGATTTGCATGAAATGCTTTGTTGATCTTGTCATGCACAACGGAAACAAATGGCTTTTGAGCATTTTGAACAAGTGAAGAGCCTTTGACAATCCAAACCATTTTCACTCTTTTAAAACCTTGATTAACTGATCGATCTATCCTACGATCATAGAAAGAATGAGAAGTAAAAATCTGATTTGTTGAAAACTTGTTTGGCTTAATGAACTCTTTTGTTTTAACAGAACTTTCAGAATTTATTTTGAAAACCAAAGCATTCTGTTCTTTGTTGCACATATCAAACTGTGATAGTAAATCAGATTTCAACTTCCGCTCTTTCCTAATCTCAGCAGATAAGTCACTGAACCTTGTTGTCAGTCTCTTCACTTCAGATTTAAGATACAATTTTTCTCTTTCAAAATCCTCTTTTAGACTAAATTCTTGAAATCTTTGAACCTTCAACTGTTCAGATTCTTTTCTTTCAAAATCAGACTCGTTCCTCTCTTTTTCAAGAGTTTTCTGTAATCCTGAGATTTTGCAAGAAAGCTCCATAGATTTTGTTTCAAAAATAGTTTTCTCCTTTTCAATCTTCTCTCTTTCATAAATCACAAGTTTTTCGAAGTCAGAAATCAGTTTAGAAAAACTGAAACATTTAAGTTCAAGTCGTTTTTCTCTTCTTCAAAAACAGTGTTAGATCTGAAGTTTTGTCAATAAACCCGTACTTCAGAGACTAATTCAGTTCAAAACCCGTACTTAAATGACAATGGCTTCTGAATAATTCAGTTCAGGACCCGTACTTCAGAGACTAAGACTTCTAAACAAATCAGTTTAGAACTCATACTTCTCAGGTGATATCCTTAACTGTCATATTTTTCTGTTTCAAGGAACAAGTGGTGAAAGGTAACATTGTATTATGTTTTATTTCTATTGCTTTGAATGTTTGAATCTTAACAATTTAATTCAATGATATGATTTTTTTTATTTTTCATTCAATGAATAAAATGTGTGTCAATGGTGCTTTTACAAGTATTTTTGTATTATCTGAGCTATATTTGTTTCAACTTTCACTTCTGAAATAAATCGAAAGGTTAGCAAATCATGAATGAAATTATGCTGAATGCTCAATGTTATGAAGTTTAGACTTATATAGAATATAATGCTCAAAAAGCATAATTTGTCAGAATGTTGGATGGAAACGAAAATATGGGGGAAGTACTACGTTTTAGAACCAAGTGATTGAGATGCAATATATATATACAAAATCATTTAGTTTGAAAGTTTGTACCTGTGGCCTTTCTGGTTTGGGAGAGTAAGTCCTAAGGGGTGCTCGACACCTAGTCCCTAAGATCAACTGGTCTAGGATCGGCTGACCCAAATCCTGCAATAGAATCAGATAGAAAACCATGTTCTACTGGTACAAATGGGTTTAAGATATATCGATGTGGCCTTTATGGTTTGGGAAATTAAGTTCCAAGGGGTGCTTGTCACCTAGCACCTAAGACCAACTGGTCTGGGATATGCTGACCCAAATCCTGCTATAGAACCAGATAGAAAGTCATGTTTAACGATGTATCTTATTCTTACTAAATTTTTTGATTAAAAGATGCCAATGTGCACAAAATTAAAAGATGCCAATGAACACAAAATTAAAAGATGCCAATGAGCACACATCTCTTGAAACTTTGGGAAAATACAAAGTCGCAATAAACCTGTAAATTTGTGAAAATCCTGATTTTGGACAAATAGTGTGAGTAGAGCAAAGTATTCTTATATGTTTTAGAATTGCATATTCTTGAAGCTAATCATATTTCGCATGCTAAGCACACCAAATAGATTTAATAAAGGGATTGAAACTGAACATTTTTAACTCGATATGCAATGATGACTTGTATTTGAATCCAAACACATGCATTTGATTTCATTTGATTGAAAAGTCTGATAAATATCATTAAGTTGGATTTGTTTTGTAAAATTTTCAAATGATCAAATGTTAGTAGTTATCAAGTGTAATTCAGTGAATCTTATTTTCCTTGTATAAATATATTTGAAATGAATAATTTTAGTGAAATATATGCATACTTTCAGGGGGAGAAAACAAATTGCTCCATAATTCTTATTTTGAGGGGGAGCAAGGTTATTCATTAAGGAGGAGAAAAAGCATAGACTTCATCGC
The DNA here is from genome assembly GCA_033807775.1 of Saussurea involucrata. NCBI lineage: Eukaryota > Viridiplantae > Streptophyta > Magnoliopsida > Asterales > Asteraceae > Saussurea > Saussurea involucrata. The sequence continues at coordinate 33,794,728 of CM066326.1, read as the reverse complement.
TAAAGTTTTGAAAATCAAGGGGGAGAAAAGATAAAGATTTTGAAGATGATTCTGCTTTACAAAACTTTAGGGGGAGAAAAGCTAAAGATTATGAAGATGATTTTGCTTTCCAAAACTTTAGGGGGAGAAAAGCTAAAGATTTTGAAGATTGTTATGATTGAAAAATCTGATTGATTGATTAAAAAAGGGAGAAGAATGTCAGAAAGTCATAAAAAGACAGAAATTTGACTTGATCACATGAAGATAAGATTTGTCATTTCAAGGGGGAGCAAAGAAAAAGCAAATATGTAACAGAAATCAGTTTGGAAATCATTGCTGCTGCTGATTAAAGACTGACCAGAAGTTATTAACTCAGATTATTCAGAATTCTGAGCAGAAGTTGTCAAAGCATTCAGAAGATCTCCTTCTGAAGATTGTTCCTGCTCTAAGAATTTGATGATGAAAAATACAAGTGTGTTTGACAAAAAGGGGGAGATTGTTAGGTCTAGAGTTTTGTCAAAAACACAACTGTTAAGATCTGATCTGAAGAATCAGAATTCTGAGTAAGAAGACTCAGAAGTTCTGATCAGAGAATAATGAAAAGATTACAAGTATGGAAGTTGGTCAGAAGACTCAGAAGTTCTGAGTAGAAGACTCAGAAGTTCTGAGTGAGAAATCTCAAAAAGATTCTAAGTGTTGGATTCTGACTAGAAGGTTCAGAGTTCTGAGTAGGAGACTCAGAACTTCTGACTATGAAGACAAATGTTCTGAAGCGCTTATTCAGAAGTATGTTCAGAAGTTCTGAACAACATGTTCAGAACTTATGACTTGGATTTTCTGTTATATTCAGTTACTAATTAGGACACGTGTAATTGTTCTATTAGTCTGTTTCTTATATGTACTGTAGCTTTAATCTTTCTTCTATAGTATATATAGGAGTTAGCATTTGTATGCTAAAAAAATTTTTTTGGCGAATCTTTGATATAATCTTTGGTGAATCCATTTAAAGAAATTCATTGTAATATCTTGTAATTCACAGATTGTTAATAAATCATATGACCAGTTGCTGTGAATACGATCTTAATTGTTCATATTTGATTGTAAGAGTGTAACCTGAACTTACAAACAGTCTTAACTTCCTCAAACTTCTCTTTCTCCTTTTCACAAAACTTTTCAGACTCAAAAAGTTTCCTTTTCAGTTCAAGATTTTCACAGTTTTGGAGTTTACCTGATTATTCAAGCTTAACAATCTTTTCTGAATCAATCAGAATACTTTTGTTCTTTTCCTCCAACTCTTTCTTAAGATTAGGAATAATTTTGTGAAAGTTGAAACTAAGTTTAGAATAGTATATATAATCTGCATCACAACTAAATCTTAGTCTTGACATATTGTTACTTGAAAGATGATCGTTGATCGGTGTTACTTTGATGAATAAAACTTGTGTAAGAAAAATCAGAAATTAAAACCGATTTTATGATTGTTTCACCCGAAAAGTTACTGCACTACGACGAAAATAAAAATGATACCTTCTGGACCTCAAACGATTAATCCCACCGTTCAGAATGTAGAACAAAGTGTCATAAAGCTGTTGTCCAAATATCGCGACGATCTAACGGTGAAAACTCTGGGAAAAGACAAATCGCTTCGCTGCGTTTTGCAGAAAATTCAGTACGAATTTTCTTGCTTTTTCTGCTTTCGTTCGATTTCTTCAAATCACCGATTCTGCGCTGATACCAATTGTAGGAACCCAGATATAACAAGTAACAACAATAATAGCAATAATCCTTGTATTTGATTGATAAAGAGAAGAGTTTACAATATATGAAATGAAGAACAACTCTTTCTTACAACTTCTTTTTTCACTCTCTCTTTTTGTACGTATATATAAACTAACAAAGAGATACTTTGAGATATTTAGAGATATTTTCTAAAATATCTTTTTAACAAGACTTTATAACCAATACAACAATTGGTTATTTACACTTTTAGCCCATGACACTCAACAAATACAAATAAGTCCTTGACACTATTTCTTAATAAAACATTCATGTAAATTAGGGGTTAATTAAAGCTAACAGTGTTCGCTTCAAATTATTTCCTCCATCAAGCATATTGGTTCTACAAGTTCTTTTAAAGGTGAAAACAAATTGAAGAGCTTTATTCAAGGGTGAGCATCAAAAGACATGAAGACAAGCAACATCAATGGGTTTCAAAGATTCAATAGGAAGAGAAGATCAAGACTTGAAGATTTCAAGACCGATTTTTATTTATATATCTTTAGGGGGAGATTGTTAGGACCATAAATGTCCTACATATTAGAAAGATATATAAATAATGATATAGAGCTTAATTAGATTAATTAATTATTGTAAAATCCTTAATTGTGGTAATTGGGCTTATTAGTGTGAATGGGCTTGGCCCTTGGTTGTAATAGGTCCAAGTATATAAATTGGTCTTGATTAAGAAATTTGGTTAAGGATTTCATATAGAGAAAACCAGTTTAGAGAGAGAGCTTAGAGAAATCCATGATCGTTCCTTTACTTTGAATTGTAATATTCTTTGAACGATACTTTGATTGAATACGAGAGGGATGACTAGTAGAAATCATCAATTGTTCGTGTTATTTCTTATTGATTCGTTGTTACCTGATCAAACTGGAACTCACAAGGCTTCTGTCGTTTCAGGCTCTTGGGTTGTTTTTACCTTAGCCTTTTTCTTCTTTGGCATAGGCACTAGGGGCTCTGAGGCTTGAGCTTCTGTGACCTCAACCTCTGTAGGGTTGGTTCTGTGGTTTCTACAACTTGTGTTTTTCTGGCCTTCTTTGTTCTCTTTATCCTTGGAGGTTCTACGATATGTGGCTTTGCGCTGGGGCTCCTTACTTTTAGTCTAAGGGATGGGGGGTTCTCACCTCTCTCTTCCCTTACACCAGCTTCTCTCCCTGTCACTCTCTGAGCTACAGGCTGACCTAGAGCATTGTTGATCCCGATATTGACTCAACAATGATATTGATCTCTATAATTTTAAACAAGTGTGTATGCGGAAGCATTTTTAAAGAACTAAAGAGATATTCTAGGTAAAAAAACACACAAAATCAAATACATGAAATAGAAATAACAAAAAAGTTTAACTCAATGATTCACTGTATATTGATTAATCAAGAACACCGAAGGTATGAAAATATTCTGCTCTGAACAAGTGTGTGTGTTGTGCAAAGTTAATTAAAGAGCTCTACATGAGCCTTCTATTTATACCATTCTTCAAGGGACAATTGGGAGACAAGAAGTACTAAGGGTACAAAGACAACATCGTGGAATACCCTCAGGTACAACGTTAATGTAGTGTGCCGTTTTCTGCAAAGGCTGCAACCCATCAGAGGTTGACACATGGATTGTGCAGGGCATGCCGTATACGAATGATCTTCAGGATCTTCGTACAACAGAGGCACGTGAGAGGCATTATCGTCTTTGTCTTGATCTTTAGAGTTCTTCAATCTTTTAAGTGTTCATTCCACAGAGGCTCTGTCAAGATTGACAGAGGCTCTGTGGCCTTGTCCTCTAAGAACGTCTTCTGTCGGATTCTTCACTTGGTGACTTAACAGAGGCTCTGTCGATGTTTTTACACTTAGCCTTTTTTTAATACTTCTTTATACATAGAAGTTGGAGCTAACAATCTCCCCCTACGTATTGAAAAATAAAAAATTGGAAATTGCATGGTTTTCTAAACTAAGAACACGGCAATAGGTATTTGACCTATGTAGAAGATTTTCTTTCATATAAGGTTATGCCAGATGCACTTACACTTGATTACATTCAAAGAAGGAAAATAATATTTGCAGAGGATGATTGAGGATGTCAGATTCTGGCATATGGGAAGTCGTCGATTTCATGTCCTGAGATTCCTCCATCCTTGAGTTAACGGTATATGCTGATGCAGACGTTTCTGAAGCTTATAACAGTGTCAATGACCTCTATTAATCTGTCGGCAAGACCTCTGTTCCATGAACTCTGTTCCTTTGTGCTCTAGGAGATTGGCTCTAAACTCGAGCAGGGTTTTTGTTGCATATTTCTGGCATTCAATCTCTTGGAATAGCCTTGACTTCCCAGCATGATCTCGATAGACGTACCCAATCCTTGGGAAAGTGATGATAGTGTTTGGTTTGGGAGAAGGTGGGCAGTCGTCTTCTGGTGGTGGAAGATTTAATCTGTTTACTCCAACGCCGAGTCCCACTTGGAAGTCTGTGAGGCTGTAAAGCAGAAGCCTTTCGCGTATTGCCTTTCTGATCACACGATAGGCCCTTTGTACTTCGAGTCTTGTGCTGTAGTTCTATCTAGCCTAGCTCAGAAGTTCGGGCAGGTCATAAGGGCTCAAGTTCCTCAGATCAGCACCTGAGAATTTGGTCTCGGTTTTGTCGGCCCTTTTGACATGATAGATATTGTAATGTATATGTGTGCCTCTTGTGCTAGAGAGCTTGCAGTATACAACCTTTGTGATCTTTGAATTGGAGAACACTTGTTTGACAGGTTTGGCTTTTGTTCTGTAGAAGTCTTCTTTCAGTTCCTTAAGGAGATCAGGTGGCAGAAGGGATGGTGGCAGAGGATCGTTGATGGCTCTGTTGTACAAGTATTTGTACACCACCTCTTCCATTTGTCGTGGAGGTGCAACGGGTGGAGGCATGGGCCTGCGTAGAGCGTCCATTCTGCTGATTACTTGGGCCACCCTGTCTTCTGAAGGTTTTGCCTTTGGATCCAGGACAGGCTTGGTTGACAGAGGGGGAACTCCGAAAGCCCAGTCTTCTTCTTCAGGCTTAGGGACGACGAAGGCGTCAAAAGCGCTTTTCATCAGTTTCTCTGTGGGTTGATGCTTTTGCTTTTTCTTTTTCGGTTCCTCTGTCGCTATCCCCTTTCCCTTGTATTTTGCCTTAGGTTGTTCTGCTTTTTGGGTTTGAGTTGCCTCTGTTGGTTTTATCTGTTGAGCCTCTGAGGTCTTTGGTGGAGGTGCCTCTGTTGGTTTGTCAGAGTGCTTGGTTGGTGAGGTGGGTTTGGTTGGAGTTTTGCTTAAACATTTCCTTGGTTTTGGAGCTAATGTTTTGGTTCTGGGTTTGGTTTTGGGTTCTTCTGTTCTTTTGGGTGCGGGTTGTTTTTCTGTTAATGATGTAGGGGATGGTAGCTTTTATTCGGAAGGTTTTGGTGTTGGTGAAGGGAGTTTGTCTTCTGTTGGTTTAGGTGCTTGGGATGGTTGGTCTTCTTCTGAAGATGTAAGGATCTGGAATTGTTCAGTTGATTTGGGATTTGGAGATGCCAAGTCTTCTACGGTTATATGGGTTGTTTCCGGTTGGTCCCGAAAGGGTTTATACAAGTTTGTAGAAGGGGGGGTTGAATACAAACACACAAATTTTACTTTTCTAAATTGTTTATTGATATTTATCAAACAATTTACAACTTGTTGCGGAACAAGATTAAGGATTAAACCTAATCTAAACAAGTTATGAGAACACTAAGTTTCTTGCACTAGAATTAAGACAGAAAGGAGATAAGAATATTAAAGACTAATATTCTAACACAAAGATAGTAGAGAGAAGAAGATGACCGAGCACTTCAATTCTGAAGTAGGGTTCTTCTTATATACTGCATGCATTTAATGCACAACAATACAACTTTACACGTGGCAGCAGCTGATTGGTTGCATGGTTTGACCTTTGTAGACAACATAGTAGCCGCATGATGAACAATGTAGAATCAGAGTTGGTTGTACGATTCTGGACAAAAGGGATGTCCGTTCTGACAGTTCGTACGGAGACATGCAAGGGGGTAAGACAAAAGTAACTTGCAGAGGAAGACTTCATGATCAACATTCGTTGAACAGTACTTTATCAGCAAGTGACAAAGCTCGACGATCGCTGAAGTCTTCTACTTGAAACTTCACGTTGAGTGGACAAATCTTGGCTTCGCTGATATCCGCATCAGTTCATTAGTAGACTTGTCGCTGGTTCTTTGGCTTGATCTTCGACTTCAACGTAGAACATAGTTGACATGAAACTTGCCTTCAGGGATCATAAGTAAACAACTAAACTATCGGCGATCATCAACAAGACTGAACAGGCTCAGAGTTCTATTGATGAACAATATCGCTGAATGTATAATCGAAAGAACATGAGTTTCCTATCAGCGGTACTGTAGAGACGTAGTACTTATCAGCGATAGTGAAACTCTAATACATATTGTCTACTTATAATTTTCACTAAGTGTTTCTTAAACAGCCATTATCAAATCACTGAGGGTTTGGATCAACAATCTCCCCCTGTTTGATTATGACATAGCAACAAAATAAATTTGCTAAGTATGAAAACACAAGGATAAAAAGAACTCATAAAATATTTGTCCATTTTACTGTTTTCTGGGATCTTTTTTAGTACTGATGGAGTAAAGTACATTCGCTGAAATTTTTCTTTAAACTTCGTATAAGGTTACAAAGGGAAGTGGAAAAATTACAAGTACAGCAAATAATAATTACAAGTACAAAAGATACAAGCTGATAAAGATAGAAGAGTTACAAGGAATCCTATCAGCTATTCAGGTTCTTCCTTAATGATAAGTTCATCAAGGGTTCTTGTAGAGGGAATCATCCAGTCAGGCACCTTTTCACCAAGATCCAGTCTATTGTTTACTTCTGTAAAGATCAGGGGCTTCATGAAATGTCCGAGAAGATCTTTTCTGAATTCACACCAATAGACGAGATCCCTGAGCTGTTCGATAGGAGTGATGGGTAGCTCAGAGATGCGTTGAAAGCGTTGTCGTCCATCATAGTCGTGAAAGATTATACCATAAGGTTCGCTTAAGACTTTTCCAGGGATGAAGCGTTCACCAGGGGGCAGGGAGGTGTCGAGCACTGAGAGGTCAGGTTCAGGACCAAGTACTTCAGCACGTGAGAAGCCAATACCGGTTTCATTTCGGATAGGAGGACGTGAGTCTGATGGTATTATCTTTTTCTTTACAGAGGCCCTTCTTCGTTGAACTGGATTAGGAGGAGGAGGGGGAATATCCACAGCAGATGAAACTAATTCGATCTGAGAATTTATAATTTTCTCGACATGGCCTTTGAATTGTGAGCGAGATCGCTAAATGGCTATTCGCATCTCCAACCACTCAGAGAGACCGTACTTCTTGATTGAAGAGGCGTAGATGGTTTCCTTGGTACCATTTTCTCTGAATAGATCGACTTCAACGACTGGAACTTTTATTGGCGTTCTTCCCCTGATGTTCACATTGTTGATTCTGGCAGCCCGATATCGAAAGTGCAGTATTTCTTTGCACCATTCCAAGGTAGAGTCAGATACCTTGGTCTTTTCTTCGATGATCTTCTGGGCATCTTCCTAAAATTGACGTTGGACATCAATGGGAGTTTTCTTCAGATCAGGATCTTTCACCGATTGTTGGACAAGCTGGATGGCTTAGGCTTTATCTTGTTTTTCAGCTTTCCTTCGATCGTCGAGTTGTTTTTCAGCCTTGAGATGTTCAGTGTATTCCTTCCTTGATAGTCTGAACTTAGGAACATTGATTTTGTGTCGAGGAAGGATGATTCGTTGATCATCAAGTTGTTTGATCATTGCATCTCTCTTTTTCTGATCTTCTTCACTTAGCGTTTGAGGAACTAAGCAATGTCTGTTTTTGTGAGAGAGCAGTTGTTCTTCAGGTTCTTCAGTCTCAGTGACATCCAAGACTGGGATTATTTCTTCAGCGATAGAAGCTGGATTTATTGTAGTAGTTGCAGCCGGAGGACTAGCTGAAACACAGCGATCATTTAAGTAAGATCATTTGGGAGAAAGAGATAGAGAAAAGAATGAGGTTTAAGTGTTTAGATGTTTTATAGAGAGGAGAACTGAGGTTGAGAAGGGATAGAGGAGGGATGCAATATAAGGGAAGAAAAGGTATGGTACCTGACAAACTGGCTTTCTTTGGAGGATACTCAGATTGCCTTCTGCAGCGAGGCCTTTGTTTTTGCCTTTGTCAACTTCAGTTGCTGCAGGCTTTTTTGTTGTCCCCTCCCTTGGAGTATCTCTGATGATTACCCCTTTTTGAGCAAGGGCCTTGTTAGGCTGGACAAAGAAGAAGTCGTCATCATCATCGTTATCATCATCATCATTTTTAGGAGATGATGATGGTTCATCATCAGCTATATCGACGTCTTCGTCGTCTTCAGCTTCTTCTTTAGATTCTTCCTCATCAGTGTAGGGTTCTATGACATCGGCAACAACTTCCTCTTCGAGTTGCTCCCCCCTCAAATTCAGAGGGAGGTTTCTCGGTTCCCTCAGGGTTTTCAACTCCCTGAGGTTGTTCAGTAGCAGCATCAGAAACAATACCCTCCCCCTCAGCGTTATGGGGAAGGTCTTCAAGAGTTTTCTTCTCCCCCTCAACATTATGGGGAAGGTCTTCAGTCTTCTCCCCCTCTTCCACATGATGGATGGGGGAGGAAAAAGGAATGTCAGCAACAGCAACAGTCATAGGATCACTGTCTTCCAGGCCAGAAATAGTACGACTGATCTTTTGAAGATCTTCTCGATCCGTCTGAGTAAAATGTGAAGGAGTGCATGTCGGATCACTCATACTCTCAAGGATCTGCTGTAAGAGAGTCTTCACAGAGCTCACCTCCGATTTCACGGAAGACACCTCTCCCTTAAGAGTAACAACCTCTGTCTTCAATGATGTGACTTCATTGGATAGGGATGTGAAGTTGGTGGAGTGGGTGCTGTTGGTGGAGTTGAGATTGTTGATGGAGGTGGAGTTTTCAGCTAGAGTAGTAGCAAAGCATCCAATGCTACCTTCCACCTTCTCCAGATCAGTACTGGAGGCTTTGCCTTTGACCTCTGTGGTCAGCTTCTTGAGATCCTCTCCAGCGTTTGTAACCACTGAAGAGTTTGCAGATAGAGTAGTGGTGAGAGATTCCACATTCATTTCCATGGCTTTCAGGGATTTGTTGATATCTCCCAAATTAGGACCTGAAAAAGTTGAGAACTTGTGAACAGAGGAAAGCTCAGAAGTTTGGGATTTTGAGAGAGGAGTGTGTGGAGTTATGTGTATACCTGCGGGATGGTTTATGAAGTCCTCGATATCTCGATGAACAGTAGTGTTTCCATGTCGTCTTCTAGTGTACCTTTACGCTGGGAAGTGCCCGCAGGTCCTATATTTGTTTCCATCATCCTTTGTAAAGTTTCAGCAGACACATCTTGGAGAATGATGTTTGAAGAAGAGAATGGGGGGAAAATAGGTGGACTGTCAAAAGAATTGGTGGGAGGAATGATGGTTGAGAAGAGAGTTTGGGTGACGGGTTCAGCGTTCGATCCACTGAGAAGTACTTCTTCAGACCTTAGAGAGTCTGAAGGAGGGGGGTTCAGTTCCATGTTTATAACCTCAGCGTTTAGAGACGCTGAAGTCGGAATGGAAGGGGTGGCTTTATCAGCTGTGGCAGAGCGTACCACGGAACTATCCAACGGCACTTGAGAGGAGTGAGCCGCGGAGTCTTCAGTCTGGAGAGGTTTGGGGGTTGCTCGTTGGTTTTCTTGGCCTTAGGAGCACAAAGAGTGGTTGTAGAGTGTTTTCCATTTCGAGGAGTGGAGGTTGCAACATAGGTATCAGCTGTGGGGATTACCGCTGAGGTAGCCACAAAAGTAGAAGAAGTTGGGGAATTGAGAATAGATAAGAGTTTAGAAAGACGTACCTCGTTTGGCAGGGGCTTGAAGTCAAGAACTTTAACGCCAACCTGAGAGAGTTTCAGGTCACCCACTTTTGGGTATTTATCCCCAAGTCCGTTTAGAAAGAGAGCACTGACAAACCGGGGATATGGAACACTTGTTGGTCTGTCAGCCGCATCCACCCTTAGCACCATATCGTTGTAGATGATTGTTGCCCAATCAATGTGAAGGCCCTTCAACAGTGCATAGCCCATAGCCTGTTGAGGTTGGGATGCTTGGTCAGTTGACCTAGTGTTCGCTGTTAGGCAGCTGATCAAATGGGCGAAGATGAAGTTCATCTCGTTGGCATCTTTGATTTCTTGATGGCGGACAGCTTCTTCTCAGGGAGTTCATCTCTCCCAATTTCCCACACATACTTCATTGCATCAAAGAATGCAATCAGTGCTTCTCTATCAGGGAGGTTTTTGGGGTTTGTCAGAGGGACAAAACGGTTTTCTTTGGAACTACCAGGAAGGTTCAGGCCTCGCCTGATAGTACCAGGGTGGATCTTGGAAGTGCCATGTTTGGTGTCACATAGAATTACATCAAGCATTTTCTTTGGGTCTTTGGTTGAGGGTACTTGAGCTCTTCTGGCAGTATACCAGAACTGAGCTAGAAGGCTCCGATGAGCAGGGGGTGCAATGGTCAGAGTTGTCGATAGAGGACAGGTTTTGAGAAAGTTCACAGCGTCATCAAGGTGTGTGACATGTTTCTTTTGAGGGACGTCAATGAGAGCATAAGGGTTGTTGCTTTGAAAAGTGACTTGCTCAAGTTTGAAAGTAACCCGAGGAGCTTTCGTGAGTACAGTAACCTCAGCAGTGGGAGACTTAGTAGTAGGAGCTTCAGTAGATGCAATTTTTGTTTATTATCACAACATGATGAGGGATAAAGAATAACGTCTTAATGTAGAAAGATTTTCTAAAATAAGATGTGTTTGGGTTTTGCACATTCCATTCAGACAAAAGATATCTTAATGGAGATTAGGGTTTTTCTTATTTTGAAAAAGAGTACAAAACATAGTGAACATTTGTTTTCCAGTTTCCTTTTCAAAGAAGAGATTCTCGAGAAATATATGAAGATGCAAGTTTAAGATTTTTGTTTTAAACTTGAAGAACAATCTGTTTCCAGATTGTGTTCATAAAATCATGAAAAGAAAATGATTTCATTTTAAGAGAGTTTCTTTTGTTTGATCTTTTAAAAACAAAGATAAGATACAAAACAAGTTTGTAAAGGTAAATAATAAGAATATTAACCTTTGATGTTGAGAATGAAGAAGATGAACAAACAAAGAGTTCAAATGAAACAGTTGTTCTTGCTTTGAAGAAGATGAAGTTCGCGTAGGGTAAAAAATATAAACTCGAATGTGTTTATATAGTAAGAGTAGAGAGAGAAAACGAAACGGGCGAACGTGTGTCAGAGAAAAGCGTGCCATGGTCTATCCGTTGTGATGACGTCACAAACGTCCTTTCATATTTTAAGATGTCTCTGAGGATTTAAAAAACTCAGGGATATTTTTAAAACATGAAGCACTGACTAGAAATATCAGTGTTAAGTTTTAGAAATTTCAATGTATCACTGAAAGGAAGAGATATTCAGCGATGCAATATGTTTTGAAATCTTGCATTCAAAAGAGAACGTCAACGAGTAAGAGAGAACATACCTTGATATCAGTGAATCAATTTTGTTCAGGGATTAGGTGATGAATAGGGTTATACAAGTTCATTGATATCACTGATCAAATGTGAACCGCTGAAGATTTTACTCTTCAAAGTTCAGCATTCCAAGCTCGCTGATGAGAAAGTTGAATCTTGTCTCATCAAGAGGTTTGGTAAATAGATCAGCTAACTGAAAGGCAGTTGGGATAAAATGAAGTTCTATATCACCATTCATCACATGATCTCTGATAAAATGATACCTGATTTCGATGTGTTTTGTCTTTGAATGTAGCACTGGATTGTTGGCTATAGCGATGGCACTTGTGCTGTCGCAATAGATTGGAATTTTCCAGAGCTGAAGGTCATAGTCCAGTAGTTGATTTCTCATCCACAAGACCTGAGAACAACAGCCTCCAGCAGCTATGTATTCAGCTTCGGCAGTTGAGGTGGACACTGAGTTTTGCTTTTTACTTGTCCAACTCACCAGCTTTCCACCCAGGAGCTGACAGCCTCCTGTGGTGCTTTTCCTATCCAATTTGCAACCTGCAAAATCACTATCTGAATAGGCGATTAGATCAAATCCTGAGTCTTTGGGATACCAAAGACCTAGGTTAGGAGTACCCTTAAGGTAACGAAAGATCCGCTTTACAGCGATCAAATGAGATTCCTTAGGTTCAGCTTGATATCGTGCACACAGACATGTTGCATACATAATATCAGGTCGGCTAGCTGTAAGATATAGAAGAGAGCCGATCATCCCACGGTACGCTGTGACATTAATAGGTTTTCCAGAAGGATCCTTGTTTAGTGTCAGCGGTGGTGCCATAGGGACTTTCATAGCTGAACTCTGAGTTAAATCAAATTTCTTCAGCATATCTTTAACATATTTTCCTTGGTGAATGAAAGTTCATTTTTTACTCTGTTTGATTTGAAGACCTAGGAAATATGTTAGCTCACCCATCATACTCATTTTATATTCAACTTTCATTCTATCAGCGAAACGAGTACATAAGTCAGGGTTAGTAGAACCAAATATAATATCATCGACATATATTTGAACAAGAATAATACGACCTTTTACTTTCCTGAAAAATAGAGTTTTATCGATTTTACCTCACTCAAATTTTTCAATATGGAGATAAGTAGAGAGAGTGTCATACCATGCACGAGGAGCTTGCTTTAATCCATAAAGTGCCTTATCCAGTTTATAAACATAATCTGGATGGTTAGGATCTGAGAATCCTGGAGGTTGTTCCACGTAGACTTCTTCGTTCATCCTTTCATTAAGGAACGCTGACATCACATTCATTTGATAAACCTTTAAGTCTTTGTGTACAGTGTACGCTAAGAATAGACGAATAGCTTAGAGTCTTGCCACTGGGGAGAATGTTTCATCGTAATCTATACCTTCCTCTTGTCTTTATCCCTGAGTAACAAGACGAGCCTTGTTGCGGGTTACAGTTCCATGTTCATCCAACTTGTTTCGATAGACCCATTTAGTGCCTATCACTGACTTGTCAGATGGACGAGGAACGAGCTTCCAAACTTTGTTTCTTTCGAATTCTGTCAGCTCTTCTTGCATAGCGCTGACCCAGTTTGGATCTCTGAGGGCATCATCTGTTTTCTTTGGTTCAATCAGTCAAATAAAGTTAACAAATAAACAAATATTACCTGCACTTTGTCGAGTCTGAACACCAGCGTTTGGATCACCAAGAATTTGTTCAATAGGATGATTGATAGTCCATCGCTGAGCCGGAGCATAAGTCGCTGTCTCAACCTGAACTTTTGGAGGAGCTGAAGATGAGGCTTCAACAACTTTTGGTATATCAGCCAAGAGAGGAATAGGTTCAGATGTCATTCATTTACTGATTGATGATAAGTAGATGGTATATATGTGATAGAGGGTTCAGAAGCATGCATAATGTTAATAAGAACAACTGAGACCCATGATGTTTCAGCTTCACTATTCTGCGTGCTTAGGATGATAGTAGGATCATCATCTTCAGCGGGATGAGTATGAGATTTAGGAGTGTCTTCTGAATCACCAAGATGAGAAAACATCAATTGATTCAGTTCTTCAGTATCAGCAGAAGGTCTAGAGTTCGCTGAACGGGATTTGTCAAACGTGACGTAATTGTTTCTTCTACAGTTTGTCTTCTTCGATTGAAGACTCTGAAGGCTTTGAAGATTGAAGAATATCCAAGAAAGATTCCATCATCAGCCTTAGGATCAAATTTTCCAAGGGCATCTTTGTTGTTCAGTATGAAATACTGACATCCAAATATGTGAATAAAGCTAATTGAAGGCTTTCTTCCATGGAAAAGTTCATAGGCTGTCTTCTTGAATCTTTTGACAATCAGCGACTTGTTTTGAGTAAAACAAGCAGTGTTGACAGCTTCTGCCCAAAATTAAGTAGGTAGATGAGATCGCTGAGCATTGAACGTGTAGCTTCGATGATAGTTCGATTTCTTCTTTCAGCGACTCCATTTTCCTGACAAAAGTGATGAGTTCTTCAGGGGTGTCACTCTTTGAACGGAGAAACATTACCCAGGTATAGCGAGAGAATTCATCAACTATGACCAATGTATATTTCTTTCCAGCGATGGATTGTTTTTTAACAGGGCCAAACAAATCCATAGGGAGAAGTTGTAGGGGAGATGATACTGAGGAAACTTGCTTGGATTTGAAGCTTGCTTTAGTTTGTTTCCCTTTTTCACACGCTGAATATAAGGACTCCTTAGCGTATGATTGTTGAGGTAAACCAGTAACCAACTCTTTAGAAGAAAGAGTGTTCAGTGTCTTGAAGTTTAGATGAGAGTGCCTCTTATGCCAAAGCCACTTGACATCAGATGAGGCTTTTGAGAAGAAACAGGAGTTCTCAGTGGTTGTAGAGTCCATGTTTATAACATAAATATTTTCCATACGGTATCCACTGAGAGTTATCTTCTTCTTTTTGTCAGTGACAAAGCAGGATTCCTTAGTGAAAATTACTTTGTTATCCTTGTCACACAGCTGATTGATGCTTAGAAGATTGTGTTTCAGTCCTTCAACGTATGCGACTCTTCTAAAGGTTGTTGTACCATTATAGAGTACACCAAACCCTCGGGTATGGCCTTTTCCATTTCCACCGAAGGTCACTGAGGGACCCTTCTCTTCCTTGTATTCAGTGAGCAGGCTTTTATTTCCAGTCATGTGTCTAGAGCATCCGCTATCGAGATACCAGATACCCTTCTTAACCTACAAACAAAGGAAGATTAGAGTTGGTTCCCGTTTTGCTTAGACAAGATTAATCAGATCTATTAGTTCGAGTTTATGTTTGATGCGGAAGCGTATTTGAAGAACTAACAGATAAGTTTGTGTAGAAACAATACAGAATATAAAGAAACAGTGATCATAATATGATATCTCAAAGATTACTGAGTTTCAATATATAATAAGAACATCAAGAACAGATTAAGAACTGTTTGGTGAAAGTGTAATGCTTAACAGGTTTGACGATATAAAGTGTAAGCATGAAACTTAGATTCTTAGATAAGTCCTTAAGATTGTTAAGGAAGATCTCAACAAGAGACTTCCTTTTATACTACTCTAAGGGACCATAAAGTATGAGCTGCTGTTAGAACGGATGGCATGAATAGTAGAACGGATGGAATGAACAGTTGTACGTGCTGTATTGCATTTAATGGCGCAGACGTCTATGTTCTACTAAGCCCTATTGAGTCCACTCAGATTTTGACACGTGTTGAAGTTGGACAGGGCATGCTATCATGCAAGTTGATGAACAGGTCCTAGTAGCAAGATATTTCTTCAACAGTGGCAAGATATTATGAATATCTTCCAAGTCTTCAGTCTGAACCGCAGAGGCTCTGTAAAGAGTTACAGAGGTTATGAGGTCTGGAGTCGGTGCTCCATATTAGCAAATGCTCGGAGGAACGCAAGGTGGAATATGCGGAATGTCAACTCCAAGGCAGAGCACTGACATGGTGGAACATTCAGGTTCAAACCCGTGGAAGAGAGGATGCATACAGACTCTCATGGGAGGAGTTTAAGAAGTTACTCATTGAGGAGTACTGCCCCAAAAGTGAAATTCAGAAGCTAGAAGCCGAATCTCTGGGATCACCCCATGGTCGGAGCTGACATAGACCGATACACGGCTTGTTTCCACTAACTCGCACAACTGGTACCTCATATGGTTACTTCCGAGAGCAAGAGAATCGACCGATACTTATGGGGATTAGTGTCGGATATCCGAGGAATGGTCACCTCGGCAAACCTGACCACAATCAAATCTGTTGTGGCCTTGGCAACTACTTTAACGAACGATGCGGTAAGAGCGAGAACTCTGACATCGGGAAGTGCTAGTAATAAGAGGAAGCCAGAGTATCAGTCAGGAAAGAAAGTCTTTGGTAGTGCAAGCAGGGATAGGAAGGTGGTAAGAAACTTCAGAGTAAAGGCACAGGACCCAAAGCAATAAAATGGTCCACTCCCAAAATGCAACAAATGCAACTTTCATCATTAGGGAGCCTGCCCCGTTTGTGACAATTGTAAACGGCCAGGTCATCTCACCAAGTTAAGTAGGATGGAAAAGGGTATCAATGATGGGAGAAGGGCATGCTTCGAGTGCGGAAGTTAGGATCACTTCTGGAATACGTGCCCAAGATTGGGTAGGAGTCCGAGCAATAACAATAATGGGAATCAGGCGAGACATGCCAATCAGGGAAATCAAGGAGGCCAAGCTCGACGACGGGCATTTGTCATTGGAGCTGACGAAGCACGCCGGGACCCCAATGTAGTGACAGGTACGTTTCTTCTAAACAACCTCTATGCATCAGTCTTATTTGACACTGGAGCGGACATGAGTTTTGATTCGTTAGAATTTAGACAACTAATAAACTTAGAATCTAGGAGAATGTCGGATGCTTATATTATTGAGGTTGCTAATGGTCATAAATTTGAGGCTAAGGATGTAATTTTAGATTGTACCTTGAATCTAGCCGATAAATTGTTTAGCGTTGATCTTATTCCTATTGAATTGGGGAGTTTTGACGTAGTAGTGGGTATGGACTGGCTATCCAAGAATCGAGCGTAGATTTGTTGTTTTGATAAAGCGGCTAGGGTACCTTTGCAAGACGAAGAAACTCTAGTCATACAAGGAAACAAAGTTGGTAGGAGCCTAGAGATAGTGTCAAGTGTGAAGGTGCATAAGTAATTGAGGAAGGAGTGCGTTGCATTTTTGGCACACGTAGTTGAGAAGAAGTTTGAGAAAAGGCGAATCCAATATATTCCTGTGGTAAAGGATCACCCGTAGGTGTTCCCAGATGATTTTTCTGGACTTCCCCCATCTAGACAAGTTGAATTTCAAATTGACCTCATACCTGGAGCAACACCTGTAGCTAAGGCACCGTACCGTTTAGCACCTGCTGAAATGCAAGAGTTGTCGAGTCAACTTCAGGAACTTCTGGACAAGGAATTTATTAGGCCAAGTTCATCACCTTGGGGAGCCCCAGCCCTGTTCGTCAAGAAAAATGATGGATCGTTTCGAATGTGCATCAATTATAGGGAGCTGAACATGTTGACGATCAGGAATCGATATCCTTTTCCTCGAATAGATGATTTGTTCGACCAATTGCAGGGTGCGACTTCTTTCTCATAGATTGATCTTCGATCAGGATATCATCAGCTGAGAGTCCATGAAGAGGACATCCCTAAGACAGCTTTTAGGACACGATATGGACACTACGAGTTCTTAGTCATGCCATTCGAGTTAACGAATGCACCAGCTGTGTTTATGGATTTAATGAACAGGGTATGTAGACCATACCTTGACAAGTTTGTGATCGTGTTTATCGATGACATTTTAATCTACTCGCGGAATAGGAAGGATCATGAGCAACATCTAAGGATAATTCTAGAGACACTCAAGGATAATAAACTGTACGCCAAATTCTCAAAGTGCGAATTTTGGATTCGAGAAGTACACTTTCTTGGTCACGTGATTGGAGAGAAAGGAATTCACGTGGACCCGGCTAAAGTGGAAGCCGTTAAGAAGTGGGAAGCCCCTAAGACCCCGACAAAAATTCGTCAATTTCTGGGATTGGCGGGTTATTATAGGCGATTCATCGAGAACTTCTCAAGAATTGCTAAACCACTCACAACACTGACCCAAAAGGATAGCAATTTCGTTTGGGGAGAACCGCAAGAGGAGGCGTTCCAGCTATTGAAGAAAAAGTTGTGCAATGCACCAATTCTAGCTTTACCGGAAGGAACCGATAACTTTGTGGTGTATTGTGACGCATTGCATCAAGGTTTGGGTTGTGTATTGATGCAAAAGGACAAGGTTATAGCATACGCCTCAAGGCAACTAAAGGTTCATGAGAAGAACTATACCACACACGATTTGGAGCTTGGAGCTGTGGTGTTCGCTTTAAAGATTTGGAGATATTATTTGTACGACACTAAATGCACTGTCTTCACCGATCATAAGAGTCTTCAGCATATCCTAGACCAGAAAATGTTCAATATGAGGCAGAGAAGATGGGTAGAATTACTCAGTGACTACGATTGTGAAATTCGTTACCACCCAGGTAAGGCCAATGTAGTAGCCGATGCCCTGAGTAGGAAGGAAAGGGTAAAACCTTCACGTATATGAGCAATGGGAGAACTTGTGCAAACGAGTTTAAAGACTCGAATTCTTGAAGCTCAGGTTGAAGTAATGAAAACGGAAAACTTGAAGGGCGAGACCCTTCACGGTATAGAAAGTAGGTTTGAAACTAAGGTTGATGGAATACGTTACTTCAAGGACAGAGTTTGGATTCCAAAAGCCAACAATGTATGGGAAACAATTCTGGATGAAGCCCACAAGTCTAGATATTCAATTCATACAGGGGTGGATAAGATGTACAAGGACTTAAGGGAATATTATTGGTGGCCAGGAATGAAGAAAGATATTGCTTTGTACGTAGGAAAATGTTTAACTTGCTCAAAGGTCAAAGCGGTATATCAAAAGCCATCTGGTCTGCTACAACAACCAGAGATTCCCTAGTGGAAATGGGAACAAATAACCATGGATTTCATAACCAAACTTCCGAGGACTGCCAAAGGGAACGACTCGATTTGGGTTATAGTAGATCGATTCACGAAATCTGCACATTTGCAACCGATTCGGGAAGATTATAAGATGGAGAAGCTTTCTCAGATCTACATCAATGAAATTGTTACACGTCATGGAGTTCTAGTTTCCATCATATCAGATAGAGATAGTCGTTTCACGTCACGGTTATGGCAGTCGCTTCAGAAAGCATTGGGTACGCTATTGAATTTGAGTACTGCCTATCATCCTCAAACGGATAGGCAAAGTGAATGGACTATACAAATGTTAGAAGACATGCTTCGGGCATGCGTGTTAGACTTTGGAGGAAGTTGGGATAATCACTTTCCTTTGGTCAAGTTTTCTTATAACAATAGCTATCACACCAGTATTCAGTGTGCGCCATATGAAGCCTTGTATGGACGCAAGTGTCGTTCACCCCGTTGTTGGTTAGAAATTGGTGATAGATAGCTACCTAGACCCGATATTGTACAGGAAACTACCGACAAGTTTGCAATCATCAGAGATAGGCTTAAAGCATCCAGAGATCGTCAGAAAAGTTATGCGGATAACCGTCAGAAGCCTTTAGAATTCCAAGTTGGTGATAAAGTGCTTCTAAAGGTATCTCCATGGAAAGGAATAGTACGATTTGGGAAAAGAGGAAAATTGAGCCCAAGGTATGTCTGACCATTTGAGATCTCTGAAAGGATTGGTCCAGTCGCATATAGACTCAGTTTGCCTAAGGAGCTAAGTGCTATCCATGATACGTTTCACGTGTCGAACCTCAAGAAATGTCTAGCGGACGACTCATTAATCATACCTATAGAAGAAGTTCAAATTGACGATAAGTTTCACATCATAGAAGAACCAATTGAGATTCTCGATAGAGAAGTTAAGCATCTGAAGCGAAAGAAAATTACGATCGTGAAAGGTCATTGGAACACATGGGAACGAGAGGACTACATGAAACATAAGTATCCTCACCTCTTTGCTAAGTAACCGGTTAATGCTGAACGTTCTTGAATTTCGGGACGAAGTTCTTTTAACCGGTGGAGACCGTGACAACCGTCAAATTTACGTTACATGTTAGATTTGTACTGAACGTTTCAGTTATTCAATATTTAGACAAAACAATCGAATTTAGCAGTAAAAAAACAGTACTGTTAGGAAAATTTGAGAATTTTTGCCTAGCATTTGCCTAAGTGAGTGAATTATCCATAAATCTCATAAAATGCCAATTCAAATACCCTAAATGCATATATATATATGTACTTTGCAAAAATAAATACTTGCAAATGAAAATGGTATTATAGTTAATATAAATTAGTTTAAATATTTATCAATTTCAAAAGAAAAAAGATAAATATATAGCATTTTGGGAGGTCCAATCACATTATACCCACATTTACACCCCAGCCCCCTCTCCTCCCTTCCCAAGGCCGGCCCCCATCCCCCCATATCCCCTCTCTCTTTCACTTCATCTCATTTCAAACTCACATTCATCCTCTCATTTTTCTCTCTAACTTATCTCTCTAGAAACCTCTCTCTTTTCTCTCTAAATCCTCTCTATTACTCTCAAAGTTTAGTTCATACTTCAGCCCCTAAATCTCAAGAGCTTCAAGTATTCAAGTGTTATTAAGGTAAACTCATATGTAGAGCAAAGCCTACACATCTCCTTGTTTATATTCTTTCATTTTCTTTCATTTTCTTCTTCTTCTACTCTAGTTTTGCATATGTTTTGCTATAAACATCTTTGAAATCTTAATGTTTGTAGATTCATCACCATAACATCCTACATGTTGTTAAAAAGGTGAAGAATCCATGATCAAACCTAGGTTAAGATCAAAGAAGGAACTTTTGCAAGTTTTTACTAGCATGCATGTGTTCCTCTTTAAAATCTACCTCTTAAACTCTAAGAAGTTTTATGAAAAACTTTATATTACACTAAAAACATGTTTTAATCTCCATGCATGTGCTAAAAACTTGTTATTTTAAATAGCAAAAACAAGTTTTTGGTTTGACTACTCGTGAAATCTTCCAAAAAGAGAGCAAGAAAACCATTTTGGGAATTTTTGAAAGATAACTTTATTTAATATACATGCATGTACTTCTAGAGGTTTAAAAATAAGTATTCATCTGAAAATACTTGTGTGGGGAAGTGTCAAATCGGATTTCATACAAAATAAACAAAATCATGGCAAAACATAAAGTTAGATGCATTTTCTTAAAAGCTATCTTTTGACAGCATTCTGTCAGATTTCTACCTCTCTTTTTAAAAGGCCATAACTTTCTCAATATTTAACCATATGAGGTGAAATTTCTTCTGGAATTTATGTTTATGTGTTAAGATTCGAACCCAAGTGATTTCACTCAAAAACGCAAAGATTTCGACCTTCAAACAGACGTCACAAAAACAGTGTGCAAACAGCTATGTTTTCTGTAGTAGCTGCACTCTAAAAATTATTTGATGAACTTACCTACCTTCAAAAATTATGGTTTTTATGCCATAAGTTCCCTAACACATAGTGTCAGCTTGAGTAAAAATCTCTTGTCCAGAAAAGCCTTGAAAAATAGCTAAAAACGAACTGAAAGTGGCACAAAGATTATGGACAGAAGAGTAAATTTCCAAGTATTGTTAAAAAGCAACTTTTAACCACTTTATCCTTTTATTTTATGAAATTAGAGACTTGTGTTAACTAATCAACTTAATAATGAGACATGCAAGATATTTTAGACCATCAACAAAAAATATGAACCTTAAACAAAGTTCTACATAAGGCATTTTATGACATTTTGGATAAGTAGGTTTCACTAAACCCCTAGAATTAAGCCGGAATCTTACTAGTGCTCTTACGCTTCATAGGATCGGAGTAGGATCAAAGTACAAGTGCGCTTGCGAGCATCTCAGAAACATCTTCACTTATCACCGTGAGTTTCACAGCCCCTTTTTACTATTTCTATATTTTGGGGTGAAAAGCATGTTACGATTTCATTACGCATCGGTTGTACTGTTTACTCAAAACGCTATATATTGCTACAAATTTTTATGCGCTATGGTATGTATGCTTATGTTAGTTGATTATGAGTTTCATATTCATTTTATGTCCCCGGTTCAATTTACATTACCCATTAACTCATTGTTCGAGCAGTTGGTATATTATGGAGAAACGTTTTTTGGTTAACTCCCCACTCACCTCGCGAGTGCATAATTACCGTCTTCTTTATCATGTTTGCGATGGAACATGTGTCATTGGGCCTGCAGTCAGGAGGTTTGGGTAGTGGGCTCATGGCTTTAACATTTTGCATACAATAATATACCTTGCGAATGTTGACAACCGAATACTTTATCCACTGTGCGGATTTACAAAGATGCATTAAAACTGTTATGCATACCGAAAACCTGTGAACTCACCAACTATTTAATAGTTGACCCTCTCATTTACATGCTTTCCAGGAAATCTCAAGTAAGGTTGGAACTTTAGAAGGCACCACTAGTAGCTACATCCAGCACGATTTTCTTTATCATGTCGATTTGTGTTTTGGATAATTTGTATTTTGGAACAAGATGTAACTTTTGTAAACTTTTTAAGCTATGATAATTGTGTGTTGTCTTCTACCTTACGCAATGAAACCTTGAGCTGTGACATCCCGTATTTCCGTTTTAGCGGGGTGTGACAGAAATGGTATCAGAGCCGTGGGTTATAGAGAATACCGGCCTTTCATTGGAAAAACCCAACTATAACCAAAGTCCGAAACTGACATGAAAACAACTGAACCTACTACTAGTATAACTAAGTCTAGAATGGTATTAACAGACTTTAATTAAACATAGCTTGATCACCTATGTTCGATTAAGGAAGGTTAATGCGAGACTAGAAATAGTTATAGTTGGAGTATGTCAATTTTTTTTACTTGCACTCTCTAGTAGCATGCGTAGTGCGTAGACATTGCATCGGATAGACATTACACTTGTGCGATTAGTAACTAAGTATACTTTTTCCTCAGTTTCACTATGTCATCATCATCATCCCACTCTCTCTCTCTTCTTACTCGGCCGACGAGTCGGGTTATGTCACTGGTCGACCTCGAGTCAACCCACCGAGTATCCGGGAAGATGAGGATCCTAGGAGCACTGAATCAGATCAAGAGGTGTCAAGCGAGCGAGATCCTTACGACGGACCGAGAGTGTCGCCAACCTCGGTGTTGCCACGACCAACCCCGATAATTGTCCAACCAAACCTTGGAGGGCCCCGTATTAGGCAAACCGCGAGAAAGAGTGTTCCAATCCCATGAAGGGTGACACTAGCATCGGCACGTCCGGAGGCACCGGAGCCGCCACGTGTGGTCACCGGGGTGCCAATTGGGCACGTGTCCGGTATGACTTGGGTAAGAGATCAACACATAAGGGCGATAACGACCGAGCTACACGTTTGTCAGGTGAGGGTGACTCACCAAGGACATGTCTCGACGGAGATGGTAGAGGTAACACATCAATTGTCCCACGTGTCGACTCAGGCTTTAGAAGGTGCAAGAATGGCTAGAAGAATGGCGATGAGGGTGGAGTTGGCGTGT
Source organism: Saussurea involucrata (assembly GCA_033807775.1). Taxonomy (NCBI): domain Eukaryota; kingdom Viridiplantae; phylum Streptophyta; class Magnoliopsida; order Asterales; family Asteraceae; genus Saussurea; species Saussurea involucrata. The sequence goes on along the minus strand of CM066326.1, from coordinate 33,771,710 downwards.
GTGATTGTGGGTATTGTATTATTGTTGTTGGTACTTTGGATTCTGATTGGTGCATACTCGGGATGGTACTGATGCGACGATGGATGGTTTGGTAGCGTGTTGGGAGGACCCTTTTGGAAAACGTTTTCTTTACTTGTCATTTCCAATTTATGAATTTTAAGTATTCGGGTTGTATTACTTTTCAAACAATATGATACTAGTGTATGATAAACATCAAAAATTTTGTAATACCGGCATTTATTAGAATTATGAATTGAAAACCCATTGGGTGAAATGCGAACTTTCAATCAACCCATCTATGTGTCTGATACTAAATTTTACTGTTTCAAAAATTTCAAGTAATAGTGTAAACTCTTGGAAAATACCAGTTTAGAAATTTGTACAAAATTTTAACCAAATCGATATTTGCAAATGTGTTTTAGAATCATGCCTCCAAGGAGATCCACTCGCCGCACGGGAGATAATCCTGAAAACCAAACACCCGACATCGCACAGATCATAGCTCAACGCATACAAGAAGCAATACCCAGTATAGTCACACAAGTAACCGCCAGCATTAATACTGACTGCGGGAATGAAGGAGGTAGGGGAGGAAATCCGGGCAGTAATAGTACATGATGCAACTATAAGTCCTTCATGTCCTTTAAGCCCAAGGAGTTCTACGGAAAGGAAGGTGTCGTAGGATTGCTTTCTTGGTTCGACAGCATGGAGTCGGTTCTCCATATTAGCAAATGCTCGGAGGACCGGAAGGTGGAATATGCGGCATGTCAACTCCAAGGCAGAGCACTGACATGGTGGAACATTCAGGTTCAAACCCGTGGAAGAGAGGATTCATACAGACTCTCATGGGAGGAGTTTAAGAAGTTACTCATTAAGGAGTACTGCACCAAAAGTGAAATTTATAAGCTAGAAGCCAAATTCTGGGATCACGCCATGGTCGGAGCTGACATAGACCGATACACGGCTCGTTTCCACGAACTCACAAAACCGGTACCTCATATGGTTACTTCCGAGAGGAAGAGAATCGACCGATACTTATGGGGATTAGCGTCGGAGATCCGAGGAATGGTCACCTCGGCAAACCTGACCACAATCCAATATGTTGTGGCCTTGGCAACTACTTTAACGAACGATGCGGTAAGAGCGGGAACTCTGACATCGGGAAGTGCCAGTAATAAGAGGAAGCCCGAGTATCAGTCATGAAAGAAAGTCTCTGGTAGTGCAAGCAGGGATAGGAAGGTGGTAAGAAACTTCGGAGTAAAGGCACAGGACCCAAAGCAATACAATGGTCCACTCCTAAAATGCAACAAATGCAACTTTCATCATGAGGGAGCCTGCCTCGTTTGTGACAATTGTAAGCGGGCAGGTCATCTCACCAAGTTCTGTTGAATGGAAAAGGGTCTCAATGATGGGAGAAGGGCATGCTTCAAGTGCGGAAGTCAGGATCACTTCTGGAATACGTGCCCAAGATTGGGTAGGAGGTCGAGCAATAACAATAATGGGAATCAGGCGAGACAGGCCAATCAGGGAAATCAAGGAGGCCAAGCTCAAGGTCGAGCATTTGTCATTGGAGCTGACGAAGCACGCCGGGACCCGAATGTAGTGACAGGTACGTATCTTCTAAACAACCTCTATGCATCAGTATTATTTGACACTGGAGCGGACAGGAGTTTTGTTTCGTTAGAATTTAGACCACTAATTAACTTGAAATCTAGGAGAATGTCAGATGCATATATTATTGAGGTTGCTAATGGTCATAAATTTGAGGCTAAGGATGTAATTTTAGATTGTACCTTGAATCTAGCCGATAAATTGTTTAGCGTTGATCTTATTCCTATTGAATTGGGGAGTTTTGACGTAGTAGTGGGTATGGACTGGCTATCCAATAATCGAGCGGAGATTTATGGTTTTGATAAAGCGGTTAGGGTACCTTTGCAAGACGGAGAAACTCTAGTCATACAAGGAAACAAAGTTGTTAGGAGCCTAGAGATAGTGTCAAGTATGAAGGTGCATAAGTTTTTAAGGAAGGAGTGCATTGCATTTTTGGCACACGTAGTTGAGAAGAAGTCCGAGAAAAGGCGAATCCAAGATATTCCTATGGTAAAGGATCACCCGGAGGTGTTCCCAGATGATTTTCCTGGACTTCCCCCGTCTAGATAAGTTGAATTTCAAATTGACCTCATACCTGGAGCAGCACCTGTAGCTAAGGCACCGTACCGTTTAGCACCGGCTGAAATGCAAGAGTTGTCGAGTCAACTTCAGGAACTTCTGGACAAGGAATTTATTAGTCCAAGTTCCTCACCTTGGGGAGCCCCAGTCCTGTTCGTCAAGAAAAAGGATGGATCATTTCAAATGTGCATCGATTATAGGGAGCTGAACAAGTTGACGATCAAGAATCGATATCCTTTTCCTCGAATAGATGATTTGTTCGACCAATTGCAGGGTGCGACTTATTTCTCAAAGATTGATCTTCGATCAGGATATCATCAGCTGAGAGTCTGTGAAAAGGACATCCCTAAGACAGCTTTTAGGACATGATATGGACACTACGAGTTCTTAGTCATGCCCTTCGAGTTAATGAATGCACCAGTTGTGTTTATGGATTTAATGAACAGGGTATGCAGACCATACCTTGACAAGTTTGTGATCATGTTTATCGATGACATTTTAATCTACTCGCGGAATAGGAAGGATCATGAGCAACATCTAAGGATAATTCTAGACACACTCAAGGATCAGAAACTGTACGCCAAATTCTCAAAGTGGGAATTTTGGATTCGAGAAGTACACTTTCTTGGTCACGTGATTAGAGAGAAAGGAATTCACGTGGACCCGGCTAAAGTGGAAGCCGTTAAGAAGTGGGAAGCCCCTAAGACCCCGACAAAAATTCGTCAATTTATGGGATTGGCGGGTTATTATAGGCGATTCATCGAGAACTTCTCAAGAATTGGTAAACCACTCACAACACTGACCCAAAAGGATAGGAAATTCGTTTGGGGAGAACCACAAGAGGAGGCATTCCAGCTATTGAAGAAAAAGCTGTGCAATGCACCAATTCTAGCTTTACCGGAAGGAACCGGTAACTTTATGGTGTATTGTGACGCATCACATCAAGGTTTGGGTTGTGTATTGATGCAAAAGGACAAGGTTATTGCATACGCCTCAAGGCAACTAAAGGTTCATGAAAAGAACTATACCACACACGATTTGTAGCTTGGAGCTGTGGTGTTCACTTTAAAGATTTGGAGACATTATTTGTACGGCACTAAATGAACTGTCTTCACCTATCATAAGTCTTCAGCATATCCTAGACCAGAAAATGCTCAATATGAGGCAGAGAAGATGGGTAGAATTACTCAGTGACTACGATTGTGAAATTCGTTACCACCCAGGTAAGGCCAATGTAGTAGCCGATGCCCTGAGTAGGAAGGAAAGGGTAAAACCTTCACGTATACGAGCAATGAGAGTGCTTGTGCAAACGAGTTTATAGACTCGAATTCTTGAAGCTCAGGTTGAAGCAATGAAAACGGAAAACTTGAAGGGCGAGACCCTTCACGGTATATAAAGTAGATTTGAAAATAAGGTTGATGGAATACGTTACTTCAAGGACAGAGTTTGGATTCCAAAAGGCAACAACGTACGGGAAACAGTTCTGGATGAAGCCCACAAGTCTAGATATTCAATTCATCCAGGGGCGGATAAGATGTACAAGGACTTAAGGGAATATTATTGGTGGCCAGGAATGAAGAAAGATATTGCCTTGTACGTATGAAAATGTTTAACTTGCTCAAAGGTCAAAGCGGTATATCAAAATCCATCTGGTCTGCTACAACAACAAGAGATTCCCCAGTGGAAATGGGAACAAATAACCATGGATTTCATTACCAAACTTCCGAGGACTGCCAAAGGGCACGACTCGATTTGGGTTACAGTAGATCGATTCACGAAATCTGTACATTTCCTACCGATTCGAGAAAGATTATAAGATGGAAAAGCTTACTCAGATCTACAGCAATGAAATTGTTACACGTCATGGAGATAGAGATAGCCGTTTCACGTCACGGTTTTGGCAGTCTCTTCAGAAAGCATTGCGTACGCAATTAAATTTGAGCACTGCCTATCATCCTCAAACGGATAGGCAAATCAAATGGACTATACAAACGTTAGAAGACATGCTTTGGGCATGCGTGTTAGACTTTGGAGGAAGTTGGGATAATCACTTGCCTTTGGTCGAGTTTTCTTATAACAATAGCTATCACACCAGTATTCAGTGTGCGCCATATGATGCCTTGTATGGACGCAAGTGTCGTTCACCCCTTTGTTGGTTAGAAATTGGAGATAGACAGTTATCTAGACCCGATATTGTACAGGAAACTACCGACAAGTTTGCAATCATTAGAGATATGCTTAAAGCATCTAGAGATCGTCAGAAACGTTATGCAGATAACTGTCAGAAGCCTTTATAATTCCAAGTTGGTGATAAAGTGCTTATAAAGGTATCTCCATGGAAAGGAATAGTACGATTTGGGAAAAGAGGAAAATTGAGCCCAAGGTATGTCAGACCATTTGAGATCTTTGAAAGGATTGGTCCAGTCGCATATAGACTCAATTTGCCTAAGGAGCTAAGTGCTATCCATGATACGTTTCACGTGTCGAACCTCAAGAAATGTCTAGCTGATGACTCATTAATCATACCTCTAGAAGAAGTTCAAATTGACGATAAGTTGCACATCATAGAAGAACCAATTGAGATTCTCGATAGAGAAGTTAAGCGTCTGAAGCGAAAGAAAATTCCGATCATGAAAGTTCATTGGAACACAAGGTGTGGGCCTGAGTATACATGGGAACGAGAGGACTACATGAAACATAAGTATCCTCACCTCTTTGCTAAGATACCGGTAAATTCTGAACGTTCTTGAATTTCGGGACGAAATTCTTTTAACCAGGAGAGACTGTGACAACCGTCAAATTTACGTTACAGGTTAGATTTGTACTGAACGTTTCAGTTATTCATATTTTAGACAACACAGTCGAATTTAGCCGTAAAAAAAAGTATTGTTAGGAAAATTTGAGAATTTTTGCCTAGCATTTGCCTAAGTGAGTGAATTATCCATAAATCTCATAAAATGGCAATTCAAATACCCTAAATGCATATATATATACATATATATATATGTACTTTGCAAAAATAAATACTTGCAAATGAAACAAGTATTATTGTTAATATAAATTAGTTTAAATATTTATCAATTTCAAAAGAAAAAAGATAAATAAATAACATTTTGGGAGGTCCAATCACATTATACCCACATTTACACCCCAACCCCCTCTCCTCCCTTCCCAAGGCCGGCCCCCACCCCCCCCATATCCCCTCTCTCTCTCTCTTTCACTTCATCTCATTTCAAACTCACATTCATCATCTCATTTTTCTCTCTAACTTATCTCTCTAGAAACCTCTCTCTTTTCTCTCTAAATCCTCTCTATTTCACTCAAAGTTTAGTTCATACTTCAGCCCCTAAAGCTCAAGAGCTACAAGTATTCAAGTGTTATTAAGGTAAACTCATATGTAGAGCAAAGCCTACACATCTCCTTGTTTATGTTCTTTCATTTTCTTTAAGTTTCTTCTTCTTCTACTCTAGTTTTGCATATGTTTTGCTAGAAACATCTTTGAAATCTTAATGTTTGTAGATTCATCACCATAACATCCTACATGTTGTTAAAAAGGTGAAGAATCCATGATCAGACCTATGTTAAGATCAAAGAAGGAACTTTTGCATGTTTTTACTAGCATGCATGTGTTACTCTTTAAAATCTACCTCTTAAACTCTAAGAAGTTTTATGAAAAAAATTATATCACACTAAAAACATGTTTTAATCTCCATGCATGTGCTAAAAACTTGTTATTTTATATAGCAAAAACAAGTTCTTGGTTTGACTACTCATGAAATCTTCCAAAAAGAGAGCAAGAAAACCATTTTGGGGATTTTTGAAAACTACCTTTATTTAATATACATGCATGTAGTTCTAGAGGTTTAAAAATAAATATTCATCTGAAAATATTTGTGTGGGGAAGTGTCAAATCGGATTCCATACAAAAGAAACAAAATCATGGCAAAACATAAAGTTAGATGCATTTTCTTAAGGGTGCGTTTGGTATGATGGACATGGTGGAACATGACAGGACAGAACAGGCTTGTCCTGCGTTTGGTATCACCATATATGGGACACACTTGGACTAACTAGAACAAGAATGGGACACGGTTGTCCCACCCCACCCCCCCCCCCCCCCGGAACTAACTAGAACAGCCCCTTATGTACCAAAATACCCTCAATTTCTCATACTAGTGGTCGACCTCCATCCCCTTTTCCATCTGAATCGACCTTCAACCCCTTCTCCATCTGAATCGATCTTCAACCCCCTCTACAATCAAAGATCTTCTCCATCTGTGTCGTCTTCTCAACCTCTCCTGTCGATTTTAGATCTCTGTGTAAATCGAATCAAGTTTGTGTAACTCGATTCAAGTTTGTGTAAATCAATTCAAGTTTTTCAACCTCTTCTGAATCGACCTTCTGTAAATCGAATCGTGCAGCTTTCTGTGTAAATCGAATCAAGCTTTCTGTGTAAATCGAATCACGCAGCTTTTTCTGTAAATCGAATCGTGCAGCTTTCTGTGTAAATCGAATTGTGCAGCTTGTGTAAATCGATTCAAGTTTTCTGTGTAAATCGAATCAAGTTTTCTGTAAGTTTTCTGTTTTCCCCATCATTTTATTATTGTTGTAATCGATTGTCCAAGAAATCTGTTATTCAAGTTTTCTGTGTAAATCGATTGTTCAAGTTTTTTGTGTAAATGGATAGTTCAAGTTTTTGTTTATTTGTTAATTTTTATTTAGATTGATTATATGGTAAAAAACACTAAACAAGTTGTTATGGGTAAATCGGTCCTTTTACCGGTTCTGTTCTGTCCTGTCCTATCCAGTTATGTCTTACCAAACGTTGAACAACTGTTCTGTTTTGTTATGTCGTGTTCCGTTCTGTCCTGTCTGCGTACCAAACGCACCCTAAAAGCTATCTTTTGACAGCATTCTGTCAGATTTCTACCTCTCTCTTTAAAAGGCCATAACTCTCTCAATATTTAACCAAATGAGGTGAAATTTCTTCTGGAATTTATGTTTATATGTTAAGATTCGAACCCAAGTGGTTTCAATCAAAAAATCAAAGATTTCGACATTCAAACAGACGTCACAAAAACAGTGTGCAAACAGCTATGTTTTCTGTAGTAGCTGCACTATAAAAACTATTTGGTTCAAAAATTATGGTTTTTATGCCAAAAGTTCCCTAACACTTAGTGTCAGATTGAGTAAAAATCTCTTGTCCAGAAAATCCTTGGAAAATAGCTAAAAACGCACTGAAAGTGGCACAAAGATTCTGGACAGAAGAGTAAATTTCCAAGTATTGTTAAAAAGAAACTTTTAACCACTTTATCCTTTTATTTTATGAAATTAGAGACTTGTGTTAACTAATCAACTTAATAATGAGACATGCAAGATATTTTAGACCATCAACAAAAAATATGAACCTTAAACAAAGTTCTACATAAGCCATTTTATGACATTTTGGATAAGTAGGTTTCACTAAACCCCTAGAATTAAGCCGAAATCTTACTAGTGCTCTTATGATTCGTAGGATCAGAGTAGGATCAAAGTACAAGTGCATTTGCGAGCATCTCAGAAACAACTTCACTTATCACCGTGAGTTTCACAGCCCCTTTTTACTATTTCTATATTTTGGGGTGAAAAGCATGTTACGATTTCATTACGCATCGGTTGTACTGTTTACTAAAAATGCTATATATATTGCTACAAATTTTTATGCGCTATGGTATGTATGCTTATGTTAGTTGATTCTGAGTTTCACATTCATTTTAAGTCCCCGGTTTAATTTACATTACCCATTAACTCATTGTTCGAGCCGTTGGTATATTATGGATAACGTTATTTGGTTGACTCCCCACTCACCTCGCGAATGCATAATTACTTTCTTCTTTATCATGTTTGCGATGAAACATGTGTCATTGGGCCGTGCAGTCAGGGGGTTTGGGTAGTGGGCTCATGGCTTTAACATTTTGCATACAATAATATACCTTGCGAATGTTGACAACCAAATACTTTATCCACTGTGCGGATTTACAAAGATGCATTAAAACTGTTATGCATACCGAAAACCTGTGAGCTCACCAACAATTCAATAGTTGACCCTCTCATTTACATGCTTTTCAAGAAATCTCAAGTAAGGTTGGAACTTTAGAAGGCACCACTAGTAGCTACATCCAGCATGATTTTCTTTATCATGTCGATTTGTGTTTTGGATAATTTGTATTTTGGAACAAGATGTAACTTTTGTAAACTTTTTAAGCTATGATGATTGTGTGTTGTCTTATACCTTACGCAATGAAACCTTGAGTTGTGACATCCCGTATTTCCGCTTTAGCGGGGTGTGACATTTAACTTCATCTTTCAAAGAAGTTACTGAGTTTTCCAATTTCTAAACCTTTTCACCCAAATTATGATTTTGTTTCTGAATCTTTTCAAATTCAGAAGGTGCTAATGGTAATCCTAGAACAACTGATGAACCAGTTTTCATATGTTTAGAAAACACATGGCCTGTAGGTGTCACAAAGTCACCATGTACAACAGATGCACTGTGTAAAGAGGCTTTTAAGATGTTCACCTCCCCAGGACTTCCATCCAATCCTTGACATCCAATATTAGGTATGTCTATGGATGTTGATAGAGGAAAACGAATTCCCTGTGATGTGCTTGTGTGAAATGAAAATTCAGGCCCAAATAGGATGTTACTGTACAATCCTGACTCAGTGTGATGAATAATATGTTGGGATTTATCACCAAACTCTAAATGAGTTGGCAATGGTTCCCCTGTTTGAAATGAAACAGTAGCATGGGGAGATGCTTCTGAGTGGATGGGATTGGGTAATTCAAGTTCCACCATGGGCTCAATGGTGTTTTCTGCAATATTGGTCACCAAGGGTTGTGAACCAATAGCAGATGTGGATGCCTAGTTTAGATCAGCTGGTTCAGAATTATCTCTATTTTCTAATTCTGGTGACATTCTCTCATCCTCACCTCTCTTTGTCTGTTTTTCAGGCTCACTTCTAACTCTTTGATTTTGGTATATAAATTCTTTCTTTCATCAAGCAACATATCAAATTTAATTTTCAAATCAACTTTTTCATCTTTTACTTCTGAAAGTTCATCTTTTAACTCCGAAATCTTGTTCAAAAGACCAGAATTCTCTTTTATGACTTCTTGTTTCTCAACCTCAGTTTCTTCAAATCTTAGTTTAAACATTTCCTTTTCTGTTCTAAATTTGTTAACCAGAATTCTTTCACCTTTGATATGTTTTCTGAGGTTAACAAATTCAGAATTCATATTACCAATTTGAGTCATTAAATCAATTTCAAGAGAAGATTCAGAACCTGCATCATCATAGTCAGAATCTTCTTCATCACCCATTTTGGCCATATAACTCTGCATTTGTGAGAAGTGAATGCAGTCCTCTTCCTCAGATGAGTAGTACAGCCAATTTTCTTGTTCTGCTAAGAGTGCAATTCCACTGTCTTTGGTTTTGGCCAATTGAGCTTTCTTTGCATAGTATTCACAGTCTTTGACTTCCTTTACTCTGCAATCTCTGGCAAAATGACCAGCTTTTCCACATTTAAAACATAAATCCTTCTCTTTCCTCTCTTCATTCTCTTCCTTTTTCTCATACTTACTCTCTTCTTTATCATCTCTCTTTTTATACCTATCTTCTGAACTCTCCTGTCCTTATCTTCTGAACTTACCCTCAACAAATTTCTTCTTTCCATACCTCTTATTGAAGGTATTTGTCAACAAAGCCAATTTCTCAGCTATCAACTTGATGTCATCATCCTCCTCATATCCTTCTTCCTTCTCAAATTCCTCTAACTTTGGAATTTCAGATAGAAACACAGATTTCTTTGATGTTTTCTTGATCTTGGATTTTCTTTCTGAAAGCAAAGCTAATTGATCAGAAACAATTTTCTTTTCTTCAACAACTTGCTTAACAGAATCTTCATGCTGGTTTAAGACACAAAACAAGTCATTCAGATCTTCTTCACACATATCCTTATTCATCTGAAGACTTATTGCAAAAGATGTCCATTATGAATTAAGACAATTCAGAAATTTATAGTTAATCTTTGATTTGGTTTTCTTTAGCCCATTCCTCAATAGATCATTCAAAATAGTGCAAAACTTGTTATATGTTTGTGTTAAACTTTCACATTCCTTTGCTTTGAATCATTCATATGCATTGATGCATTGATTCAGTTTTTCCTGAATTGATTTGGTTGTGCCAAGCATCTGCTTCTCCAATTCATCCCACATTTCTTTTGTTGATGTTCCACTATCAATTCGATTGAAAATATCATTAGGAATAACCAAGGTTAACAGAGTAACTGTTCTTTTGTCGATTGCATGTCTCTTCTTTTGTGCTTTTGAGTACTGTGAGAAACTCTTCCTCACTCTGGTAGCAGGAATCTCTGGTGTAGAAGTAGTTGCATGTGTAGCAGCAACATCAACGTGTTGATCCTAACCCTCAGTGATTTGATAATGACACTCTCTTGACACTTAGTGAAAATTGTAAGTAAATGATATGTATTAGAGTTTCACTATCGCTGATAAGTACTAAGACTGTTTCAGTACCGCTGATAGTAACTCTCGCTCTTTAAAGTTAAATAGTCAGCAAACTCTATTCATCGAGTAGCTCTGAGCCTGTTCAGTCTATGAGATGATCACTGGTAAGTTAGTTGTTTACTTATGATCCCTGAAGACAAGTTTCACGTCAACATATGTTCTACGCTGAAGTCGAAGTTCAAGCTCAAGAACCAGCGACAAGTCTACTAATGAACTGATGCAGATATCAGTGAAGCCAAGATTTGTCCACTCAACGTGAAGTATAAAGTAGAAGACTTCAGCAATCGCAGAACTTTATCATTCGCTGATAAAGAACTGTTTCAACGAAAGTTGGTCATGAAGTCTCCTTACAAAGTACTATTGTTTTACCTCCCTTGCACGTCTCCGTACGAACTGTCAAAACGAACATCCTTTTTGTCTGTAATCGTACAACAACTCTGATTCTACACTGTGCACCATGCGGCTACTAAGGTTGTCTATAAAGGTCAATGACATGCAACCACTCAGCTGCTGCCACGTCTAAAGCAATACTGCCATGCATTAAATGCATGCAGTATATAAGAAGAACCCTACTTCAGAAATGAAGTGTGCTCGGACCATCTTCTTATTTCTCTCTTATTGTTAAGTTATTATTCATAATTTCTTTAACTCTTTCTAGTGCAAGAAACTTAGTGTTTCTCAGGACTTGTTTAGATTAGGTTTATCCTTAATCTTGTTCCGCAACAAGTTGTAAATTTTCTTGATTTATCAATAAACAATTTAGAAAAGTAAAAATCGTGTGTTTGTATTCACCCCCCCCCCCCCTTCTACAAACTTATATAACCCTTCGGGACCAACAAGTGGTATCAGAGCAGATTTGTTTAATCTCATAAACAAGATCTGATCTATACTAAGATTTTTCTTCCTTGCTATTTCTGAAAATGGCCACCAACACAAACACTAATTATATTGACAATGGTTCTCTTGCAAAACCCCCTAGATTCTCCAGAGATAATTTTAATCTATGGAAAAATAGGATGATTCTCTTCTTAGAAGGTGTAGACCCTACTATGCCTTACTATCTTGAAAACGGCCCATATATTACTGTAAGAATTGATCCTGCAGTTCCAGCCGCTGAGAATAGATCTGCTATTCCAGAAAGGCTGATTCCCAAGGAAATTCATATATGGACTGATGAAGATAAGAAGAAAGTGGCTATCGACACCAAATCCAGATCCATACTCTCCATGGCTGTTCCTGACGAAATCTACCATTCCGTCATGAACCTGAAAACCTCAAAAGCTATGTGGGACACAATCTGTGTTCAATATGAAGGTACTTCTGAAGTCCACGACTCTCGAAAGATCAACCTGGTAAGACAGTACGAAAGCTTCATTTGTGGTAAGAATGAAACTCTCTCTGAAGTACACCAACGTTTTAACTTATTAATAATAGATCTGAAAACTGTTGGTAAGGAATATTCTAACTTTGAAGTACTGACAAAGTTCTTAGAATGTTTACCTGAAAGTTGGGACAGTTATTCTATGTGTCTCAAGCTGTCAAAGGATCTAAAATCAATGACCCTTTCTACCTTATATGGCACGATGCTGAATCATGAGCAATCGAGTCATCTTAAGAAGAATCTTGTAAAAGATTCCAAAAGCACCCCTGTTGCTTTAATCTCAGAGTCACCTTCCACTCAGCGATCGACTATCACTGTCACTGAGTTGGAAACTAACTCTGAAAGATCATCAGACTCTGACGTTTCAGATAATGATGAAACTCTGGCATTCCTGGCTAATAAGTTCAGGAGATTTGCTAGAAAGAGTAATTTCAAGATGAACAAACCTCTTGCTATTACTGACAAGCCAAGATCATCAACCCCTGTTGATAAGGCTACTGCTACTTGCTATAACTGTGAAAAGATAGGACATTTTGCTAGCGAGTGCAGGTCAAAAAAAGTCTCTAGACCCTCAGCTTTTCCCAAGAAAAACTTTACTCACAGGACTAGAGATAAAAAATACAAAAAGCTGAAAGAAAGGAATTCAAAGCTGAAAACCTTTAAGAAGAAAGGCAAAGGCCTTATGGCTGACTATGATTGGGCTCTCTCTGACGAAGAAGAATCATCTGACTATGAATATGATGATGAAGCCAACCTATGTCTCATGGCCAAACTTGAAGATGAGGAAGAAAATTCTGACATTCCCTCAACTTCAACCTCTGCTACTAAGGTGTCACCTTCCTTCTTTACCAATATTTTAAATATTGATGAAGCTGATAGTCTTCAAAAGATCGATCTCCTGACTAGAAGTTTATATGAAGCCATGAATGGCAAAACTATTGTTGAAAATCAAAACCTTGATCTCGCTGAACAGCTTAAAAACTGTCACCTTCAAATAGAAAATCTTTCTAAAATTGAAGAAGATTTTAAAGATCAAGTTCACTTAAATCAACTAGTCAAAATCGAGCGCGAAGAAGCTATCGCTGCATTAAAAGATGAAAAAGCTACTGTTGATGGATGGTATAATTCCTCAACAAAGATCACTGAGATAATTAAGTCTCAGATTCCCCTGAGTGATAAACGTGGTCTTGGTTACAAAGCTGATACTCTAGAACCAACCACTGACCGTTCATTGCTTAAGTTTGGAATGTTCATATCCTCTATCCCTGACACTTTCTCATCTTAGTGTTCCTCTTCTAAACCGCCTATCCCTGAGGAAATCTCTACCTTAACTTCTAAAGGTAAAGAAAAAGTTGCTTATCCAAAACCTACCTCTGTCTTTAAAAACAAAGGTAAAGGAATTATTTTTAATCAAAATACTCAGAAGGGTACCTCTGTACCAAAGCTGAATGCTTCTAAAGCTTCAGTGACTTATCCCTCTGGTTCAAAGAATAAGATCCCTGGATTTATTCAGCGTGGATCTATTCAGCGATCTACTCCTAGAATCAAAGTGGAAATTATTGGTAAGAAATATGAAGAACTGAATATTCCTCCCATTTCAAAAGCCAATAGCTTACTTAGTGCTGGTCCTTCAAATTCAAAATCAAAAGCTCAGCATGCAAATGGTCCTAGAACTACTTTTAGTTATAGGAAATGTTATCATTGTGGACTTACCAATCATATTGCTAGTAAGTGCCCCACAGCCACCCAAGCTGAAAAGATAGCTACGGTGAAGATCATTGCCCCCAAGGCAAAGAAGACCACTGAGGTTAAGAAATTAACCAAAGTGAAGACTAACAAAGCTGAATCTTCAAATGCTGCGAATATTGCTGAACCTTCCACCACCTCTTCTACCCCCACTGACAAGTGTGTACACATGGTTAAGTGGGTACCCAAGACAAACTAATCCTCCTTTGTAATGCAGGTTAAGAAGGGTATCTGGTATCTCGATAGCGGATGCTCTAGACACATGACTGGTAAGAAGAACCTGCTCACTGAGTACAAAGAAGAGTAGGGTCCCTCAGTAACTTTCGGTGGAAATGGAAAAGGACATACCCGAGGGTTTGGTGTACTCTCTAATGGTACAACAACCTTCAGAGGAGTCGCATATGTTGAAGGGCTGAAGCATAATCTTCCAAGCATCAGTAAGCTTTGCGACAAGGATAACAAAATAATCTTTACTAAGGAATCCTGCTTTGTCGCTGACAAAAAGGAGAAGATAGCTCTCAGCGGTTATCGTTTGGAAAATGTTTATGTAATAAACATGGACTCAACAACCACTGAGAACTCCTGTTTCTTCTCAAAAGCCTCATCTGATGTCAACTGGTTATGGCATAAGAGGCTCTCTCATCTAAACTTCAACACACTGAACACTCTTTCTTCTAAAGAGTTAGTCACTGGTCTACCTCAGCACTCATACGCCAAAGAATCCTTATGTTCAGCGTGTGAGAAAGGCAAGTAGACCAAAGCAAGCTTTAAGTCAAAGAAAGTTTCCTCAGTGTCATCTCCTCTACAAAATCTCCATATGGATTTGTTTGGCCCTGTTAACAAACAATCCATCGCTGGAAAGAAATATACGTTGGTCATAGTTGATGAATTCTCCCGCTATACATGGGTTATGTTTCTCCGTTCTAAGAGTGACACCCCTGAAGAACTCATCACCTTTGTCAGGAAGATGGAAACCCTGGACAACTTGACCGTTCGCTCAATAAGAAGTGATCATGGGACTGAATTCAAAAACAGTTCTCTTGATTGCTTCTTTGAGAGTACCGCAACAAAACGCAACAAAACAGTTCTCACAAAACAGTTCTCACAACTTTTCTTCAGTGAGAACACCGCAACAAACGGAGTCGCTGAACAAAGAAATAGAACTATTATTGAAGCTGCACGTTCAATTCTCAGCGATTCTCATTTGCCTACTCAGTTTTGAGCAGAAGCTGTCAACACTGCTTGATTTACGCAAAACAGGTCGCTGATAGTCAAAAGATTTAATAAAACAGCCTATGAACGTTTTCATGGGAGAAAGCCTTCAATTAGCTTTCTTCACATCTTTGGATGTCAGTGTTTCATACTGAACAACAGAGATGCCCTTGGAAAGTTTGATCCTAAGGCTGATGATGGAATCTTTCTTAGATACTCCTCAGTCTCCAAAGCCTTCAGAGTCTTCAATCGAAGAAGACAACTGTTGAAGAAACTATTCACGTCACATTTGACGAATCCCGTTCAGCGAATTCTCGACCTTCTACTGATACTGAAAAACTGAATCAATGGATGCTTTCTCATCTTGGTGATTCAGAAGATATTCCCACTCCTCATACTCATACCGTTGAAGATGATGGTCCTACTATCATCCCAAACATGCAGAATAGTGAAGCTAAAACATCATGGGTCTCAGTTGTTCCTTTAAACACTATGCCTGCTTCTGAATCAAATGTCTCAGACATTCCATCTACTTCTCAGCAATCAGTTAATGAGATGACATCTGCACCTACTCCTCTCTTGTCTAAAATCCTTGGTGATCCTTACGCTGGTGTTCAGACTCGACGAAGTGCAGGTAATATTTGTTTATTTGTTAACTTTATTTCTCTGATTGAACCAAAGAAAATAGACGATGCCCTCAAAGATCCAAAATGGGTCAGCGCTATGCAAGAAGAGCTGACTGAATTTGAAAGAAACAAAGTTTGGAATCTTGTTCGAAGACCAACTAACAAGACAGTGATAGGCACTAAATGGGTCTATCGAAACAAATTGGACGAACATGGAACTGTAACCCGCAACAAGGCTCGACTTGTTGCTCGGGGATACAGACAAGAGGAAGGTATAGACTACGACGAAACATTTGCTTTAGTAGCAAGACTAGAATCTATTCGTCTATTCTTAGCATACGATGTACACAAAGTCTTCAAAGTATATCAAATGGATGTTAAGTCAGCATTTCTCAATGGAAAGCTGAATGACGAAGTCTATGTGGAACAACCTTCAGGATTCTCAGATCCTAAGCGTCCAGGTTATGTTTATAAACTGGATAAGGCACTTTATGGCTTAAAGCAAGCTCCATGTGCATGGTATGACACTCTATCCTCTTATCTTCTAATTGAAAAATTTGAGCGAGGTAAAATCGACAAAACCCTATATTTCAGAATAGTGAAAGGTCATATCATTCTTGTTCAGATATATATGTTGATGACATTATATTTGGTTCTACTAACCCTGACCTTTGTACTCGTTTCGTTGATAGAATGAAAGAAGAGTATAAAATGCGTATGATGGGTGAGCTAACATATTTCCTTGGTCTTCAGATAAAACATAATGAAAAAGAAACTTTCATTAATCACTGAAAGTATGTTAAAGATATGCTGAAGAAACTCGATTTAACTCAGAGTTCAGCTATGAAAACCCCTATGGCACCACCGCTGACACTAGACAAGGATTCAAATGGAATACCTGTTAATGTCACGCTGTACCATGGGATGATCGGCTCTCTCTTGTATCTTACAGCTAGCCGACCCGATATTATGTACGCAACATGTTTGTGTGCACGATATCAAGCTGAACCTAAGGAATCTCATATGATCCCTGTCAAGCGAATCTTTCGTTATCTTAAGGGTGTTCCGAACCTAGGTCTTTGGTATCCCAAAGATTCAGGGTTTGATCTAATCGCCTATTCAGATAGTGATTTTTCAGGTTGCAAATTGGATAGGAAAAGCACCACAGGAGGCTGTCAGCTCCTGGGTGGAAAGCTGGTGAGTTGGACAAGTAAAAAGCAAAACTCAGTGTCCACCTCAACTGCCGAAGCTGAATACATAGCTGCTGGAGGCTGTTGTTCTCAGGTCTTGTGGATGAGAAATCAACTACTGGACTATGACCTTCAGCTCTCGAAAATTCCAACTTATATAACCCATTTTAGCATCTTCTCTTTGAACAAAGTTGATTCGCTGATATCAAGGTATGTCTCTCTTTACTCGCTGACATTCGCATGTAAATGCAAGATTTCAAAACAAATCACATCGCTGAAAATCTCTTCCTTAACAGCGATACTTTGAAATTTCTTAAACTAACACTGATATTTCTATTCAGTGCTTCATGTTTTTCCAAATAGTCCCTGAGCTTTCAAAACCACAGAGACATCCTAAAATATGAAAGGACGTTTGTGACATCATCACAACGGATAAACCTTGGCACATTCTTTTTCTGACACACGTTTACACGTTTCGTTTACCATCCAATCAAATGCAAACTCGTATCCGTGTCATGATGAAAAACTTTCCCGCTCTAGTTTTTCTCTCTCTCAAATCTCACTATATAAACTATTTCGAGTTTATATTTTTCCTTTACGCGAACTTTTTCTTCAAGAAAAAAAAAGATTTACTGTTGCTTTTTTCCAGAAAACTGTTCATCTTCTTCTTCGATTACCAGGTTAATATTCTTATTATTCACCTGCATAACTTGTTTCTGATCTTCTTGTTGCTTTTAACAGATCAAACAAAAGAAACCTTTCTAAAATGAAATCATTTCTTTCATGGTTTTATGGACACAACCTTTTCATGGTTGTTCTTCATGTTTAAAACTCAAAATCTTAAACTTGTTCTTCATTTGTTTTTCCAGAATCCTTATCTAAAGGAAAATGGAAAACAAGACTTTTACTGGGTTTGTTTTTCTTTTTCAAAACAAGAAAACCCTAATCTTCATTAAGACATTTCTGTCTGAATGAAATGGACAAAATTCGAAAACATCTTATTGGAAAATCTTTCACATTAAGACTATTCTTTATCTATGTTCATGGTTGATATGTTAAAAATAAATGGCATCTTCTACTCCTGCTCCTACCGCTGAGAAATCCACTGCTGCAAAGAAACTGACTCTCGTCAAAGTTCCTCAGGTCAAGTTCAAGCTTGAGGAAGTCGATTTTTCAAAATCGAACAACCTCCATGCGCTTTTCGAGTTTCCTCCTCGAAAGCAAGTCACACATCTGGATGACGTTGTGAATTACCTCAAAACATGTTGCTTATCTACAACCCTGACTATTACACCCCCTGCTCATCAATTCCTACTATCTCAGTTCTGGTATACTGCCAGAAGAGCTCAGGTACCCCATGCCAAAGACCCAACGAAGATCGTTGACTCCATTCTGTGTGACACCAAATTTGGCACCACCAAAATCAACCCTGCCATTATCAGGAAAGCACTGAGTCTCCCTACCTCTACCAAAGAAAACCGCTTTGTCCCTCTCCCAAACCACAAAAACCATGCTGATAGGGAAGCCATCACTGCATTCTTCGATGCAATGGGTTACGCATGGGACACTGGAAGGGACAAGAAGCCTGTGAAGAAACTGACCATGATCAAGAAGTCCAAAATGCCCAGCGAAATGAACTTCATCTTCGAACATCTGATAAGCTGCATGACAGCGAAGAGTGGCTCTTCTGATCAAGCTGCTCAACCTCAGCAAGCAATGGGCTATGCATTGCTGAAAGGTCTAAATGTTGACTGGGCCTCAATCATCAACGACGACCTTGCGTTCTGAGTGGATATGGCTGAAATACCTTCATGGGTTCTTATCCCAGATTCATCAGCGCAGTCTTTCAACAAGGACTTGGCGAGAAGTACCTAAAAGAGGGTGACCTGAGACTCTCTCAGGTTAGCCCTAAGGTGCTCGACTTTAAGCCACTGGAAAATGAGGTACGTCATTGTACTATCTTATCTCTTCTCAATCCTCCTTCTTCTACTTCTGCAGCTCATTCAGTGGAAATCCTCACCGCTGATACCCACGCTTCACCCTCCACTCCTTCTCGAAAAAGGAAACACTCATCTTCCCAACTTGGTTCCAAAAGAATCAAGAAAACCAAGGAGCAACCCCCCCCCCCCCCCCAACATTCACACGCTGAAGACTCCACAGCTCATCTTGAAGAGCTGATTGAAAGTTCTGTGGTACGCTCTGCCACAGCTGATCAAGCCACCCCTTCCATCCCGGCTTCAGCGTCTCTAAACACTGAAGTTATAAACATGGAAATGAACCCACCTCCTTCAGCCTCTCTACAGACTGAAGTGATTGTCAGCGGATCCAACACTAAACATCGCACCCAACCATCATTCTCATCCTTCATTCCTCCTACTCAATCTTTGTTCTCTCTACCAATTTTCCCAACTTTCTCAGGGACACCCTTCATCGTACATGACTCAGCTGCAGACACTCTAAATACGATGATGGATGCAAACTTAGGATCTGCAAGCACCTCCATGCGCCAAGGTACTCTTGAAGGCGACATGGAATATCATTCAGGACACAAAGGGTTTGACAACTTCGCCAACCCGCCTGCAGGTATACACACAATTCCAAACACTCCTCTCTCTTTACCCCAAACTTCTGAGCATTCCTCTATTCATAAGTTAATAATTGTTTCAGGTCCTAATTTGGGGGATATCAACACCTCCCTGAAGGCCCTGGAAACAAAGGTGGAAAATTACAACACTATTCTCTCCACGAACTCTTCAGCGGTTACAGACGCTGGAGTGAAACTCAAAAAGTTGACCGAGATCGTTGATACGAAAGCCTCCAAAGCTGATCTGGAGAAGGTGGATGGTAGCATTGCTCAATTTGCTACCACCCTCACTGACAATTCAACCGCCACCACATCTCTTTCAACAAACTTCACCACTCTGTCCAATGAAGTCACATCATTGAAGACAGAGGTTGGTTCTCTTAAGGGTGAAGTCTCCACGATCAAGACTGAGGTCTCCGCCTGAACGCCCCAACTTCTCATTTTACTCAGGTCGATCGAGAGGATCTTCAAAAGATCAATCCTGCTATAACTGGCCTGGAAATCGGATTAGCAACGATTGAGAACTGTGTTGGGATCTCTGGCCTGGAAGACAGGGACCAAATACACACTGCTGCTGCTGAACAGTCTGTTACCTCCCCCAACCATAATGTGGAAGAGGGGGAGACGACTAAAGAAGACCTTCCCCATAATGCTGAGGGGGAGGGTACTGAAACTGCTGTTGCTTCTACTTCTACTTCACGACCTCAGGGAGTTGAAAACCTTGAGGAAACCGAGAAACCTCCCTCTCTATCTGAGGGGGAGCAACTCGATGAGCAACTTTAGGAAGCTGCTGCTGACGTGACCGAACCTTATGCTGAAGAGGTCGAGTCTGAAGAAGAAGCTGAAGACGATGAACCTGTCGACATCTCTGATGAAGAACCATCATCATCCCCCAAAGATGATGATGATGATGATGATGATGACGACTTCTTCTACGTCCAGCTGTTGCAAAAGCCCCAACTCAAAAAGGGATCGATATAAAAGAACCTTCATGCGAGCGTACCAAGACAAAGCCTGCAACGTCTGAAGCTGACAAAGGCAAAAACAAAGGCCTCGCTGTAGAAGACAATCTGGCGATCTTGCTTCAAAAGCCAGTTTGTC
Source organism: Saussurea involucrata (assembly GCA_033807775.1). Taxonomy (NCBI): domain Eukaryota; kingdom Viridiplantae; phylum Streptophyta; class Magnoliopsida; order Asterales; family Asteraceae; genus Saussurea; species Saussurea involucrata. The sequence continues at coordinate 33,751,136 of CM066326.1, read as the reverse complement.
AGGTACACTACCTTCTATTCCCTTACACTGCATCCCTTCTCAATCTCAATCCTTCTATCCTTAAAACCTTTATACACTTAACCATATTCTTTTCTCTATATCTTTCTTCCCATGTTCTTACTTAAACAATCGCTGTGTTTCAGCTAGTCCTCTCCCCTGTTTGAGGATCCCACTGAAGCTCCTACAACAACACCATCAATAATCCCAGCCACAAGTGCTGAAGAAATAATCCCAGTCTTAGATTTAACCACTGAGACTGATGAATCTGAAGAACAGCTGCTCTCTCACAAAAATAGGCCTTCCTTGGCTCCTCAAAAGCTAAGTGAAGAGGATCAAGAAAAGAGAGATGCAATGATCAAACAACTTGAAGATCAGCGAATCATTCTTCCTCGTGACAAAATCCCTACTCCCATAAAGTTCAGGATATCAAGGAAAGAATACGAGGATCATTTAAGAGCTGAAAGATTACTCGCCGAAAAGAAGGAAGTTGAAGAAAAAGATAAGGCTCTCGCCATCCAGCTTGTCCAACAATCGGTGAAAGACCCCGCGCTGAAAAGAACTCCCATTGATGTCCAACGTCAGCTATGGGATGATGCCCAAAGGATCGTTGAAGTAAAGACTAAGGTATCTGATTCGACTTTGGAATGGTGTAAAGAAATGCTGAACTATCGATCTCGACCATCCAAAATCATCAAGGTAAATATCAGAGGAAAAACGTTTGTAGACGTTACTGTTGTTGAAGTTGACGTATTCAGAGATGACAAAACCAAGCAAACCTTCTATGCTACCTCATTAGAGATGTTTGGTATCTCTGAATGGTTGGAAGTGAAATTAGCCATTCAGCGATCTCGCTCAAAGTTCAAGAGGCATGTAGAGAAAATTTAAAACTCTCAGATCGACTTGGTTTCTTCTGCTGTGGATATTCCTCCTTCCACTATTCTTCCACCTCAACAAAGAAGGGTGTTGGTTCCTGTTTTGCTTAACAATGATGTGTCTTTCAGATAATTCAGATAAGATATATTTGCGGAAGCGTATTTAAAGAACTGAAAGATTACTAAGGTAGAAGAACACACAATATCAAATGAGCAGTTTGTGAAAGGCAGATAAATATCTCAAAGATTCACTGTATGTGATATTATTAAGAACACCAAGAACATAACAAGAAATCTGCTGGTGTGTGTGTTGTGCGTAGCTTAAAATCTGATTCTTGTTAATAGAAGAACTCAAGATGAGTCTTCTATTTATACTATTACAAAGGGGACATATTTTAGACAATAAGGACTTATCTACAGTAGACAGGATCGTATGAACAGTAGCAGGTACTGCATGCATTAAATGCGCTGATATCAACTTGGTACTGAGCCCTATCAGAGTTTGACACGTGGATGTTGTCAGGGCACTCTGTTAGAGCATTATTGTATTCAAGATTTATTGTAAAGTCAATGTACTGTATTAGTTCATAATGCCTTTATACCTTGTATGTTATGGGTATAAATAGGCATGTCTAGTTCATAGTTTGATAACAATCTTTAACAAACAACACTTGTAACACTTGTAGCATTTGTCATTTACTCTTTAAAAGACCAATATATGGATGACTAGTGCTCTCTAGATTCTCTCTCTACATTTCATTGCTAGATTCTGGGTTTAACATTTGGTATCAGAGCTCAAACAGAAGATTCAAGCAGATCAAGAAGCAAACTGAAGAAATTTTACACTGACTTGAAGGATTCGGACCACACATAGTTTACTGTTAATCCAATATCTCGAACCCTTAGTCGTTTACTGTTCATCTGAATTTCATCATTTTCATCATTTTCATCATTTTCATCATTTTTGATCTTTTTGATCTTTTTGATCTTTTTGATCAATTCTTGGCATCACTGAACTCGGAATTGATTTCTGAACAACTTTAATTCTTGGATCATCATCAATTACTGCACAGAATCATTAGATTTGATCATTTTAGAAACTTTTGTTCGAAAACCCTATTTTACCGATTTTGGATCAAAATTCGATTAAATCGATCGAATTAAGATCTGTGATTAACTAGAAAAGTGTGCGACAGTTGATTTCGAACAAATCTGTGCAAATCTCGATTTAATTGATCAAGAATCGAAGAAATTATGGTTGAATCAGTGGTTTTTGGGATAAAGTGAGGGTTTCGGATTGTTCTTTAGGGTTTCGGATCATTCATACGGATTTCGCACCATTCAAGTTTTTCGAAGTGTTCAAGTGATGGTTTCGGATCCAGTTAAGTCCGAAATCTATGGTTTCTCACCCTGTTAGGTTCGAATTCTTGAGGTTTCGAACATAGTTAAGTCCGAATTCTAGTGGTTTCGGATTGGTATTCATTAGTTGTAAGTTTGATTTTGTACAAGTGTTGGTTTCGTACCAAGTTAGGTTCGAATTCCGTGGTTCCGCACCCATCTACGTCTGAATTCTGAGGTGAAGTTTGTTATTGGATTCGAATTTGTCTAAGTGTTGATTTCGCACCAAGCTAAGTCCGAATTCAGGGATTTCGTACTCAGTTGCATTCGAATTCCTTGGTTTCGCACCGTACTACATCCGAAATCTGAAGATTTCGCACCATATAGCATCCGAAATCTGAAGGTTTCGCACCATATTGCATTCTAATTCTATTGGTTTCGGACCCTTGTGTTGAATTTTTTGAACAGTTTATTCTAAGTGTAATTTCTGTTACACTTAATGCTTGATCTTCTGAACGATCATTTTCTAGCTATTTGAAAAGATTTAGAGAGATTTACTGAGTATGGGATCAAAGAGCAAGCCTCCAGTTCTTCAAGCTGAAGAGTATTCTCAATGGAAAAAGAGAATGACTCAATTTCTGAATCATCAAAACAGAGAACTCATGATGTCTATTCAAAATCGTCCTTACAAGGCATACATAGATATTGGTGGTATTGCTGAAACTGCTACAAGTCAGTTTGTTCCTCCAAGAAGAGTTGAAAAAGAATACAGATATTACAATGAAGCTGACAAAGCTAAAGTTGAAATTGATGAGCTAGGTTTGACATACTTGACACAGGCCATCCCAAATGATATCTACAATCGAGTAGATAGTCGAAATACAGCTTAGGAGATCTGGGATGAGTTAGAAAGGCAGTTTGAGGGATCATCTAAATCAATAAAGACCAAAAAGAATCAAAGCATCAATGCTTATGAAGGGTTTAAGGCAAAAGATGGCGAATCATTGAAAGAGACCTACAATCGTTACAACATCATCCTAAATGATTTGAGAAGGAATGGAGTCGATAAATCAGAATCGGAGATAAACTTCAAGTTTATCAAGAATCTTCTACCAGGATGGGATTCTTACTCCATTCAGCTACAAATGTCAAGAGATATGGATGATGAAAAGTTGACCGACATTTTCAGTATTCTAGGTCAACACGAAGATAAAGTAAAAGCGGTTAAAGAAAAGGATAAAAAGGTCGAAGAGTCGTTAGCCCTTCTGAGTGAACATAAGAAAAGTTGTACTGTGAAAACAAAGTCTTTGATTTCTGGGATGAGTAAGAAGAAGTTGAGTTCTGATGATGATGATAGTGGAAATTCTGAAGATGAAATGGAGGATATTGCTGAAAAGTTAGCATTGTTGACCAACAAGTTTCAAAACAGGTTTAGTAGAAAGAAGTTCTATTCAAAAGCTAAACCTGAATACAACAAAGCTAACAGATATAAAAGATTTGAGAAAAAGTATGAGAAAAAGGAGGAAGAGAACGAAGAGAAAGAGGAGAAAGAGGAGAGAGTTGTGAGAAAGGAGAGGGAAGAAAAGAAGGATAGTGTTAAACCAAGATCTTCAATAACGTGCTCTGATACCAATTGTTAAACCCTAAAGATCAATCAAGATAGAGAAGATGTGAATTTGTCATCTCATTGATCAAGAACACTGTATACAAGATATGAGTTCAGCACTTTCTCTCTCTAAGATCTGAATGTGAATTATGAGAATGTTTCTAAGAGTCCTCCCAACTAACACACAACAAAACCTATTTATACTAAACACAATACAAGGTGTAAACAACACAATACAACTCAATACATTGACTTTGACTTTGACATTTCTATATTTAAACCTTGAAGACATATTGCACTAACAATCTCCCCCTTGGATTCAAGGTTTAAACAAATGCGATCAGCAAGCTTTAGCTTTCTTGAATATTCGGTCTTCATCAAAGCTTGTCGTAGTCAAAACGTCATCCATTCTTCAAACGGCAAATAACGAACTTCTTTCTTTGAACAGGAGAATATGAATCTTCACACAAAGCTTTTTAAATACAAGAAGCACAAGTTCAAGAAAAATAGATCACAGAATGATCAATCGATTTTCCTCAAACTCTTGAAGAATTCTCCCCATTTCCATTGACTTGAGAATTTCATTCTTCAGTGTCGATCTTCATAAACGTGCGAGTTCAAAAGAAAGAGATCACTGAAATGATCAATCGATTTCTTAAAAACTCTTGAAGAATAAAACTCCCCCTATCATTTCTTGAAACGACGTCTTCTTTCTACAAATCTCCTCGTTGACATTAAAACGAATCTTTGATTTTAAACTTTCTTTGACATGAAATTGATGTAGACTGTTGGTCCCGAAAGGCCTATACAAGTTTGTAGAAGGGGGGGGGGGGTTGAATACAAACACACTATTTTACTTTTCTAAATTGTTTATTGATAAATCATTAACAATTTACAGCTTGTTGCGGAAACAAGATTAAGGATAAACCTAAATCTAAACAAGTTGGAACACTAAGGTTTCTTGCACTAAGAAAGATAAGGAGATTACTAATAAAATCCTATCTTAAGAGAGATTTGAACTTGTCCAGAGTTAGCAAGTTACTTCAAATGAAGTGAGTTCATCTCTTTATATACTGTATGCATTTAATGCAATTCAGTATACACTTTACACGTGTCATCAGCGGATTGGTTGCATGTCATTGACCTTTGATGACAACCTTAGTAGCCGCATGAATGAACAGTGTAGTATCAGAGTGGTTGTACGATTTCAGATTTTCGGAGGTTCTTTTTCGACATTTCGTACGGTGGCGTGCAAGGGAGGTTAAGACAAAAGTATTTTGTACGGAGGACTTCATGATCAGCTTTCGTTGATTCTGCGATTATCATTTACTATTCAGCGAATGATAAAGTTCAGCGATAGCTGAAGTTTTGTACTTGATACTTCACGTTGAGTGGACAAATCTGAGTCTTCGCTGATCCGCATCAGTTCATTAGGAGACTTGTCGCTGGTTCTTGAGCTTAATCTTCGACTTCAGCGTAGAACCTTTGTTGACGTGAATCTTGTCTTCAGGGATCATAAGTAAACAACTAACTTATCAGCGATCACCATAAGGACTGAACAGACTCAGCGATATGGTGAACAGTGTTCGCTGAATGTTTAATCTAAAAGAGCGAGAGTTCCTATCAGCAGTACTGTAAGATCTTAGTACTTATCAGCGATAGTGAAACTCTGATACATATTGTTTACTTACAATTTTCACTAAGTATTTAAGATAGGGTCATTATCAAATCACTGAGGGTTTGGATCAACAATCTCCCTCTATTTGATTATGACATAGCAACAAAGAAAATTGCTATTAAATGAAAACATAAGGATAAAAAGAACTCATAAAATATTTGTCCCTTTTACTGTTTTCTGGGATCTTTTCAGTACTGATGGAGTAAAGTACATTCGCTGAAATCTTTCTTTAAATCTTTGAATCAGGTTACAATTTGAATAAGAAAGATTACAAGTACAAGCGAAATAAATTACAAGTACTGAAGGATGACTGATACAATAGAGAATGAGGTGATTGTTGTCAGCCTTCAAAGGGTTCTTCCTTAATGAGAAGTTCATCAAGGGTTGTCTTTTCAGTTGGAATCATCCAGTCAGGAACCTTTTCTCCTTTATTCTTTAGCTTCAGAGCAGCTTCAAAAATCAAGGGTTTTAGGTGTCGTGCCTGAATGTCTTTTCTGAAGTCGCACCAGTAGATGAGATATCTGAGATGTTCGATTGGAGTGATTGGAAGCTCAGCGATCCGTTGAAAGCATTTACGTCCGTCGTAGTCAAGAAAGAATATTCCATAAGGATTACTGATGACTTTACCAGGGACGAAAAGTTCACATGGTGTCAAAGAGATGTCAAGGGCAGATAGATCATGATCAGGACCAAGTACTTCAGCGCGAGAGAAACCAATTCCAGTTTCATTTCGTATGACAGGACCTGAGTTTGAATCTTGACGTTTCTTCTTTGGTGAGCTCCTTTTTCTTTTCGGCTTTAGATCAGGAACAGGAGGAATATCCACACAAGAAGATATCAAATCGATCTGTCTATTTATCAGCTTTTCGAAATGATCCTTGTATTTAGATTGTGATGGTTGGATAGCTAACCTCATCTCCAGCCATTCAGAGAGACCATACCTTTTTACAGTGTCAGCGCGAAAGGTTTCAGATGTGCCATCTTCTCTGAACAGTTTGATGTCAACAATAGGTACTCTTATGGAGGTTCTTCCAGAGATGAATACCTTGTTGATCTTCGCTGGACGATATCTGAAGTGGATTTTCTCTTTACACCAGATCAGGGTGGTCTGAGAAACTTCAGCTTTCTTTTCCACGATCTTCTGGGCTTGTTCCCAAAGCTTTCGTTGGATTTGAATGGGAATACGCTTCAGCTTGGGGTCTTTGACAGATTCTTGAGTGAGCTTGATGGCGTATTCTCTGTCTTTATCTTCAGCTTCCTTCCTTTCAGCGATGAGGCGTTCAGCTCTGAGATGTTCCTGGTATTCAGCTTTTGAAATTCTGAACTTAGGAGGAACTGAAGGTAGTTGATCGCGCCTTAGAATGATTCGCTGATCCTCGAATCGCTTTATCATTTCTTCTCTCCTCTTTTGATCTTCTTCACTCAGCCTTTGAGGAACTGAGGAAGGTCTGTTTCTGTGCGAGAGAGGTTGTTCTTCTAGTTCATCAGTCTCAGAGATTAAATCTAAGACTGGGATTATGTCTTCAGCGGTAGCTGGAATTATTGGTGAAGTCGCAAAAGTAGAGCCTTCAGCGATATCCTCAAACAGGGGAGAGGACTAGCTGAAATGCAGCGATCTTACAAATAAGAACTGGGTAGAAGAACTTGGGTAGAAAAGATAGAAAAAAATAATGTGGATGTGTATGGTGTTTGTGGAATGGATAACTGATTTTTCAGAGATGATCAGGGAAGGAAAAATAAGTTTAGTGTACCTGACAAATCGGCTTTGCAAGCAAGATCGCCAGATTATCATCTTCAGCGATGCCTTTGTCTTTGCTTTTCTCAGCGCCAGAGGCTGAGTGCTTTGTCTTTGTTTTTGTCTTCTCCCCTGTGGATTCGGTTATCACGATCCCTTTAAGAGCTTTTCGAGGAGCAGGTTTGACGACAAAGAATTCGTCATCTTCATTATCATCATCATCATCGTTCCTTGGAGAGGAGGATGGTTCAGCTTCAGGGATGTCGATGTCTTCGTCTTCTTCTGCTTCGGATTCCTCAACATCTTCTTCGAGTTGCTCCACCTCAGATACAGAGGCGAGCTTCTCGGTTCCCTCAGGGTTTTCATCTCCCTGAGGTCCAGTAACCAGATCTTCATTACCCTCTCCCCTGATAGATTCATCATGGGAAAGGTCTTCAGCGCTCTTATTTTGATCTTCAGCGCTCTTCTCTTGTTCAGCGCTCTTCTCCCCCTCTTTCTCATGATGGGCGGGGGGGGAATGGGTAGATTCAGCATTGGTGTTATCTCTGTCTTCTGGGCCAGAGATTTTCACACAACCTACAAGCTTAGCTATTCTGTCTTCTAGGCCAGAAATAGCAGGCGTGATCTTCTTCAGCTCTTGGTGATCCTCTGCGGTGAATGAGTCCAAAATAGGTGCAGGGGCCGGAGCAGGAGCTGGATTATTTGCCTTGTTCACCAGTGTCTCGATCATTGTCTTGACAGAACCAAGGTCGGTCTTCACTGAGCCCAAGTCGGTCTTGACCACTGACATATGACCTTCGAGTGTACCAACCGATTTCTTCAGCGTTGTAACCTCGCTGGAAACGGTGGAAACTGACGATTTGAGGTTGGTATAGTCAGTGTAGATGTCGGAGAGCACTTTGGCAAAGTCGGCGAGAGTTTTATTAAGGTATTTGATGTCATCAGAGGAGGCCTTCTTTTCCACCACAGTAGTCAGCTTCGTCAGATTCTCTCCAGCGTTTGTTACAGCTGTAGAGTTATTTGATAGACCGGTGGTGAGATCTGTAAGTTTCATCTCCATGGACTTCAGAGACTGGTTGATGTCTCCCAAATAAGGACCTGTAACATATAAGTACTTGTGAACAAAGGAAAGCTCAGAAGTTTCAGGTTTAGTTACAGTGTTTAAGGTGGGATCTGTACCTGCAGGAGCGTTGACGAACTCATCAAAGTTTCGAGTACCTCCATAGTGTTCCATATCTCCCTCAAAAGTTCCGTGAGGGATGGAGATCTCTGCAGGTCCTTTCTTCGTCATTCGCTGAGAAGCTTCAACGGCTTCTTGAATGATGGCATCTCCAGTTTTAGCTGGAGGAGTGTCCAAAGAAATAGAGGGAGGATCGTAGGATAAGAATTGGGGTTGGGTTTCAAGTTCAGCGTTGGATTCGCTGAGAAGTACTTCATCAGTCTTTTGAGAGACTGAAGAAGGTTGGGTAGATTCCAAAGTTCTAACCTCAGCGTTTAAAGACGCTGAAGTAGGTTTAGAAGGGATGGCTTGAATTGGTGTGGCAGAGCGTACCACGGAACTTTCCTTCAGCTCTTCAGAATGAGCTGAGGAGTCTTCAGCATGGAATTGCTGGGGTTGCTCCTTGGTTTTCTTGATCCTTTTGGAATCAAGAGGGGTAAGAGATTGTTTCCTTTTCTTAGAAGGAGTGGATTTTGTGGCCTGGGAATCAGCGAGGGGTATTGTCGCTGAAGGAGCCACAGAAAGCGGAGAATTAAGTAGAGTGAGAAGGGTAGAGAGACGTACATCGTTGGCGACAGGCTTGAAGTCGAGAACCTTAGGGCCAATCTGAGAGAGTTTCAGATCACCCTCTTCAGGATAGCTGTCCTTCAGGCCATATTGAAAGATGGCGCTGATGAATCGTGGGTAAGGAACCCATGCTGGTCGGTCAGCGGCAGAATCAACACGTTGAATGAGGTCTTCATAGATGATGGAGGCCCAGTCAATGTTGAGACCTTTCAGCAGTGCGTAACCCATGGCCTGCTGAGGTTGAGCGGCTTGATCAGAAGATCCGGATTTCGCTGTCATGCAGCTGATCAGGTGAGCGAAGCTGAAGTTCATCTCGCTGGGCATCTTGGATTTCTTTATCAGCGTCAGCTTCTTCTCAGGTAGCTTGTCTCTTCTAGTCTCCCAGATGTAACCCATCGCATCAAGGAAAGCAATGATTTCTTCCCTGTCAGCGTGCTTCTTGTGGTCAGGTAATGGAATGAAAGGATTTTCTGAGGTAGCGTTGGGGAATTTCAGGGCTTTGCGGATTATTGCGGGGGTTATCTTGATGGTGCCATACTCAGTATCGCTGAGTATGCAGTCGATGGTTTTATATGGATCTTTGGCGGAGGGTAGGTCGGTGTGTCTGGCAGAGTACCAGAATTGGGATAAGAGACGCTGACTAGCAGGAGGTGTGATTGTCAGTGCTGTGTAGATGGGGCTATTCTTCAAAAGATTTACAGCGTCGTCTAGATGGGATACCTGCTTCCGAGGAGGAAACTCGAGAAGCGCTGAGAGGTTGTTTGCCTTTGTCCAGTCTAGTTGATCCAGCTCAAACTTAACCTGAGGAGCTTTAGTGATTTCCAGTTCCTCAGAATCAGCGGAGATGGACTCAGCGGTAACATTCAGCTTTGAAGTTGCCATTTCACTGTATTATCAGTTCAACCAAAGATGTTAACAAATAAGAATTATCTTAATGTGGAAAGAAAAATTCCATTAAGATTTTTCGAATTTTGTCCATTTCATTCAGACAAAAAAGTCTTAATGAAGATTAGGGTTTTTCTTGTTTTAAAAAAAACGAATATAACACCCATAAGCCTTGTATTCCAGTTTCTTAAAAAAATGGATACGAAAGAAGAACAAGTTTAAGATTTTAGATTTAAAACTTGAAGAACAACCATGAAATGGTTATGTTTATAAAACCATGAATGAAAATGATTTTATTTTTGAGTTCTTTTGTTTGATCTTGTGTAAAACAATGATAAGATCGAAAACAAGTTATTCGCATTTGATAATAGATAAGAACATATTAACCTTGAGTTTGATGAAGAAGATGATGAACAGTTCTTGAAGATTGAGAGCACAAAATGCAACAGTGTTCTTTTCTTGCGGAGAAAGATTGATTCGCGTAAAAGACAAATATAAACTTTGAGAGTGTTTATATAGGAAGAGAGTAGAGAGAGAAAAACTTGAGCGGGAAAGTTTTTCATCATGACACGGACACGTGTTTGCATTTGATTGGATAGACAACGAAACGTGCAAACGTGTGTCAGAAAAAGAGCGTGCCTGGTGTTATCCGTTGCAATGACATCACAACTGTCCTTTCACATTCTTTCGTTGTCTCTGAGGTTTTGAAAGAAAAACTCAGGGACTCTTTGGAAAATATGAAGCACTGAATAGAAATATCAGTGAGGGTTTTAAGAAATTTCAAAATATCGTTGTTAAGGAAGAGATATTCAGCGATGTAAGAATTTGAAATCTTGCATTTTCATGCGTTTTGTCAGAGAGAGAAAACATACCTTGATATCAGTTTAACCAAATTTATTCAGAGAGAAGATGATGAAATGGATTGTACAAGTTTATTTTATCCGAGAGCCTATACAAGAATGTATAAACGTATCGCTGATTAAATGTGAACCGCTGAAGATTTATCCTTCAAAGTTCAGCATTCCAAGCTCGCTGATGAGAAAGTTGAATCTTGTCTCATCAAGAGGTTTGGTAAACAAATCAGCTAACTGATAATCAGTTGGGATAAAATGAAGTTCTATATCACCATTCATCACATGATCTCTGATAAAATGATATCTGATTTCTATGTGTTTTGTCTTTGAGTGTAGCACTGGATTGTTGGCTATAGCGATGGCACTTGTGCTGTCGCAATAGATTGGAATTTTGGAGAGCTGAAGATCATAGTCTAGTAGCTGATTTCTCATCCACAAGACTTGAGAACAGCAGCTTCCAGCGGCTATATACTCAGCTTCAGCTGTGGAAGTGGACACTGAGTTTTGCTTCTTACTTGTCCAACTTACCAGCTTTCCACCCAGGAGCTGACATCCTCCTGTGGTGCTTTTCCTATCCATTTTGCAACCTGCAAAAACACTGTCTGAATAGGCGGTTAGATCGAATCCTGAATCTTTGGGATACCAAAGACCTAGATTCGCTGTACCCTTAAGATATCGAAAGATTCGCTTTACAGCTTTCATATGGGAAATCTTAGGTTCAGCTTGATATCGTGCGCACATACATGTTGCAAACATAATATCGGGTCGGCTAGCTGTAAGATACAGTAGTGAGCTGATCATCCTACGGTACAGCGTGACATTGACAGGAACACCCTTTGTGTCCTTATCAAGTATCAGCGGTGGTGCCATAGGGGTTTTCATAGCTGAACTTTCAGTTAAGTCAAATTTTTTCAGCATATCTTTAACATACTTTCCCTGATTTATAAAAGTTCCTTTTTCAGTTTGTTTAATCTGAAGACCAAGGAAATATGTTAGTTCACCCATCATACTCATTTTATACTCATCTTTCATTCTATCAGCGAAACGAGTACAAAGCTCAGGGTTAGTAGAACCAAATATAATGTCATCAACATATATTTGAACTAAAATGATATGACCTTTTATTTTTCTAAAAAACAAAGTTTTGTCAATCTTACCTCTCTCAAATTTTTCAAGGTGGAGATAAGTAGAAAGAGTGTCATACCATGCACGAGGAGCTTGCTTCAAGCCATAAAGTGCCTTATCCAACTTATAAACATAACCTGGACGCTTATGATCTGTGAATCCTGGAGGTTGTTCCACATAAACTTCTTCATTCAGCTTTCCATTTAGAAACGCTGACTTAACATCCATTTGATGTACAGTGAAGTTTTTGTGTACATCATATGCTAAGAAAAGACGAATAGATTCAAGTCTTGCTACTGGAGCAAAGGTTTCGTCATAATCTATGCCTTCCTCTTGTCTGTATCCCTGAGCAACAAGACGAGCTTTGTTGCGAGTTACAGTACCATGTTCGTCCAACTTGTTTCGATAGACCCACTTAGTGCCTATCACTGTTTTGTCAGTTGGTCTCCGAACAAGTTTCCAAACTTTGTTTCTTTCGAATTCAGTCAGTTCTTCTTGCATAGCGCTGACCCAGTTTGGATCTCTGAGGGCATCATCTATTTTCTTTGGTTCAGTTAGAGAAATAAAGTTAACAAATAAACAAATATTACCTGCACTTCTACGAGTCTGAATACCAGCGTTGGGATCACCAAGAATTTGATCGATTGGGTGATTTACAGTCCATCGCTGAGCCGGAGCATGCGTCGCTGACTCAGTCTGAACTGGAGACACTGAAGATGAGGCTTCAGCTACTTCTGGATTATCAGCTAAGAGAGGAATGCTTTAATTTGTCACTTCATTCACTGATTGCTGAGAAATAGATGGAATTTCTGAGACATTTGGATCAACTGCGGGTATAGTGTTTATAGGAACAGCTGAGACCCAAGATGTTTCAGCTTCACTATTCTGCATATTGGGAATGATAGTAGGACCATCATTTTCAGTTGTATGAGCATGAGTGGGAACATCTTCTGAATCACCAAGATGAGAAAACATCCATTGATTCAGTTCTTCTGTATCAGCGTTCGGTTTAGAGTTCGCTGAACGGGATTCGTCAAACGTGACGTGAATAGTTTCTTCTACAGTTTGTCTTCTTCGGTTGAAGACTCTGAAGGCTTTGGAAACTGAGGAGTATCCAAGAAAGATTCCATCATCAGCCTTAGGATCAAACTTTCCAAGGGCATCTCTGTTGTTCAGTATGAAACACTGACAACCAAAGATGTGAAGAAAGCTGATTGAAGGCTTTCTCCCATGAAAAAGTTCATAGGCTGTCTTTTTGAATCTTTTGACTATCAGCGACATGTTTTGCGTAAAACAAGCCGTGTTGACAGCTTCTGCCCAAAACTGAGTAGGCAGGTGAGAATCGCTGAGCATTGAACGTGCAGCTTCAATAATTGTTCTATTTCTTCTTTCAGCGACTCCGTTTTGTTGTGGTGTTCTCACTGACGAAAAGTTGTGAGAAATACCCTTGCTCTCAAGGAAGGAATCAAGAGAACTGTTTTTGAATTCAGTTCCATGATCACTCCTTATTGAGCGAACAGTCATATTGTTCAGAGTTTCCATCTTCCGAACAAAGGTGATGAGTTCTTCAGGGGTGTCACTCTTAGAACGGAGAAACATTACCCATGTGTAACGAGAGAATTCATCAACTATGACCAGCGTATATTTCTTTCCAGCGATGGATTGTTTGTTAACGAGGCCAAACAAATCCATATGGAGTAGTTGAAGAGGAGATGACACTGAGGAAACTTGCTTTGACTTAAAGCTTGCCTTGGTCTGCTTCCCTTTTTCACACGCTGAACATAAGGATTCTTTGGCGTATGAATGTTGAGGTAGACCAGTGACTAACTCTTTGGATGAAAGAGTATTCAGTGTCTTGAAGTTGAGATGTGAAAGCCTCTTGTGCCATAGCCAGTTGACATCAGAAGATGCCTTTGAGAAGAAACAGGAGTTCTCAGTGGTTGTTGAGTCCATGTTTATAACGTAAACATTTTCCAAACGATAACCGCTGAGAGCTATCTTCTCCTTTTTGTCAGAGACAAAGCAGGATTCCTTAGTGAAAATCACTTTGTTATCCATGTCGCAAAGCTGACTGATGCTTAGCAGATTATGCTTCAGCCCTTCAACATATGCGACTCTTCTGAAGGATGTTGTACCATTTGAAAGTACACCATACCCTCGGGTGTGTCCTTTTCCATTTCTACCGAAAGTCACAGAGGGACCCTTCTCTTCCTTGTATTCAGCGAGCAGGCTTTTCTTTCCAGTCATGTGTCTAGAGCATCCGCTATCGAGATACCAGATACCCTTCTTAACCTGCAATACAAAGGAAGATTAGTTTTGCTTGGGTACCCACTTCGCCATGTATACGCGTTTGTCAGTGGAAGTGGTTGGAATGGGTTCAGCAGTCTTTGCAGCATTTGAAGATTCAGCTTTATCTTTCTTCACTTTGGTCAATTTCTTGACCTCAGCGGTAGGAGTCACCTTGACCTGAATTGCAACTGGTTTGGTCTTCTTGGGTGCTATCTTCACCTTAGCTATCTTATCAGCTTTGGTGGCTGTGGGACACTTACTTGAAATATGATCGGTAAGTCCACAGTGATAACATTTCCTATAACTAAAATTAGTTCTAGGACCACTTGAGTGCTGATCTTTTAATTTGGAATTAGAAGTGCCAGCACCAAGTACACTATTGGTTTTTGAAATAGGACGAACATTCAGTTCTTCAGATTTCTTACCAAGGACATCTACTCTGAGTCTAGGAGTAGGTCGCTGAACTGATCCAGAGGTCTGATTTCTAGAACCAGATGAATGAATCACTAAGGCTTTGGAAGCATTCAGCTTAGGTACTAAGGTACCCTTCTGAGGATTTTTATAAATAACAATTCCTTTACCTTTGTCTTTAGAGACAGAGGTAGGTTTTGAATAAACCATTTTCTCCTTACCTTTTGAGGAGGTAGGAGTTTCCTCAGGGATTGGTGTAACCGACGAGGAGTACTGAGATGAAGAAGTGTCAGCTACTGAGGATACGAACGTTCCAAATTTAAGCATTGAACGTTTAGTGGTTGGTATTGGAGTATCATATTTATAACCCAGACCACGTTTATCACTCAGAGGAATCTGAGCTTTAATTATCGCAGTGATCTTTGTTGAAGAATTACACCATCCTTCAACAGTAGCTTGTTCAGCTTTTAATGCAGCGATAGCTTCCGCTCGTTCGATTTTGACTAGCTGATTTAAATGGACTTGATCTTTAAAATCTTCTTCAAATTTAGAAATCTTTTCTATTTGAAGGTGGCAGTTTTTAAGCTTTTCAGCGAGATCAAGATTTTGGTTTTCAACCACAGCTTTGCCGTTCATGGCTTCGTATAAACTTCTAGTCAGCAGTTCGATTTTACGGAGACTATCAGCTTCATCAATATTTACAATATTGGTAAAGAAGGAAGGTGATACCTGAATGGCAGGTGTTGAAGTGGAGGGAATGTCTTAACTTTCTTCCTCTTCTTCAATCTTGGCCATGAGACATTGATTTGCTTCATCATCTTCAGAATCAGATGATGAGGCTTCTTCATCAGAAGCAGCCCAATCATAGTCAGCCATCAGGCCTTTTCCTTTCTTCTTAAAGCTTTTCCGCTTCGCATACTTCTCCTTCAGCTTTGAGTATTTGTCGTCTTTATTCCTTGGAACAAAGGATTTCTTTGTAAAAGCTGAAGGTCTCATGATTTTCTTTGACCTGCACTCGTTAGCGAAATGACCTGTCTTTTCGCAGTTGAAACAAGTAGCAGTAGCCTTATCAACAAAAGCTGATGACTTAGGCTTGTCAGCTATAGAAAGAGTTTTGTTCTTTCTAAACATTTTCTTCTTGGCGAATCTCCTGAACTTTTTAGTTAGGAGAGCCAAGGATTCATCATCATCTGAAGAATCAGAATCTGATGACCTTTCAGAGTTACTTTCTAACTCAGTGATAGTGACCACGGGTCGCTGAGTAGAAGGTTCCTCTGAGATTAAAGCAACAGAGGTGCTTTTGGAATCTTTTACAACATTCTTCTTAAGATGGCTAGATTGCATTGAAAGAACAGGATCTAATCTTACAATCAATATAGAAAGCAGTAATTGAGAAGTTGTATGATCAAGCCCAATTGTATTCAATGATGAACAGAATTACAGATCTAAGAGAGAGAGAATCTCAAAGATTACAAAGAATGAATACAAAGTTATACGGGAAAAATCAATCAGTTAGCAACGTAGAGCTAACTACTATTTATACTGCAACGGACATCTTAAAGCTACAGTACAAATAAGAAAGACTAATAAGAACATAACACGTGTCCTAATTAGTTTATGAAATACTAAGTAAAGTATCTCGTCATAAGTTCTGAACAAGTAGATCAGAAGTTCTGAACATTCTTCTGATAAAGCTTCTCAGATCTTCTGACTCCTTAACTCAGACATCTGACTTCTCTTTCCAGACTTCTGATTTCACTGATCAATACTTCTGAGCTTTCACAGTCAGACCTCTGACTTCTCTACTCAGAACATCTGAGTCTTTTTATCAGATCTTCAACACTTGGTTTATTGACAAAACTTCAGATCTAACAATCTCCCCCTTTTTGTCAAATAAACTTAAACTTTGCATCATCCAGTTCTTTCAGAGCAGGAACAATTTTCTGAAGTAGCACATTTCTCAGATTAAGCCTTTTATCAATTTTGTCAATGATTTCTTGAATAATTTCAACTTGCTGATTGATTACTTCTTGAGTCATGTTTGCTTCCTTCACTTTCAGCATCTTTTTCTCCAAATTATGCTTTATGATTCTTAAAGTTCCAGAACAGTATTTTGCGGTTTCCTTTGCTCTGAAGAAAATCTTTCCACTTTTGTTTTTCAAAAATACTCCCAAATCTGGATATTTGTGAACACTTCCAGTCTTTAACTTCTTTTTCTGTTCATGATCTGTGTTGGGATTTGCCAGATAAACACATGACTTTTGTAGGTACAAAGCTATTTGAAAATATGTATAACAGTGCCACCTTAAGATGTAGAACATGGCCTCAATTACCACACTTCTGGCCTTCCTTTCATTTCTGTCTTTGCTCGACTCTTTGAAGCATAGAAAGCTGTGTAATATGTAGAAGTCAACTACTGATAGTTTCTCAAAATCTGCATCAGTAAAGTAATAAACCTTGCCATCTTCTCTCAGAATTTCAAAAGATAAGTACTCCATCTTTCTGAATTTCTTAACCCTCAATTCTCTGATTCCAGTGATTAAAAAATCTGAGTAAACAGCTTGCTTTGTTTTGCCAAGACATCTTAATTTTTCAGCCAACCAGATCTGAGTCTCCTTAGGTCTATCATAATACACATCCAAGAATTGTACTTCTTTTGGTTTGAAGAACTCAGGTAAATCAAATTCAAGAAAGTATCCATTTAGATCAATGGATATTTCATCTTCTTTTGGTTCAGACTGTTCAGCTTGATCAAAACTAGTTATCTGCACATTCTGAGATGTTGTGTTCTACACTTCTTCAACTTCATCTGACAAAATTTCATTCACTCCATACTCAGCAGGAAACACAAAATCATTATGTAGAATCTTTTTGGGATTCACCTCAGATAGCAACCATTCACTACTGTTTCTGATTTTTCTTCTATGATCCAACCTCCTCTTCACACAGTTTATACATCTCTTCTTTAAACTCTCTTTTTCAGTTTCCACACTTACTTCCATTTTAATCAATAACCAATTCAGAGTTGCATCACTGTACTTCACCAACTCTTTTAATCTGAACAATTCAAGCCTTTCGTGAACTATATATGTGAACCCTTCTGTCTCCATTCCTTCATTCACAAATCCCTTCAAATGCAAATCAACTTCTGTTTTCTTTGTGGGAGAACTCAGATTACACTTTTCTTTTCTTTATTCAATAGCTAATTGGAAGTCATACAAGTATATATTTCTGACATAAATACCCAGAAGTCTTCTGCATTCAATTTCTATCAAGGCTTCTTCAGTGCTAGCAAAGAACTTGACTAGAAAGATCTGATCATCAAGAGTCAATCTGTGAAAATCAAAAGTAGACATGGAAACCTTTGTATTTCTTTCTTTCAGTACTTCCATTCTAACAAACATTAAACCATTGAATTCATCTTGTTGAAACATCAGAACTTTCTCAATTCTTTTCTGAATATGCAGTTTTGAGTCAGGAACTCTGAACCTGTTAGAAGCTTCTGAGTAGACCATCTGAGCTCTGTCATCCATAAAACCATCAATGTTACTTTCCAAAGGCTCATACTCTCCTTCTGTGTAGTAGAGATTATCATATATTTCCTCAGGAAAAATATCATCATGAAATTGTCTGGCTAATGGCACATCACTTAACTCTAGAATGAAATCACATACAGGTTCTTCTAGTCTTTGCAATTTAATCTTTGGGATCTCAATTGGTTTTCTGAATACATACTCATAAGGCATAAAGAAGTCTTTCACTTTCACATACTCTTCTTCTGTATTTAACTCATCACAAAAGTTAAATCTAAAATCATCTTCAAAATCCTGAGTATAATTCACAGTTCTGTCTTCTTCTCCCATTAGATCAATAGGTCTTACCATTTTTATTCCTTGCTGAACTTTTTGAACATTCAAAGCTCTGACTAAATTATTATGCATCCTTCTGATCAACTCTTCACTTAACCTCCTTTCTTTTAATTCAGAATCCGTCATATTTTCTTTGTTATACACCACAATATCTGTACACATGTTGACCACTTCACTTTCCACTGTCTTTTCTGATCTCAATACAGATTTCTCAATAGCTTCAGTTTCATCTGAGTTTCCTTCCATTTCTATGTCTAAGTTCAATTCCTCTGTTTTATCTGAATCACCACCATCTGTACTTTCCAACTCCATTTCCTCTGTATCTGAGCTATCAATCTGAACTATCTGAGTTATTGCCTTTAAATTTTCCTGTGTCTGATCTTCTGAACTTTTTGTACTAGCTAATTGCATATCTGCCATCTCAAAATCTTCTATGCCAATATCATCATCGGAACTTAACCTTTGTCTTTTCTCCCCCTTTTGATGATCATGAGGCTCATTATCATCAAACTTTCTTTTCAAGTTCTGATTAAAAGTAACTTCAGGTTCAGCTTCTGCAATAGGAACAGGATCAAGAGGCTTTGAAGTAGAAGCCAATGATACACTCAGTGCTTTCAGTATAGATTCCTGCATACCTTGCATTTGTTTTAACATATCTTTTTGAAAACCAGACATTATATCCACGACCTCCTTTTTGTGAGAATCCAAGGATTTCTTTACATCATCTACTTTGGTTTCAACAGAAATCAACTTTTTCTCCAACACAACTTTCAACTCTGACATCTCATCATTCAAATCCTCCACCTTCTTCTCCAAATTTTCTACTTTTTCCCCCATCTCCTTGTTTTGTTTCTGAATCTTTTCAAATTCAGAAGTTTCTAACAGTGAACCTGAAGCAACAGATGGTCCAGTTTTCATGTGCCCAGACGGCTCATGGCCTGTAGATAACACACAATCATCTTGTACAACAAATGCACGTTTAAATGAGGCTTTTGTAATGTTCACCTCACCAGGACTTCCATCCAATCCTCGACACCCAACATTAGGTATGTCTATGAATGTTGTTTCAGGAATACGAAATTCCTGATTTGTGCAAGTGTCAAAAGGAATTTCAGGCTCAATATGAATAGGACTGTGATATTCAGACTCAATGTGTTGAAAAATAAATTGGGATTTATCACCTCCCTCCAAATGAGTTTGGGATGGTTCCCCGGATTTGTGTGAAACAGTAGCATGTTGAAATGCTTCTGAGTGGATATGGATGGGTTGTTCAAGATCCACCACTAGGTCCATGGTGTTTGTTTCAATATTGGACACCAAGAGATGTGAACCAATAGCATTTGTGGTTACCTGGTCAAGATTAGCTGGTTCAGAGGCATCTCTTTCTGTTTGAACCTCTGTTGACAATCTCTCATCCTCATCACACTCATTCTGTTTTTCCTCACCAAATCTAACCAAGCTCTCAGAATTTTCCCTCTCAGGTCTCTCAGAATGTTCACCCATCTGAACATCCTCCCCCTCTCTAATTCGACTAGACCCCTCACCTCTCTTCTCAGGTTGGTCCTCTTGGGTAGGGATTTGAGGTAATTCAATTCCCATAGAGGTGCAATAAGCTTTTAAAATCTCACTCTCCCTTGGAATATAGTTCCTAAGTGATTTTGGCAATAGTTTATGATTGGGATAGTTTTCAAGTCTTGTTACTGAGGTCATCTTACCCAAATAAAATGTAGGACCATGCTCTTCATTTGTTCTTCTTGAGATTGTTCTGTTTTCCTGCATGGCATACCAAATAACAATTTGCCAGTACCTTATGTAAGGAATGTATGTCAGTGGAGCATCCTTTGTTTTCTTCTGAATTGCTTTCTGATTCTTCTCAAATGTATTCTTCATATCTTCCCAAAGTATTAAAGTATAGTCATAATGCCTATTCTTCACTAAACCCTGAAATATCTGAAGAATTTGTTTAGAACCTTGATCAGCAGAACTATTCTTCCCTGACACACATTTATTTACCACATGAAAGAAGCAAACCCAAATAGGTGGTAATTTGTTTCTTCTGAACAAACTGAGAGTCCTCAATCCTTCATTGTATCCCAACTTCATAAACTCTGCTATTAATTCCTCTGTTAAGGGTGAGTCCTCAAAATCTGTTCTTCTTTGTACATCATCTTTCTCTGGTAAATTCAGCATTTCTCTTAGTGCAGAAATAGATAAGACAAATGTCACTCCTCCAATTTCAGACACAAACTTATTATCTTCTAACCTAAGATGTTTCCACCATTGTTGTATGTACTGAACAGGCACATTTTTACTTCTTGTAAACCATTTTCTGTACGGATGATGTTTGAATAACTCCATGATAATTCTGTGTTCAGGCTTAAAACGGCTTTCCTCAAATAATATAACACAGTTATTTTCAGATAATTTCAGCCATTCACTCTCAGGAACAATTCTTTCCACTAAAATAGGTCTATCAGACATAATAGAACCTGCAGCACTTTGTTCATGTTCAATATTAACATTTACCTCATCCGCATTTCCTTCAGATTCATCCATTTGTTCATCTTCTCCATCATTTCTTATTGCTTCTTCCTCTACAGCTCTATTCTGTACTTCATCATTATCCGAATCAGATGAATCCATTATCGATTTTGTAGAGTGTAGCGAAATTTGACCACTCCTTTGTATTCTAGACATGATTTAAGAAGAAAACAAATTCAAAGAACTCTGGATTTGATTCGTATCTCACTTTTCGCTCTGGAATTTGAAAAGATTTGAAATAGGGATTTTAAGACCTATTTAAAATCCGCGAAGTTGAAAGGTTTAACGGAAAAGCGAAATCAATGTTATAACGGAGTCAACACATTTGAAATGCCACAGAGGATTTAAATGAAATGTGTGGCAGAATCAAACAAATATGAAGCTGACACGTGTTAGTGGATAGAATTTTGACTCAAGTCAAAGATCTGAATAACACGCTCAGATGTTTTGACTTTTCTTTATCAGATATCTGATTGTTCTTCTCAGAAGAATTTTACCTTGTAACCAAAATTTCATTTAAAATCAACTTCTGACAAATATAAAACATTTTGATTATTCAGAAGAGGTTTGAACAGATAGAAACACTTTTTATCATCAAAATTCTGTTCATATTATGATGAATTAAAAAATCATTTAAACTCTTATATCTGAAAAAAAAAAATTAATTCAGATATAGTTTGAATAACAACAAAATTTATCATGAAAAGCTTGTTCTTCTTAGAATAATCAGAGATAGAAAATGAAAGCAAATCTTTTAAGCATCACAAAATGATTTCCAAAGGAATTTTGATGCTCCCCCTTGACTTGAGCATGCATTTGACTATTAATGATACATAAATATGAGATGTAAAGATAATAGAAGAAGCATAATCCACATAGTTGAAGTATTTTAATTTCTCAAAAATAAATTTTTGAAAGTTAGATTACTGATGTATTGACTTAGAATCTCTGACCGTAAGATTCATAGGATCTGATCTCAAGACTCAGAAGTTCTGACCTCAAGACTCAGAAGTTTTGAACATAAGACTCAGAGTTCTGATCTTAAGACTCAGAAGTTCTGAACTCAAGACTCAGAGATTCTGATCTTAAGACTCAGAAGTTCTGAACTCAAGACTCAGAGATTCTGAACTCAAGACTCAGAGATTCTGAACTCAAGACTCAGAAGTTCTGATCTTAGTACTCAGAAATTCTGATTCTTAAGACTCAGAGTTCTGAGTACACTACTCAGACAATTTTACTTAGAAAAATTTAGCATTTTTAAGAAAAAAAAATATTTTCAATTAGGCAGATTAAGCATTCCTATTTTACATATGAGAAAAGAAAACCTTTTGTGATCAAGAGGCTTTGTGAACAAGTCAGCCAATTGATACTTTGTATGCACAAAGTGCATCTCTATAGTTCCTTTTTCCACATAGTCCTTTATAAAATGATACCTCACATCTATATGTTTAGTCTTTGAATGTTGAACAGGGTTCTGAGTAATGGCAATTGCACTTTCTGAGTCACAATAGATGGGAATCTTGTTAAGCTGATATCCATAGTCCATGAGTTGTGTTCTCATCCACAATGTTTGAGAGCATGAAGCCGCAGCAGCAACATACTCTGCTTCAGCAGTTGAAGTGGAAACACAATTCTGCTTCTTTGATGCCCAACTCACTATTTTATCTCCCAAAAAGTGACAAGCACCAGATGTACTCTTTCTGTCCAACCTACTTCCTGCATGATCAGCATCAGTGAAAGCAGTCAATTTGAAGTCAGTTTCTTTTGGATACCATAAACCTAGATCAGGTGTTCCTTTGAGATATCTTAAAATCCTTTTGACAGCCAACATATGTGATTCTTTCGGGTTAGATTGAAATCTAGCACAGAAACAGGTAGAAAACATGATATCTGGTCTACTTGCAGTCAAATAAAGTAATGATCCAATCATGCCTCTATAAAGTTTGATATCTGCTGAAACACCTTTGAGATCAGCATCTAACTTTATGTTAGTTGCCATAGGTGTTCTCATAGAAGCACAATCAGACATTTTGAACTTTTTCAGAATATCTCTGACATATTTTCCTTGATTTATAAAAATACCTTTTGGTAATTGTTTGACTTGAAGACCAAGGAAAAAATTCAGTTCACCCATCATGCTCATTTCAAATTCAGATGACATGATTTTTGAAAAATTATCACATAATTCTGGACTGGTAGAACCAAATATTATGTCATCAACATAAATCTGAATCAGAATCAAATCATCACCCTGTTTCTTTAAAAACAAAGTTGTGTCAATCTTACCTTTCTTGAATCCTGAACCTAACAAGTGTTTAGTAAGAGTGTCATACCAGGCTCGTGGTGCTTGTTTTAGACCATACAAAGCTTTGTCTAAAATATAAACATGATCAGGGAATTCTGGATCAACAAAACCTTCAGGTTGATGGACATACACCTCTTCATTAAGTTTGCCATTTAGAAAGGCTGATTTGACATCTATTTGATACACCTTGAAGTTTTTATGTGCAGCATAGGCTAAAAATATTCTGATTGCCTCTATTCTTGCCACTGGTGCAAATGTCTCATCATAATCAATTCCCTCTTGTTGACAGTATCCCTTAGCAACCAATCTTGCCTTGTGTCTGATGACAACACCTGATTCATCCTTTTTGTTTCTGAACACCCATTTAGTTCCAATAATAGATTTACCTTCAGGCTTTGGGATGAGTCTCCAGACTTTATTTCTTTCAAATTGAAGCAATTCCTCTTGCATTGCTGAAATCCAGTCTGGATCCTCTAAGGCTTCATTAGCTTTCTTTGGTTCAATTACACTCAAGAAACCAGCAAACATTGCTTCATTTGCTGTAGCTGATCTGGTTTTTACTCCTGCTGAAGGATCACCTATTAGTTGATGAATAGGATGATTTTTAGTCCATTTATTTGCACTAGGAAGTACATCAATCTCAGAATAATTGTTGTTTGCATCATTCTCATCAATGATTGCTTGTAATTCTGAACTGTCCCCTTGTTCTGATGTATGAATAGGAGTCATATCCAAGTTTGGGTTCTGATTAATGAAGTCAGAATTCTGAGTGACTTGTTCAGAGTTCTGAGTACAAGAATCAGAATTCTGATTACAAGGTTCAGAATTTTCACCACTTGTATGTATTAGATTTGGACATTCCTCTGTTGGACCTTTGTCAGAAATTACAGTTGATTGAACTATTTCTGGAATCTTATTTTTCATCTCTTTGACCATCTTTGGGTTTTCATATTCTGCATAAGAATCAGAAATTAGTTCACTAAAAGCATCCTTAAACAGTAAATTGAGTTCTGAACAAATAGGATTAGAATCTGTATCAGAAGTCATTTTTGTCTTGTTCAGCATGAGTTCTGAACTGTCTTGTTCAGAAGTCCGCATTCTGGCTTCATCAAAAGTTACATTTATGCTCTCCATCATCCTCTTGGTTCTTCTATTGTAGATTCTGAATGCTTTGGAAGTTAAAGAATAACCCACAAAGTATCCTTCATCTGCCTTTTTATCGAATTTGGCAAGATTTTCTCTGTCTCTAAGAACATAGCACCTGCAACCAAAAACATGAAAGAATTTGATTAATGGTTTTCTTTTATTTATCAGTTCATAAGCAGTCTTATTTAATCTCTTATTGATTAAAGTTCTATTCTGTGTAAAACAAGCAGTTGCAATTGCTTCAACCCATAGGAAAGTAGGAAGATTTGCATAAGCCAGCATTGTTCTCGCAGCTTCAACTAGAGTTCTATTCTTCCTTTCAACAACACCATTTTGTTGAGGAGTTCTGATAGCAGAAAAATTGTGAGAAATCCCAGAACTTTCTAAAAAATTCTGAAGAGTCTCATTTCTGAACTCTGTTCCATTATCACTTCTGATTTTCTGAACTTGAAGTTGTAAGAGAACTTGAATCCTTTTGATAAAATTTATCAATATAGTAGCAGCTTCTGACTTAGCTCTTAGGAACTCAACCCATGTGTATCTGGAGAATTCATCAACAATCACAAGCATATATTTCTTTCCTCCCATAGATTGATCTGAAATTGGACCACAAAGATCAGTATGAATCATTTCTAATGGTGCTTTACAAGATGAGTCCATTTTTAATTTGTGAGAACTCTTTTTCATCTTGCCCATTTCACAAGCTGAGCATAATGATTCTTTTTCAAATTTAAGCTTTGGTAATCCTTTAACCAGATGTTTTGCAGCGAGATTATTAAGATCTTTGAAATTCAGATGAGAACATCTTCTGTGCCAAAGCCAGCATTCATTTGCAGTTGATTTTGATAAAAGACAAACTGTATTTAATGTTTTCAATTTTGAAAAATTAACTACAAATAAGTCCATATGTCTTTTGGCCCAGAAGACTTTAACATCATTTTCAGTTAAAATCATGCAACCTGTTATTTGAAACTTAATTTGACAAAGACTGTCTAAAAACTGACTTATGCTGAAAAGATTATGCTGTAATCCTTCAACATAGAAAACTTTTTGGATAGTCAGATCCCCTTTAGTTAAATCCCCATAACCTTTGACTTGTCCTTTGCTGTTATTTCCAAAGTTTACTGCTCCTCCAGCCTTTTCTGTGAAGTTTGATAGAAAAGACTTCTGACCTGTCATGTGTCTTGAAGCTCCTGAATCTAAAAACCACACATGACAGCCCTGCAAAAAGATCAGTTAGGTTTAGGTACCCATTTTGGAATGGGTCCATTTTTGTTAGCTTTGTCATTGGATTTAACATTAGTACCTTTTACTCTCCACTCAAAATCTTTCTTCAAACACCACTTTCCTTGAACTTTTATGAAGTCAGAACATTTTCTGCTTACAAGCTTGTTCAAATTCTTTTTGAGATTTGTAGCTTTTGGTTTTGCTATATTTTCAACTTTCTTTTCTTTTATCTTTTCTTTCTTCTGAGTCTGAGGAACAGAAATTTTCTTCTCTTCTGAATCTGAAACATAGATCATTTCATTTTTATTGATATTGTTCAGAGTACAATTGCCCTTATTACAAGAATTTCTAGCTTTGAGTTCAGACGTAGATTGCATTCTAAGCTTCTCAAGATCCCTTTTCAGATCATTCAACTTTGCAAGATCATCTTTCCTTTTGCTTTCTTCTTTTTCTGAAAAATTCAAGTTCTTTTTGTTAGAAGAATTAGATGATTCACCTTTTTCATATGTACTTGGTTCATTAAAGAATTTATCATTTTCGCTTGAAGCATTAATTTTAAAAAGATCATACTCAGTCTTCAGTTTTTCAAGCTCTGTTATTTTCTGAATAAAAATATTCTTTTCTTTCAAAGCTTCTTCAAGTTTAATATCCACCTCACATAAATCATTTTCAAGTTGTAAAAATTCATCTGATTTTGTTTCAGAAAATTCAGTTGAATCAGACTTCTGACTACCTAAGTCAGAGTTCTGATTTACAGACTCAGATGTCTGATCTTTAGACTCAGAATTCTGACTACAGAGTTCAGAATCCTGACTAGAAGTATCAGACTTCTGATTGACTGTTTCAGAATTTTTACTTGTGTCAAATATGCTCTCAATGTCATGATATGAAAAACTTGGTTGTTTATTTTTGTAGCTGATATTTAAAGAATCATATTTGAATTTAGTATCATTGTATATTGGCTTCTCATCTGTTTGTTTAGAAACTTCTTCCTTAACCTTTTCTTCTGAACCAACTGACTTTTCTGTTTTAGATTCAGAAATTTTCTCATCTGACTTTTTAGAGTTTGGTCTTTGCAAATTGTCAGAACTTGTTATAGAACTAGCAGGTCTTATGAAAACTTCAACAATTTCTGGAATTATTGGCTTAGAAACTTGAAGTTTTTCATACAAGTTGATTGGAGCTCTTTTTAAAGTGACATTTTCTTCCAATCCCAATCCATTCTTTGGGTTGTAAAATCTTGTATCTTTAACATTGCTTAATAAAAGATTTAGTGTTTGCTGAGTCTGACCCCTTTTCAAATTCAGATCTTCTAATTCTTTAATTTTGGTGTATAAATTCTTTCTTTCTTCAAATAACATATCAAATTTTATTTGTAAATCACCTTTTTCATCTTTTATTTTTGAAAACTCAACTTTTAGTTCAGAAAGCCTTTTCATCAATTCAGAATTTTCATCTTTAACTTTTTGTTTCTCAGCCTCAGATTCTTCATATTGTTCTTTTATTACTTCTTTTTCAATTCTGAATTTGTTAACCAAATTTCTTTCTCCTTTTATCTGTTTTCTTAGATTAGCAAATTCAGTTTTCATTTCACCAATCTGTGTCATTAACTCTAATTCAAGTGAAGAATGTACCTCAGCAGATGACTCAAAATCAGCATCTTCAAAATCAGAATCATCCTCATTCCTCATTTTTGCCATATAGCTCTGCATCTGTGGAAAGTTGATATGATCATCTTCATCAGAAGTATAGTACAACCAATTCTCTTGTTCAGCCAACAAAGCAATTTTATCATCTCTCTTCTTTGCAAGTTGAGCCTTCTTGGTGTAGTACTCATAGTCTTTTACAATTTTAACTTTGCAATCCTTAGCATAGTGGCCAGATTTTCCACATTTGAAACACAGATTCTTTTCTTTTCTCTCATCCTTCTCTTCTTTGTTTTCTTCACTTCTCTCTACTCTCTTTTCAAACTTATTTTCTTCTCTGTCTTCTTTCTTCTTATAATCTGAACTCCCAACTCTCTTATAATTTCCTTGAAATCTACCCTTCCCATACCTTTTGTTGAAAGTATTTGTCAACAAAGCTAGTTTCTCAGCCATTATCTTGATATCTTCATCATCTTCTGATCCTTCTTCCTTGTCAGATTCTTCCAGATTAGGTATCTCTGATAGATATGCAGTCTTTTTGGGTGCTTTGATTGCTTTGGACTTTGATAAGAATGCTAACTGATCAGCAACATTTTTCTTCTCTTCCACAACTAACTTGACAGAATCTTCATGTTGATTAAGAACACAGAACAGATCATTTAAGTCTTCTTCACACATATCCTTGTTCATTTGCAGACTTATGGCAAATGATGACCATTCTGAATTTAGACTGTTCAGAAATTTGTAATTTATTTCTGACTTCGTTTTCTTCAGTCCATTTCTTCTCAAGTCATTTAAAATAGTGCAAAATTTACTGTATGTCTGTGTCAAACTTTCTGACTCTTTTGCTTTGAACCTTTCATAAGCATTTATGCTTTGATTTAACTTAGTCTGAATAGATCTTACTGTTCCTAGCATCTGCCTTTCCAATTCGTCCCACATTTCTTTAGCTGATGATCCACTGTCAATCCTGTTACGAACCTCATTTGGGACAGCCAAAGTCATCAAAGTAATTGCTCTTTTGTCAATAGCATGCCTATTTTTCTGTTCAGCTGTGTATTGGGAATAACTCTTTTTCACCATGGTTGCTGGAATTTCTGGAGTTGTCTCTGTAGCAGGAGTTGCAGCAACATCGATGTACACTTTAATTGGACCTTCTCGAATAGAGATCATAAGGTTTTCATCAATGTTGTCTAGGAATTGGATCATTCGGATTTTCCATTGCTGATACTCTTCTGGTATAAGAACAGGCGGTTTGGTTTCAGATCCCATGGCTAGATATTCTTTAGAAGACATGATTGTAAGAAAATTCAACAGAAAGACAAATTCGAGTTTCTTGATCGAAATGTAACAGGTAATTCAAGAATTGCCAAGAATTCAAGAACTAGCCCTAGCAGCGGAATCGAATTTTGAATGAATCAAGAAATCTTCAAGAAATTGATCAATTGATCTTCGCTATAACAATCTTGAACGAATTTGTTTGTTGATTGGCTCTGATACCAATTGAAAGAACAGGATCTAATCTTACAATCAATATAGAAAGCAGTAATTGAGAAGTTGTATGATCAAGCCCAATTGTATTCAATGATGAACAGAATTACAGATCTAAGAGAGAGAGAATCTCAAAGATTACAAAGAATGAATACAAAGTTATACGGGAAAAATCAATCAGTTAGCAACGTAGAGCTAACTACTATTTATACTGCAACGGACATCTTAAAGCTACAGTACAAATAAGAAAGACTAATAAGAACATAACACGTGTCCTAATTAGTTTATGAAATACTAAGTAAAGTATCTCGTCATAAGTTATGAACAAGTAGTTCAGAACTTCTGAACATTCTTCTGATAAAGCTTCTCAGATCTTCTGACTCCTTAACTAAGACATCTGACTTCTCTTTCCAGACTTTTGATTTCACTGATCAATACTTCTGAGCTTTCACAGTCAGACCTCTGACTTCTCTACTCAGAACATCTGAGTCTTCTTATCAGATCTTCAACACTTGGTTTATTGACAAAACTTCAGATCTAACACTCATGATTCAGCAATGTGCCATATAAGGTAGCAAGTGTCATTGATCTTAGATCTTTTGACATCTTGAGACACATGGAATAATTGTCCCAGCTTTCAGGTAAACATTCTAAAAACTTTGTCAGCACTTCAAAGTTAGAATATTCCTTACCAACCGTTTTTAGATCTATAATTAAGCAATTAAAACGTTGATGAACTTCAGAGAGAGTTTCATTCTTACCAGAAATGAAGCTTTCGTATTGTCTTACCAGGTTGATCTTTCTTGAATCCTGGACTTCAGACGTTCCTTCATACTGAACACATATTGTGTCCCACATGGCTTTTGAGGATTTCAAGTTCATGACGGAATGGTAGACTTCGTCAGGAAGGGCCATGGATAGTATGGATCTGGCTTTAGTATCTATAGCCACTTTCTTCTTGTCTTCATCGGTCCAATGATGAATTTCCTTTGGAATCAGCCTTTCTGGAATAGCAGCTCTAGTTGCAGTGGCTGGAACTGCAGGATCAATTGTCACAGGGATGTGTGGGCCGTTTTCAAGATAGTAAGGTATAGTAGGGTCTACACCTTCTAAGAAGAGTGTCATCCTATTTTTCCACAAGTTGAAGTTATCTCTGGAAAATCTAGGGGGTTTTGCAAGAGAACCATTGTCTATATAGTGAGTGTTTGTGTTTGTGTTGGCCATTTTCAGATAATAGCTAGGAAGAGAAATATCTTAGATTAGATCTTGTTTATGAGATTAAACAAATCTGCTCTGATACCACTTGTTGGTCCCGAAAGGCCTATACAAGTTTGTAGAAGGGGGGGGGGGGGGGGTTGAATACAAACACACTATTTTACTTTTCTAAATTGTTTATTGATAAATCATTAACAATTTACAGCTTGTTGCGGAAACAAGATTAAGGATAAACCTAAATCTAAACAAGTTGGAACACTAAGGTTTCTTGCACTAAGAAAGATAAGGAGATTACTAATAAAATCCTATCTTAAGAGAGATTTGAACTTGTCCAGAGTTAGCAAGTTACTTCAAATGAAGTGAGTTCATCTCTTTATATACTGTATGCATTTAATGCAATTCAGTATACACTTTACACGTGTCATCAGCGGATTGGTTGCATGTCATTGACCTTTGATGACAACCTTAGTAGCCGCATGAATGAACAGTGTAGTATCAGAGTGGTTGTACGATTTCAGATTTTCGGAGGTTCTTTTCTGACATTTCGTACGGTGGCGTGCAAGGGAGGTTAAGACAAAAGTATTTTGTACGGAGGACTTCATGATCAGCTTTCGTTGATTCAGCGATTATCATTTACTATTCAACGAATGATAAAGTTCAGCGATAGCTGAAGTTTTGTACTTGATACTTCACGTTGAGTGGACAAATCTGAGTCTTCGCTGATCCGCATCAGTTCATTAGGAGACTTGTCGCTGGTTCTTGAGCTTAATCTTCGACTTCAGCGTAGAACCTTTGTTGACGTGAATCTTGTCTTCAGGGATCATAAGTAAACAACTAACTTATCAGCGATCACCGTAAGGACTGAACAGACTCAGCGATATGGTGAACAGTGTTCGCTGAATGTTTAATCTAAAAGAGCGAGAGTTCCTATCAGCAGTACTGTAAGATCTTAGTACTTATCAGCGATAGTGAAACTCTGATACATATTGTTTACTTACAATTTTCACTAAGTATTTAAGATAGGGTCATTATCAAATCACTGAGAGTTTGGATCAACATAGACATTCTCCCCCTTTTTCGATGAAAGTGAGCATCACGAGCATCGAAAATCTTTTCAATTTCAGTCACGGACAATCTCCCTCTTCAAAAACATTTCTTCCCCTTGAAAAACACGAACAATCTCCCCATAAGCGAAAGATCTTGCTCCCCCTAAAAATAAGAATTGTAGAGCAAGTTGATTTTCTCCCCCTGAAAATTTGCATAAAACGCATATAAGCGCACATTTTAACAAACTTATATAAAGAAAATAGAATTCATTGAACAACTTTTTATTACTACTAACATTTAATCATTTGAACACCAAACAAAAGAAATTCAACTTAATGAAATGTAACAGATATTTCCATCAAGTGAAATCAAATGCATGCGTTTGGATTCAAAAACAAGACATCATTGCATATCAAGTTACAAAAGTTCAATTTCAACTCCTTTATAAAATCTATTTGGTGGACTAGCATGCGAAATATGATTAGCGACAAGCAAATGTACCTCTAAAACCTATAAGAATACTTTGCTCTTACTCACACTATTTGTCCAAAAACAAAATTTTCACCAATTTACAGGTTTATTGCGACTTTGTATTTTCCCCAAGTTTCAAGAGATGTGTGCTCTTAGGCATCTTTTCATATTGTGCACATTGGCAACTTTTATTATGTGCTCATTGGCATCTTTTATAATCAAACAGTTTATTAAGACTAAGATACACCGTAAACGTAACTTTCTAACTGGTCCTATAGCAGGATTTGGGTCAGCCGATCCCAGACCAGTTGGCCTTAGGGGCTAGGTGACAAGCACCCCTTGGAACTTACACTCCCGAACCAGAAAGGCTACATCGATATACCTTAATCCCATCTGTACCAGTAGAACATGGCTTTCTCACTGGTTCTATAGCAGGATTTGGGCCAGCCAATCCCAGATCAGTTGATCTTAGGGGCTAGGTAAAGAGTACCCCTTAGGACTTAATCTCCCAAACCAGATAGGCCACAGGCACAGACTATCAAACTGAATGATTTTATTATATATATATATATATATATATAATTTTTTTTTAATATAGCATCTCAATCACTTGGTTCAAAAACGTAGTGCTTCTCCCATATATTCGTTTCCATTCATGATTAAGACGAATAGGCTTTGTGAGCATTGTATTCTAAATAAGTCTAGATTTACACAATTTTGCACTTATATCAAAATCTCAAACATGTTTCGCTGACCTTTCGACTTATTTCAGAAGCGAAAGTAGAAACAAATATAACTCTGACGATACAAAAATGCTCGTAAAATCATCCTTAACACACATTTTATTCATTGAATGAAAATTTTAAGAATTTCACTTCATTGAATTAAATTTGTGAAGGTTCAAACTTTCAACATTAGTAGACATAAAATATAACACAATGTTACCTTTTTATTACTTGATTTGAGAAACAAAAAGATATGGCAGTTAAAGTTCAAAAAGATATCACCTGATAAGTACGAGTTCTAAACTGATTTGTTTAGAAGTCATAGCCTTTGAAGTACGGGTCCTGAACTGAATTGTTCAGAAGCCATTATCGTTGAAGTGCGGGTTTTGAACTGATGTGTTCAAAAGCCATTACCGTTGAAGTGCGGGTTTTGAACTGATTTGTTCAAAAGCCATTACCGTTGAAGTGCGGGTTCGTTGAAGTGCGGGTTTTGAACTGATGTGTTCAAAAGCCATAAACTTTGAAATCCGGGTTCTAAACTGATGTGTTTAGAAACCATTGTCTTTTATCTTTCTCCCCTACAAAATACCAAAAGATTTGTCATTAATCACATGTATATAAAAAATTAATAAACTCCCTGAAAATATGTGATGTTCAATATCTTCTTGAATGCACAAGTACTTCATCTTCCGAGAGTTCAACACTTGTCTCTAAATCTGCAAAACAGATTAAGTAGATTTTGGTACCCAACGAGTCTTGGGTCCTGACACGTTAAGCGAAGCTCTATAAGAAGGAAAATGGTAAGTACCATACCAATATTGAACATAATTATTATTAACAAAATTATTATTTCCGCAATAAGAATTAACAAAAGAATTAACTTTCGTTGAAAAATTCTTATTTGGAATTGATGATTTTGATACATCTTTATCAGGAAGTTTACCTTTTACCTTCCATTTCATGTTGACTCTTTTGTAGGAAGGAAGATCAGCAAATGATTTGGAAAACTTATCCACAGAATGCTCGTAGAAAATGTTAGAAGGACGCATCGGACATTCTGAAAAACACTCGGAGTTGTTGAACGGCCTCACTTTGTCTTTTAAGGCATTTTATTCCTTTGTCATCAACTCGAGCTTCTTCCGAATATCACAATTCACCCTCTTTTCCTTCATGATATCTGTAGATAAACCCGCCAAATTCTTCGTGAGTTTCTGAATTTCTTGCTGAAATATCTTCCTCTCTTTAGAAAAATCGTCTTTAATGCACCTGGCCTGAAAATCAGCTTTCTTCATCCTTTCAAGCTCTTTTCTTTCTAAATCCAACTCCTCTTGAAGTTCATAAATTTTCTCTGACAACTTCCCATTCTTAGAATCAAAATCTTTCCTTTTACCTTCAAACACAACTCTTTCCTTTTCCAACTTTTCTTTCTCTAAAAATAAGACTTTCTGAAAATCTGAGTTCTGCTTGGAAAGTCTTAGACATTTGAGTTCAACATCTTTCTTGTCTTCAATTTCTTTAATCTTGGTCTTCAAAGCTATTTCAAGTTTCGAAATCCTTTGAATTAGATCCACTCTTTCTTTCTTGTGATCTTCTCTTTCCATAACCAACAGATCTTTCACTTCTTGTAATCTCCTTGTAAGCTCGGAAATTTTCTCTTTCTCGTCTTCTCTTTCAACTTCCTTTTCTTCTATTTTCTGAAAATCAACTTTCTTTTCTTCCGCATCTGAATGATCTTCTTTGTGATTTTCAGAGTCTGATGTTTTCTGATTTGCATCCTCCCTTTCAGCTTTCTTTTGTTCCTTTATCTTGAAATCAACCTTTGATTTATGCAATAGCTTCGACAACTCGTTCCACGTCTGCAAAGGGTAATTTTTATACACTTCAACCTGTTTGTAGATGTGAGGCAAAATTTTGAGAATAGCAAAGAGTAAGTTTGACGAAGCATCCTTGTCTGCTTTCTTTCGTTTAATCTCATCTTCAATAAAATCTTCCGCCCTTTTATGTATGATCAACGGACCTTCGGTGAAAGATTTTATCATATAATCTCCGTTTTCTCTCCTCGAAATAAAATCCATGAAGTCGACCGTCCATTTCACAAAATCCGAATCCTTGTTAAGCATCGGAGGACGATTACCTGAAACTTGATAATTCATCTTGAAAAAAATTATATAAAACTTTTTCTTGAAAAACCCTTAAAATGAATGAAATACACTATAGAAAAAATTTCAGTATAAATTTTTTTCTCAAAATACTTTTTTTTTAATCTCCAGAAAATAACCAAGTCAGAAAGTCGGGTCAGATGAACAGTAAAAAAAATTGACCAAGTGTCAGTTTTCGCAAGCAACAGTTGCGAAAAGTCAAAGTTTTCGCAAGCAACGGTTGCGAAAAGTTGACTTAGAAAATTTTGAAGATATCTGAGGTTTGCGTGCCTTTAGGTTGCGAAAAGTCACTGTTTGCGTGCCTTTGGGTTGCGAAAAGTCACTGTTTGCGTGCCTTTGAGTTGCGAAAACTAACACTTAGATTCTGATGATCTTCAAGGATGATGAACTTGCGAAAAGTAAGATGAATATTGCGAAAAGTTCTATGAGTCTTGCGAAAACATCAGATCTTGCGAAAAGTTCACAAAAAATCCCAAACACGACTGAAATCACTGAAAAACTTAATCCAAACTGTGCAGATTTGTTCGAAAACTGAATTCGAACACTTCTTCTTCAATTACAAACCTCTGAAAACCTCTAAATCAGAAAAATGAAGAACGAACAGTAGCAAAATATCGAACAGTCCAAAAACTCAGAAAAATGCAAAATTGATCTTGAAATCCATCGAATTAGCTCTCGATTCTTGAACGAAAAGTGTTCCTCTATTAAAAACGAATCCAACGAACTAAATCTTGATCAAATTCGACCAAGAATCACACAAATTTGACAAAAATCCAAGAAAACCGGATTTTCTTGAAAAATCAAGAAAATCGATGTTAGGTCTAGAGTTTTGTCAAAAACACAAGTGTTGAGTTCTGAGTAAGAAGACTAAAGAAGACTCAGAAGACTCAGAAGTTCTGAGTAGAAGACTCAGAAGTTCTGAGTGAGAAATCTCAAAAAGATTCTAAGTGTTGGATTCTGACTAGAAGGTTCAGAGTTCTGAGTAGGAAACTCAGAACTTCTGACTATGAAGACAAATGTTCTGAAGCGCTTATTCAGAAGTATGTTCAGAATTCATATCTTGGGATATTCTTTGTTATATTCAGTTACTAATTAGGACACGTGTAATTGTTCTATTAGTCTGTTTCTTTTATGTACTGTAGCTTTAGTCTTTCCTTAAACAGTATATATTGGAGTTAGCAACTGTATGCTAATAGATCTTTTGGCTAATCTTTCACATAACTTTTCACGCATATCTTTTGAGAGAGAAACTCATTGTAATATCTTGCAATTCACAGATTGTTAATAAATCATATGACCAGTTGCTGTGAATACGATCTTAATTGTTCATATTTGATTGTAAGAGTGTATCCTGAACTTTCAATCGATCAAATTTCCTTGAGAATTCCGCAAATTTGATGTGTTAGATCAGTAGAAATTCTCCTCTAAATCTTGAATCTGCTCTGATACCAATTGTTAAACCAAGATCTTCAATAACGTGCTCTGATACCAATTGTTAAACCCTAAAGATAAGTCAAGATAGAGAAGATGTGAATTTGTCATCTCATTGATCAAGAACACTGTATACAAGATATGAGTTCAACACTTTCTCTCTCTAAGATCTGAATGTGAATTATGAGAATGTTTCTAAGAGTCCTCCCAACTAACACACAACAAAACCTATTTATACTAAACACAATACAAGGTGTAAACAACACAATACAACTCAATACATTGACTTTGACTTTGACCTTTCTATATTTAAACCTTGAACACATATTGCACTAACAGATAGAGATGGCCAAAACTGTTTCAACTGCGGAAAAGCAGGTCATTTTGCCAGAGACTGTAGGCAAAAGAAGGTCAAGGATTCTGAATATTATCAGCGTAAGGCACATCTAGCAAAAGCCAAAGAAAGTGGAAAGCCTGTCAATGCTGAAGAGGAAATTTGGCTTTTGGATTCTTTTGATGATGAAGAAGTGCATTTTGCTGAAGTAAAGCACAGTCTGATGGCAAAACTGAATGAAGAAGACCAGGAATCCGAGGTATCATTTCTATATCCTTCCAATAATTTTGATAATAATGATTCTGAAACTAAAGATGATAGATATGAAGAAATGCAAATCGTGATACTTGAACTTAATGAGAAATTTGAAAAAGCTCAAAAGAAACTTGAAAAAGTTCAAAAGAAACTTGAAGAAGAGAAAAGTTCAAAGTTGAAATATCACGATGAAGCACTTCTTTATAAAGCTTTAGCTGAAGATAGAGAACAGGAAAAAGAAGTTATTAGATCAAAAGTTAAAACGCTTGAATCTGAAATTTCTGAGTTAAAGAAGAAAATGAAATATATAAATGATGAAAACATAGATTTTCAGTTCACAATCAAAATTCTTTTTGAAGAAAGAAAAGATGCTTTTGAAAAAATCAAGGAGCTTGAAGATTTAAATTATAAAAGAGGTCAGACTGAGCAAACTCTGAAATTACTAACTAGCAACCCAAAAGATAATAGATTTTATAATCCTAAAATTGGTCTAGGATTATCTGATGTAGAGGTTCTTAAGAATGCACCTGAAAATCTTTAGACAATTGAAAAATTGGGTGAAGGTTTAAAGGAAACTCTTAAAACTAAAGAACCTGAAATTCAAAGTAAGGTTTTGAAGCAATCAATTATAAAGGAAATTCCTCCAATTTCACAAGTCTTTGTTAAATCAAGTAACGAAGTCTTACAGCAAACTATAATAACGGAGGTTCCTTCAGTGACACAAGCTTTTGTTAACACTAATAATGAAAGTTTGAAACAAAGTCTTGTTAAAGATGTTGCTTCAAATCTTTCAACTCCCATTTCAAACAAAGAGGAAGTAAAAACGGATAAAGGTTCGGAAGAAAAGCCTAGATTTAATACTACAAACTTCAAATACGATGAACAAAATTCTAGTTACAAAACCAAAAGGGTTGAACTAACTGAATTTAGTTTATTATTTTCAATAGAATCTGTGGCTAAAACAACTGATGAACCTGAATCTGTTAAATCTGAATCAAGTGTTGAATTGGAATAAAAAATAATATTAGATTCTGACGAAAAGGAGTTTGTTCACGATATCTCTTCTGAATTTCCTGATTTGAATTCGGCTTTACTTAAAATTGTGGATTTAGAAAATCAAATTTCTAAATTACAATTAAATTTTGAAAAATTAGAGGATGATTATGAGAATATTGGAATAGATCATGATCACATTCAAAAAAGTTAATCTTGATCTTAAAAATGAGATTCGACGACTTGAATCCCAATTATTCGAATTATCAAAATCTAAGGATTCAAAACCTTGTGAAAAGTGTTCAAAACAAGCTGAATTCAAAGATCAGAGTAAATCTTCATGTACAATTGATTCTGGTGTAAAAGAATTTTTAGAAAAAGATAAGCTTTTTGAAGAAAACAAAGTACTTGTTTTGAGATGTACAAAACTTTCAAATCAAGTTTCAGATTTTGAGAAAGTGCTTTTTCTTTAAAAAGAGAAGCATAAAAAGGGAAGAACTGAGCTTGAAATTGAACTAAAATATTGTGAAATATATCATAAAAAGTTTTCATCAAATATATATAATGTCAAAAAGGAACAAGAACTGAAAAGAAAAGAAAAAGGAAATTATTCGAAACGAAATCAATTTTGTTTCCAAATAATTCCTCTAGTTCTAAGAGTTCTGACAATGCTTCTCATTCTTTCTCAGAAATGGATGAAGAAAAAGTGCGTGGATCTGAAGGAGAATGTTTCAAATAGAAAGAATAGGAATACCGATACTGAGAAATGTATTTCTTCAAATAAAAATTGTATTCATTCATGTAATGTTTACAAAGTTTGTGAAAATAAAAATTCCGCAATATCTAATTCAACGTTGTTGACACAAGCAAAAAAAGAATACATTGTGCTCATTGTTGGGATAACTATTTCAAGCTAAATAGAAATGATCCAAAGAACAAAAATTCTAATACTTCATATTTTTCTTTAAAATCTTCAGCGAACAAATTTGCGAAAATGTTCGGTTTCAGATCAAGAAAACAGAATAAGAAGAAAGAAACAAAAACAGTTGATGTGAATATGGTTTGGATTCCCAAAGATCAAATTAGCAAAACAAATTCACAAAGTAACCTTACCTTTAAAGGCAAAATTCAAGGTTCATCAATTGTAATAAACAAACTGATCCGTACTAACAAGAAAGGACCCATACAGATATGGGTACCTAAGATCAGGTAATTTTATTTTTACAGGACCGTCATGTGTGGGTCATTGATTCGGG
This sequence comes from Saussurea involucrata, assembly GCA_033807775.1. Classification (NCBI taxonomy): domain Eukaryota; kingdom Viridiplantae; phylum Streptophyta; class Magnoliopsida; order Asterales; family Asteraceae; genus Saussurea; species Saussurea involucrata. Next base: position 33,712,446 of record CM066326.1, on the reverse strand, counting down.
AGCATCTAGACACATGACGGGGTACAAGCACTTATTGCACGATTTTACTGTACATCCTGGCGGATCGGTAGGTTTTGGCAACGACTCCAAAGGTCACGTTCGAGGCTTCGGAACGTTGAAGAATGACTCGATGCAAATAGAAAAGATCTTGTATGTTGAAGGATTAGGGCATAACCTTTTCAGTATTAGTCAATTTTGCGACAAGGACTGTAAGGTAATATTTGACAAGAATTTTTGCTATGTTGTGGATGAGAACTGGTCAGAGATTTTCAGAGCAAAACGATGCGGCGATCTATATATGACAGATTTTGCGACTCTTGTTGCTTCCAATCAAGTTTGTCTTGTTTCAAAAGCTTCACAAGACGAATGTTGGTTATGGCATCGAAGACTTTCGCGTCAGAATTTTCGAAGCATCAACAAGCTCAGAATAGATGGATTAGTTTCCATGATTCCTGAATTGAAGATTGACAAAGTTTCAATATGTCCGGCATGTGAAATGGGAAAGATGAAACACGTCTCGCACAAATCCAAAACTTTGTCTAACTGCAACAACGCCTTGGAATTAATTCATATGGATCTCTATGGCCCAATGAGGACTCAGTCAATGGGGGAAGAGTAAGTCCTAAGGGGTGCTCGACACCTAGTCCCTAAGATCAACTGGTCTGGGATCGGCTGACCCAAATCCTGCTATAGAACCAGATAGAAAGCCATGTTCTACTGGTACAAATGGGTTTAAGATATATCGATGTGGCCTCTCTGGTTTGGGAAATTAAGTTCTAAGGGGTGCTCGACACCTAGCACCTAAGGCCAACTGGTCTGGGATCTGCTAACCCAAATCCTGCTATAGAACCAGATAGAAAGCCATGTTTAACGGTGTATCTTGTTCTTACTAAACTTTTTGATTAAAAGATGCCAATGAGCACAATATCAAAAGATGCCAATGAGCACAAAATCAAAAGGTGCCAATGTGCACAAAATCAAAAGATGCCAATGTGCACAAAATCAAAAGATGCCAATGAGCACACATCTCTTGAAACTTGGGGAAAATACAAAGTCGCGATAAACCTGTAAATTTGTGAAAATTCTGATTTTGGACAAATAGTGTGAGTAGAGCAAAGTATTCTTATATGTTTTAGAATTGCATATGCTTGAAGCTAATCATATTTCGCATGCTAGCACACCAAATAGATTTAATAAAGGGGTTGAAACTGAACATTTTTAACTTGATATGCAATGATGTCTTGTTCTTGAATCCAAACACATGCATTTGATTTCATTTGATTGAAAATCTGTTAAATTTCATTAAGTTGGATTTCTTTTGTAAAGTTTTCAAGTGATCAAATGTTAGTAGTTATAAAATGTAGTTCAATGAATTTTGTTTTCCTTGTATAAATGTTTTCATTAATGCACTGTATTTGAAATAAATTTTTTTAATTAAATATATGCATACTTTAAGGGGGAGAAAACAAATTGCTCCAGAATTCTTATTTTGAGGGGGAGCAAGGTTATTATTTAAGGAGGAGATTGTTAGTAATACTCAGAGATGCGACTGAAATTGAAAAAGGTTTTCGATGATCATGATGCTCACTATCATCGAAAAAGGGGGAGAAATGTTTAATTCAATTTCATGTCGAAGATAATTGAAGATCAAAGAGATGAAGATACTAAGTTCAAGAAATCATTCAAAATACAAGAAATATTGGTTTCGAATCTTGTGAAGTCAGATATGTTGCTGAATTTGGTTATCTTAGTTCTGAGCGTTTCGGAATGTGCTTACACCTAAAAGTTCAACAATATAGATGATTTCACATCCTTATATCTTTCTGATTCAAATTAGTATGGTTTCGCACTTGCCTTGGTACGAATCCTCATGGTTTTGTATCCTTATTGATACGACTTCCATGGTTTCGAACCCCACTTGATTCGACTTCCGTTGATTTCGTACTTGCCTTGATCCGGATTCCTTGATTTCGCACTCTACATGATTCGAATCCCATGGTTTCAAACTCTTATTGATTCGAATCCCATGGTTTTGAACCCTTCTACATCCGGATTCCATGGTTTCGTATCCAACTTAATATGAAACAGATGGTTTCGCACCCTTCTTGGTACGAATCCCCATGGTTTCGCACTCTTCATCATCCGAATTGATGGTTTTGGATCCTTAAAGTTAATTTGAGAACTAAGGTTCTTGCATCAAGAAGGATACAAGAAGTTACTATTTGTCAAAGACTTATAAAGTTGCAAAGATCTGTTTTTCATGTACAAGACTTGAAGATGGTTTGATAGAGTGTCTGTTTGAGAAGATTGTGTTTACAAAGAGCTGAAGACTAGGATCGCTCTGTTCCTCTGTGCTCTACTAGGATCGCTCTGAACTCTGTCAAAGTACTTGTCGCGTACTTCTGACAGTCCATCTCTAAGAACAATCTTGATCTTCCAGCAGGATCTTGAAAGACTAACCCTACCCTTGGTGATGTGATTATTGAGTTTGGTACAGCAGAGGGAGGGCAGTAGTCTTATGACGGTTGAACAACCAAGTTCTTTACTCCAAGTTCTCTAGCTAGTTGGAAATCAACCATGATGTACAGCAGAAGCTTCTCGCGTATGGCCTTTCTGATTACCCTGTAGGCTCTGTGAACTGGATCGGTTATGAAGTTGTTTTTTGTCCAGTCCAGAAGATCAGGTAGGTCATAAGGATTTAGATTCCTAAGATCCGCATAAGAGAATTGGTTCTCGGATCTGTCCCCTCTTTTGACCTTGTAGATGTTGTAAGAGACCTTAGGCCATGTTCTGGTTTTAGAGAACTTACAGTAGATGACCTTGATGATTTTGGAGGATGAGAAGACTTCATGTTTTGGCTTGGGATTTGTTCTGGTGAAGAGGTTTTCAAGGTCGGCACGGAAATCAGGATCTTGAATGGTTGGTGTTGTTTGATCTATGCTCATTCTGCTGTATAAGTACCTGTACACCACCTCTTCCATTTGTGGTGGTGGTGGTTGAGGCAAGGTTTTGCGCAGAGCTTCCAATTTGTTCTTGACTTCTGCCACTCGATCTTCTGTAGGAGGTTCCTTTGGATCCAGAATAGAAATGTTTGTCAAAGGAGTGAAACCATAAGCCCATTCTTCTTCTTCAGGCTTTGGTGTCACATACGCATCGAAAGAGATCTTCATCAGTTTTTCTGTCGGAGGTTGATGCTTGGGCTTTTTCTTCTGTGGTTCCTCTGTCATAATCCCTTTGCCTTTGTCTTTCGACATTAGTTTGTCTGCTTGTAGAGATGGGGTTTCCTCTGTGGGTTTTGGCTTTTGAACTTCAGAGGGTTTGTTTGTAGGAGGTTCTGTGGGGGTTGTCTCTGTTGGATTTGACACTTGAGTTTCAGAGGTGTAAACTCCTGTTTCTATTAGGTAATCATCAAATCATCCATTGATCTTGAACATAATAGAGATTACATATGATTGATGCACTTTCTCTCTCTAGAATACTTTCTTGATATTAGAATTATGAACTCTTACTAATGACTTACTTGAGACTTTACAATGTTTGACCATTACAAGACTTTACAATAAATCTTGAATACAATAATGCTCTAATATTCTTCCCCTTTGGATTCAAGATTTAAAAATATGGCTGCAGTCTTCAAAACTTTGTAAAGTCAATCTTCTCCAACAGACACTCTATCAAACCATCTTCAAGTCTTGTACATGAAAAACAGATCTTTGCAGCTTTATCAGTCTTTGACAAACAGTAACTTCTCGTATCCTTTTTGATGCAAGAACCTTAGTTCTCATATTAATTTTCTCATATTAAAAGGATCTGAAACCATCAATTCGGATGTAGGCAGATCAAAAACCAATAGAATTCGGATGTAGACATATCCGAAACCAAGAGAATTCGGAACAAGAAGGATGCGAAACCATCAATTCGTATCATGTAGGATGCGAAACCATGTGAATTCGGATCAAGGCAGATGCGAAACCATCAATTCGGATCAAGTTGGATGCGAAATCTCCATATTTTTTAACTTTTAGGTGTAAGCACAATCCGAGAATAATACCTCTCAGATCTAAGATAACCAAATTCAGCAACATTTCAGACTTCACATGATCCGAAACCAATGAAATTATGAACAATCCGAATCCAGCATGCGAATTTTGGACTTCTTGTATTTTGAATGATTTTTTGAACTTAGTATCTTCATCTCTTTGATCTTGAATTATCTTCGACATGAAATTGAATTAAACATTTCTCCCCTTTTTTCGATGATTGTGAATATCATGATCATCAAAAACCTTTTTCAATTTCAGTCGCATCTCTGAGTATTACTAACAATCTCCTCCTTAATGAATAACCTTGCTCCCCCTCAAAATAAGAATTCTGGAGCAATTTGTTTTCTCCCCCTGAAAGTATACATATATTTCATTAAAAAAATTACTCATTTCAAATACAGTACTTTAATGAAAACATTTATACAAGGAAAATAAAATTTATTGAACTACATTTTATAACTACTAACATTTGATCATTTGAAAACATTACAAAAGAAATCCAACCTAATGAAATTTAACAGATTTTTCAATCAAATGAAATCAAATGCATGTGTTTGGACTCAAATACAAGACATCATTGCATATCAAGTTAAAAATGTTCAATTTCAACCCCTTTATTAAATCTAATTGGTGTGCTAGTATGCAAAATATGATTAGCAACAAGCATATGCAATTCTAAAACATATAAGAATACTTTGCTCTACTCACACTATTTGTCCAAAATCAGGATTTTCACAAATTTACGGGTTTATCGCAACTTTGTATTATCCCCAAGTTTCAAGAGATGTGTGCGCATTGGCATCTTTTTATTTTGTGCTCATTGGCATATTTTTATTTTGTGCTCATTGGCATCTTTTAATCAAAAAGTTTAGTAAGAATAAGATACACCGTTAAACATGGCTTTCTATCTGGTTCTATAGCAGGATTTGGGTCAGCCGATCCCAGACCAGTTGGCCTTAGGTGCTAGGTGTCGAGCACCCCTTGGAACTTACTCTCCCAAACCAGAAAGGCCACATCGATATATCTTAAACCCATTTGTACCAGTAAAACATGGCTTTCTATCTGGTTCTATAGCAGGATTTGGGTCAGCCGATCCCAGACCAGTTGGCTTTAGGGACTAGGTGTCGAGCACCCCTTATGACTTAATCTCCCAAACCAGAAAGGCCACATGTACAAACTTTCAAACAAAATGATTTTATTATATATATATATATATATATAATTTTTTTTAATTTCTATTTATTTATTGCATCTCAATAACTTGGTTCTAAAACATAGTGCTTCCCCCATATTTTCGTTCCCATTCATCATTCTGACATATAGACTTTTTGAGCATTATATTCTATATAAGTCTAGATTTCCATAATTTTGAGCATTCAGCATAATTTCATTCATGTTTTGATGACCTTTCGATTTATTTCAGAAGTGAAAGATGAAACAAATATAGCTCCGATAATACAAAAACACTTGTAAAATCACCCTTGACACACATTTCATTCATTTAATGAAAATTAAAAAAAAATTCATCTCATTGAATTAAATTTGTTAAGACTCAAACATTCAAAGTAGTAGAAATAAAACATAATGCAATATTACCTTTCACCACTTGTTCCTTGAAATAGAAAGATGTGACAGTTAAGGATATCACCTGAGAAGTATGAGTTCTAAACAGAAAGTATGGGTTTTTTTGGATACGTTTCAGGTGTTTTGCTCAGATATTTTCTCTGTTTTTGAGCAATGGTTTTGATTCTTGGGTTGGTTTTAGGTGTTGGGGAAGGTAGTTCTTCTTCAGAAGATGTCAGAATTTGGAAGTTTTCTTGGGTTTGAACATCTTCTCCGAATACAGAGGGGAATTCCACAGAGGTGGTTGTTGCCTCTGTGGACTATTGTTGTGTTCCTCCTTGGGTTTGAGTTGGAGGTGCTTGAGATATAGGTTTTGTGGATACCGGTGGAGCTTGTATACCTCTGCTTGTAGCTTTTTCCTTTTGTTTCTCCCCTTGATTCTCCACCTTAGGATGATCTGATGAATTGTCAGAGTCATTATCAGAGTCATCCTGACCTTTATTTTTTGTACTTTCTGCTCTGCACGAAGCTTCAGGTTTCTTGGGCGGTACATCACCTACAACGATCATCTTAGCGCATAAATCATCACAGAGGCCGAGGAGTATATGAACCTCTGCTTCTGTGTTGAAGCGCATTTTTCCTACGCTCTTCTGAAAATCCTTGACATAGTTGGCGTTGGCAGCAGTAAAAGCTCTGATGAACTCTGTCATTTGATCCAGAATCCCTTGCCCAAGTTTTGTGAGCTGAACTCTTGTCATATAGTCTGAAGGCTTCATGGCTTGAGTGTTTTTCATTGTTTGCTCTTGAACTTCGTCTAAGGCCTTCTTTAGGTCTTCAGGTGTAAGGCCCTTAGTAGCAGAGGATTGATCTTTCAGCTTTTGGAGAAAGTGTTTGACCGATTCTTTGAAAGCAGAGGTAGCGGCTTTCCCGAATTCTGAAGCTGCAGAGGTAGCAGTTGTGGTAGCAGTTGACTTCATCTGGGTTACGGCATTTTTCACTTCTGTGGACATGTTGTCCATTTTATTGTTCAGATTAAGGATTGCCCTGGATGTTGTTTCTGCAAAAGATTTTAAAGAGCTTTGCAACTCCTTCAATATATTGTCCACAGAGGTGACCAGGGTTTGGAACTCATCCCTTGATACATGTGAACTTGTTGTAACCTTTGGGGGAACACATTCGTCCCCAGAGTGAGTTCCCGTTCCTGGAACACCTTCTTTCGTCCCTGTATTGATGTTGAGGACGAAAGGATTTCCCTCTAATCCCTGAGTAGAGGCTTTATCAGCTTCAGACTCTATAGAGGTTCTGAGAAGAACATTGTCTTGATCCACTCCAGAGGTGGGGACAAGAGTATCCTTCTGTTGACTCGGAGACTTCTCTAGAGTCTCTCCGTCTTTGTGCACTCTAAGCTCCTCTGAAGAGCTGTTTGGACCTATAGTAGTGTGCGTGGCAGAGGAAACAATTTCCTCTGTAAGGTGGGCGATTGTGGTCTTGGGCGATGTACTAGGAACTAAGGGTAAGTCCTTTTGAGAGGACTCCCCTGGAATGGGTTCCCCAGATATAAGTGGCACAGAGGTGGAAGGAATTTCCTCTGCCAGGTCGGTTTGGGTTGGGGTCGAGCTGTGCTGCTCTTTTTCAATATTGCCCTCTGCCACTAGACTGGCGGCAATAGAAATGTGGGTTGCAATGGGAGATGGTTTTGGTTGTGTGCCTATATTATTCTAGGCATTTGTTCTTGCTTCTGCTTCTGTGAAGCATCCAATCATTTGTTCTCCGTCTATGGTCTCAACCTCTGGAGCAATTTGTTTTCTCCCCCTGAAAGTATACATATATTTCATTAAAAAAATTATTCATTTCAAATACAGTACTTTAATGAAAACATTTATACAGGGAAAATAAAATTCATTGAACTACATTTTATAACTACTAACATTTGATCATTTGAAAACATTACAAAAGAAATTCAACTTAATGAAATTTAACAGATTTTTCAATCAAATGAAATCAAATGCATGTGTTTGGATTCAAATACAAGACATCAAGTTAAAAATGTTAAGTTTCAACCCCTTTATTAAATCTAATTGGTGTGCTAGTATGCGAAATATGATTAGCAACAAGCGTATGCAATTATAAAACATATAAGAATACTTTGCTCTACTCACATTATTTGTCCAAAATCAGGATTTTCACAAATTTACGGGTTTATCGCAACTTTGTATTATCCCCAAGTTTCAAGAGATGTGTGCGCATTGGCATCTTTTTATTTTGTGCTCATTGGCATCTTTTTATTTTGTGCTCATTGGCATCTTTTAATCAAAAAGTTTAGTAAGAATAAGATACACCGTTAAAGGTGTCGAGCACCCCTTGGAACTTACTCTCCCAAACCAGAAAGGCCACATCGATATATCTTAAACCTAATTGTACAAGTAAAACATGTCTTTCTATCTGGTTCTATAGCAGGATTTGGGTCAGCCGATCCCAGACCAGTTGGCCTTAGGGACTAGGTGTCGAGCACCCCTTAGGACTTAATCTCCCAAACCAGAAAGGCCACATGTACAAACTTTCAAACTAAATGATTTTATTATATATATATATATATATATATATATATATATATATATATATTTATTGCATCTCAATCACTTGGTTCTAAAACATAGTGCTTCCCCCATATTTTCGTTTCCATTCATCATTCTGACATATAGACTTTTTGAGCATTATATTCTATATAAGTCTAGATTTCCATAATTTTGAGCATTCAACATAAATTCATTCATGTTTTGCTGACCTTTCGATTTATTTCAGAAGTGAAAGATGAAACAAATATAACTCAGATAATACAAAAACACTTGTAAAATCACCCTTGACACACATTTCATTCATTTAATGAAAATTTAAAAAAATCATCTCATTGAATTAAATTTGTTAAGACTCAAACATTCAAAGCAGTAGAAATAAAACATAATGCAATATTACCTTTCACCACTTGTTCCTTGAAACAGAAAGATGTGACAGTTAAGGATATCACCTGAGAAGTATGAGTTCTAAACAGAAAGTATGGGTTTTGTTGGAGAGGCTTCAGGTGTTTTACTCAGATATTTTCTCTGTTTTTGAGCAATGGTTTTGATTCTTGGGTTGGTTTTAGGTGTTGGGGAAGGTAGTTCTTCTTCAGAAGATGTCATAATTTGGAAGTTTTCTTGGGTTTGGACATCTTCTTCGAATACATAGGGGAATTCCACAGAGGTGGTTGTTGCCTCTGTCGACTGTTGTTGTGTTCCTCCTTGGGTTTGAGTTGGAGTTGCTTGAGATATAGGTTTTGTGGATACCGGTGTAGCTTGTATACCTCTGCTTGCAGCTTTTTCCGTTTGTTTCTCCCCTTGATTCTCCCCCTTAGGATGATCTGATGAATTGTCAAAAGTCATTATCAGAGTCATCCTGACCTTTATTTTTTGTACTCTCTGCTCTGCACGAAGCTTCAGGTTTCTTGGGCGGTACAGCACCTACAACAATCATCTTAGCGCATAAATCATCACAGAGGCCGAGGAGTATATGAACCTCTGCTTCTGTGTTGAAGCGCATTTTTCCTACGCTCTTCTGAAAATCCTTGACATAGTTGGCGTTGGCAGCAGTAAAAGCTCTGATGAACTCTGTCATTTGATCCAGAATCCCTTGCCCAAGTTCTGTGAGCTGAACTCTGGTCATGTAGTCTGAAGGCTTCATGGCTTGAGTGTTTTTCATTGTTTTCTCTTGAACTTCTTCTAAGGCCTTCTTTAGGTCTTCAGGTGTAAGGCCCTTAGTAGCAGAGGATTGCTCTTTCAGCTTTTGGAGAAAGTGTTTGACCGATTCTTTGAAAGCAGAGGTAGCGGCTTTCCCGAATTCTGAAGCTGTAGAGGTAGCAGTTGTGGTAGCAGTTGACTTCATCTGGGTTACGGCATTTGGCACTTCTGTGGACAGGTTGTCCATTTTGGTGTTCAGATTAAGGATTTCCCTGGATGTTGTTTCTGCAAAAGATTTGAAAGAGCTTTGCAACTCCTTCAATGTATTGTCCACAGAGGTGACAAGGGTTTGGAACTCATCCCTTGATACATGTGAACTAGTTGTAACCTTTGGGGGAACACATTCGTCCCCAGAGTGAGTTCCCGTTCCTGGAACACCTTCTTTCGTCCCTGTATTGATGTTGAGGACGAAAGGATTTCCCTCTAATCCTTAAGTAGAGGCTTTATCAGCTTCAGACTCTATAGAGGTTCTGAGAAGGACATTGTCTTGATCCACTCCAGAGGTGGGGACAAGAGTATCCTTCTGTTGACTCAGAGACTTGTCTAGAGTCTCTCCGTCTTTGTGCACTATAAGCTCCTCTGAAGAGCTGTTTGGACCTATAGTAGTGTGTGTGGCAGAGGAAACAAATTCCTCTGTAAGGTGGGTGATTGTGGTCTGGGGCGATGTACCACGAACTAAGGGTAAGTCCTTTTGAGAGGACTCCCCTATAATGGGTTCCCCGGATATAAGTGGCACAAAGGTGGAAGGAATTTCCTCTGCCCTGTCGGTTTGGGTTGGGGTCGAGCTGTGCTGCTCTTTTTCAATATTGCCCTCTGCCACTAGACTGGCGGCCATAGAAATGTGGGTTGCACTGGGAGTTGGTTTTGGTTGTGTGCCTCTATTATTCCAGGCATTTGTTCTTGCTTCTGCTTCTGTGAAGCATCCAACCATTTGTTCTACGTCTATGGTCTCAACCTCTGTAGCTATCCTATGGCTTGCTGTTTCTACCCTGACTTCTGGGCTTTTCCCTAGATCATCATAGCAGGGATTCGTGCCAAATAGTCGCATGACATGTGGATGATAAAGACCTTTTCTTATCTGGTCTGCTTCCTCTTCATCACAATACACTTTTGAGACTTCTAGCCTATTCTCCCTAGTTTCAACCATCTCCTGTGTTGGACCTCCTAACATGGTGTCCATGTGATGGTCTTCTGCAGCTACCTCTTCCTCTGGGCTTGCCCTTTGTACATCAAATCCTGGTTGAAGAAAAGGGTTCTATAGTACTTCTGGTGTCTTACCCTGAACATTTTGTGGCGTTTGATCATCCTCTTCTAAGTCAGAAGAGATTCTGAAGTCTGCTTCTTCTGTAGAGCCATGGGAGAGGGGTTCTGCAGTCCATCCAGCAGTGTTTAGAGTATGGGCGAATTCTGGGTTTTGGAGGAAGTCAAAGAAATCTCCGTGATGTGCATAGTTGAGGGGATTGGGGGATTGCAGAGGTGATTGGTGAATTTCTTCTTCTATCACAACATCCTCTGCTATAGTTTGCATAGGAGAGATAGGCTTTTTGGTATTTTTCTTGATTTCCTTCTCTTTGGTTTCGGTGCACTCTCCTCATAGGTTTTGGATTGTCTTTTCTTCTTTTCCTTTGGAGGAGAGGGAGGTGCAGAAGATCCAACCTATGTTGCATGAGGTGGAGACTTTTGTGTTTGAGCAGCAGAAGTAGAGGTTCCCTCTGTGGTTTTCCTCTTGTGAGTTTTCTTTTTAGTAGAGGCAGGGGGTTTGCTTTTCTTTGTAAAAGGGATTATGGTTTCTCTTTGTGCACGAAATCTGGCCTGAACTTCTTCATGCTTCTGAAAAGTTGTTGCCCATTCTTCATCTGTCATTCTATTGACTACTTCTGTTCCTAAGGGGGCTCCTAAACGCGGGGGTCTCACAGGACTTGGGTCTGGAGTCCTGTGATCGCGTATATATTCTAGACTAAGGGTTTCATCCGTGGCATATCCCAGAAGCTTGGTTGGCAGAGGTCTGCAGAAGGGGTATCCATCTTCATGTTCTGTTGGGGTGTTTTTGGTCATGGCGTACATTTCGGTTGTTGGCCCCTCCATAGGCCATTTTTCAAGTAAGAGCAGAGGTTCTAATAGAACACCTAGTATTCGTTGAAATTGCAGAGGAGGCATAGCTTCTTTCTTCTGTCCCTTTTTCCTCTGGAAGATGATTTTTCTGTCTATGGTGTTAACCATTTCCTGTATCATAAGTGTGGTGAAGTCCAGAGGTAGGTCGTAGTAGACCCCGTACATTATGGCTATGATCTGGTGTGAAGATTGATCTAGACTGCCCACTTTTCCGGTTAGGCACCTGTTGAGTATGGAAAAGAGTGTATTCCACAGAGGTGGTAATCTGCCTCTGCGGAAGTCATTCCTTTTTCTGAGTGGCAAGTTGTACCCCAACATTTCGACGAACCTGCAGAGCTGTTTGTCTGTGGGTTCCTCTACATAGGCCTTTATCCATAGAAGACCTCTGGTGGGTAAGCTAAACTCAAGTGATAACATCGTTCTGTTGAACTTGAGTTCAAGGTGGTCGAATTTATCTGGCTTGGAAATGTAGCCCCTTATCTGTCTATCCTCTGGATCAAATCTGCAACTTAGCCAGAATTGATTTAGGTATCTGGCAGGGATTTTGTTGACGGTGTTGGTTAGGAGAGGGTAAAGTATGTGCTTTTCCGAGATATGGAGAAGAAGAGCATGTGCTTCCCCAAAATCGGTTTTAGATGGAACCAGGTAGTGGTTATTTGGTTTTAGAGGTAGAACATTATCAAAATGTTCATGTTCTAAGAAATTTTGAAGGTGTGTGGTCGGAGCAAAGTTTGCTTCGTCGCCGGAGTTGTCCTTTTCCAGGTCTCTGGCTATTGATGGGTTTTCAGAGTGTTCAGAGTGTTCAGGGGAGTTCGCCGGAGAGTGAGCATGGGAGTTTTTCTGAGCGTGAGAGGTGGAAGCCATTTCTTGGATAAGAAAAAGATGAATAACGAAGAATTTTGCAGGTTTTTGCACAAGTTTGCCGGAGAAGAAAGTGTAAGTTCGTAAAGTTTTGAGAGGATTGGTAACTTGGGTTTTATACTGAAGAATAACGGTTAGAATTCGGAAGAGGTAAATATATGGAAGTGAATAAAATTTGGGGTCCGCACTTGAGTGTTTACGGCTGGTTCAAATTTCCAGAAGAACGTGTGCCATGGACGTCCAATGAAAATGCGACACGTTAGTAGTGTCAGAGTACGACGGGACGTCGTGCGTGGCCCATTAATGCTTGGCGCGTGAGCTTTTCAACATTCAAAAGAATTTTACTCGCAGAATTTTACCGTTACTTTTGCAGAAGCTCTGTAGTGATAGGAGCTCTGTGGTTTCTGACATTCTTTTTATATCCTCTGTTGCTTGCACCTTTACCAAAAACGTTTAAAAAGCATTGGAGAGGATCGATAGATTTTTAGTGTAGAAATTTCATTCACAGAGGTTTTGAAGCTCTGTCAGAGCCAGCAGAAGTGTTGGTCCCGAAGGCCTATACAAGTTTGTAGAAGGGGGGGGGGGGGGGGTTGAATACAAACACACAGATTTTACTTTTCTAAATTGTTTATTGACAAATCATTAACAATTTACAGCTTGTTGCGGAAACAAGATTAAGGATAAACCTAAATCTAAACAAGTTGGAACACTAAGGTTTCTTGCACTAAGAGAGATAAGGAAATTACTAATAATAACCTATCTTGAGATAAGAGATTGAACTTGTCCAGAGTTAGCAAGTTACATCAAATGAAGTGGGTTCATCTCTTTATATACTGCATGCATTTAATGCAAGTCAGTATACACTTTACACGTGTCATCAGCTGGTTGGTTGCATGTCATTGACCTTGGTTGACAACCTTAGTAGCCGCATGGATGAACAGTGTAGTATCAGAGTGGTTGTACGATTTCAGACAGTCGGAGGTTCTTTTCTGACATTTCGTACGGAGTCGTGCAAGGGGTGGTTAAGACAAAAGTACTTTGTACGGAGGACTTCATGATCAGCTTTCGTTGATTCAGAGCATTATCATTTTCTATTCAGCGAATGATAAAGTTCAGCGATAGCTGAAGTCTTGCACTTGATACTTCACGTTGAGTGGACAAATCTGAATCTTCGCTGATTCGTATCAGTTCATTAGGAGACTTGTCGCTGGTTCTTGAGCTTGATCTTCGACTTCAGCGTAGAACCTTTGTTGACGTGAAACTTGTCTTCAGGGATCATAAGTAAACAACTAACTTATCAGCGATCATCATAATGACTGAACAGACTCAGAGCATTAATGGTGAACAATGTTCGCTGAATGTTTAATTTAAAGAGCGAGAGTTCCTATCAGCGGTACTGTAAGATCTTAGTACTTATAAGCGATAGTGAAACTCTGATACATATTGTTTACTTACAATTTTCACTAATTATAAGAGAGGGTCATTATCAAATCACTGAGGGTTTGGATCAACAATCTCCCCCTATTTGATTATGACATAGCAACAAAGAAAATTGCTATTTAATGAAAACATAAGGATAAAAAAAACTCATAAAATATTTGTCCCTTTTACTGTTTTCTAGGATCTTTTCAGTACTGATGGAGTAAAGTACGTTCGCTGAAATCTTTCTTTAAAACTTTGAATCAGGTTACAAAGAGAAATGGAAAGATTACAAGTACAAGCGAAATAAATTACAAGTACAAAAGAATAACTGATACAATAGAGAAAAGGGCGATCATATCTGCTTGTAAAGGGTTCTTCCTTGATGAGAAGTTCATCAAGGGTCTTTGATGTGGGAATCATCCAGTCAGGGACGGTTACACCTTGTTTTCTTTTGATCAGAGCTGCTTCAAAAATCAAGGGCTTCAGGTGTCTAGCTTTGATGTCGCGTCTAACTTCACACCAGTATACGAGATCTCTGAGTTGTTCGATGGGAGCGATGTGGAGCTCAGAGATACGTTGAAAGTGATGATTTTCATAGTAGTCTAAAAAGAATATACCTTAGGGATCACTTACAACTGTGCCAGGAATGAATGTTTCTCCAGGTTGTAGGGAGGTGTCAAGCATTGAGAGATTGGCATCAGAGCCAAGAACTTCAGCACGAGAGAAACCAATGCCCGTTTCATTCCGAATAGGAGGACCTGAACCAGAGTCTTTCTTTTTCTTATCAGAGACTTTTCTTGGTTGAGCAAGAGTAGGAGAAATATGCACGGCAGATGAAAGCAGGTCGATCTGTTTGTTTAAGATCTTCTCGACATGGCTTTTGAACTTTGAGCGCGATCCCTGAATGGCTAATTTTGTTTCTAACCATTCAGAGAGACCAAACTTTTCTAAGTGTAACGTCCCAAAAATTACAAGGAATTTAATTTTTTTAAAAGTAATACATTTCATTATAATCAAACCAAAAGTTAACAAATCCCATTACAATAAGAATAAACGTCGTTATTTAAAACCGTCAACAAGGTTTAAGCAGCGGAAAGTTATATAATTAAATTCCCATTTACTAAAAATCAATTTAAACAATCTTCGCCTTGCGCCCGTGTGTACCGTCATGCCCGACTGCTACTCGTACCTGAAAACATAAGATTTTGGGAAGGGGTAAGCACGAAGCTTAGTGAATTCAATCCTTACATATGATCGCAATTATATCAGCATCACCCTTAATCATACCAGCACATAAATTTCTTGGAACATCCATCAAGAAAATATATCACGATTAATAATAATAATCCTTATGCTCCTTGGAACCACCATCAAGAAGACATAATCACAACCCGTTATACCAATACACCTACTCATTGGAACAACCATCAAGAAGTGGCCTTATACTTCTTGGAACAAACCTCAAGAAGATATAATCACAACTCATTATACAAACGCATATACCTCTTGGAACATCCATCAAGAAGTACATCAATCACAGTTCAATATATACACACAAATATATATATTCCACCCAACAATAATATCAACAAACGATCATAATCAACACACTCCTTGGAACCACCATCAAGAAATACATCAATCACATATCAATATATATATACTCAAATATATACATTCCTTAACACAATAATATCAACAAGCACTCATAATCAGCACACTCCTTGGAACCACCATCAAGAAATACATCAATCACAGATCAATATATATATACCCAAATATATATATATATATTCCTTAACACAATAATATCAACAAGCAATCATAATCAGCACACTCGATCAATAGCAACACAAATATAATTCTCATCCTATATAGTGAGAGAACTCACCTCAAACGCAAAGCTTATGACCTCAACCGCAACACGAACCGGCCAACCCCATTTCACCTTTTTCCACCTAAATAAGCGTTAACAATTATCAAAGTGACGCCCCAAACCAAAGCCACGACTACTAACTTTAAAAACACATTTTTTTTTCCAGTTTTTTACTCTCAACACACAGGTATGTTCGGGACCTGTTTAACCCCTTATAAACTGATTAAACCAGAAATGTTTTTCCATAATCACAAAGTCCCATGTCTTAGGGTTCCAGGGACATATCGTACGCGCTCTAACGATTGTTCTACAATTTATTATGGATTTTACAAAACCGGTTAGCTGCACAGCGAAAAACAGTACCTTTCATTACAAAACAGCAGTTTGACACTAGCTACGCTCCGAACTGGTTTTTCCTCAAAACATAAGAAACTTTCTAGACTCAGAATGGGAACTTTTGGCACTGGTTTCATCCCAATCCGACATTCCTAGCAGAAGTTATGCTCGATACAAAAACAGGGACAGAAACTACGGTTTCACATAAAATGATAACTAAATATTATAATCCTATTAAGTCAATGCTTAACCCGAACAGACCCGGGAAGTCTAATAATCTACTGGAAAAAGGTCGTACCACGCTGAACAACAGCCGTGCATCACCCACTGCCGCCTCCGGCGGCGGTGGTGGTCGGCGGCGGCGACGAGGGTTACGGTAACACCCACCGGCGAGACCTCCCAACGTCACCCACTCCCGACTCCCCCGCAACGACACACCCGCACATACCCACACACCCACGCACCCACTGCCGCCACCACAGCGGCGTGCAGCGGCGGCCCCACCGCCGGCAGCCGTGGCTGCGGTGGTGGTGGTGGCGGTTTATGGCGGTTTATCGACAAATAATCAACCGAAAGATTTCCGAAATACCTCGATGAACGCCTTCTCGTCCTCTAAACCGACTAACTCGCCGGTGATCACCTTCTTCCCCCTCTCTCCTCGTCGCCGGAAGCAGATTCTCTCTCTCTCTCGGCTTCTCTCTCTCTTCGATTTCTCTCCCTCTCTTCTCGGTTCCTTTCTCTGGCCGGCAACCACAAGAACAAAACCACTATAGAGCCGTAGGGTTCTTTGGTTTTCTTCTCACGCCACACTACAAACAATTCAAGGGTTTTCGTTTTTGTGTTTCCTATTCTTTATTTCTTGCCAACCACGACAACAAGCAAAAACCAAAAAAAAAGAAAAGGGTTTCGGTTATGCAATTGCATGGGCCAAAACCCACCCTTTTGGCCCCTTTAACACATTTAGTCCCTCAACTTAAGCCCTCTCGCAACTAACCCAAAATTCCGACATTTTACGATTAGGCCCAATTCGACTAACCCCGTTAACGGAAATCACAATAAATAAAACTTCTAAAAGAAGATTTAAAACAAGGAAATTACATACCGGGATACGGGCTTTACAACTCTCCCCCACTTGGATTAGACTTCGTCCTCGAAGTCTTCGTCCGCAAACAGCTCTGGATAGTTTTAACACATCTCAACCTCGGTTTCCCATGTCCACTCGGAGCCCTTTCTGTGTTGCCACTGGACTTTCCTCAACTAGAATCTAAATTTCTCACCCCGTCTAGAATTTCTCGAATACTTTTCTGACTAACAAAACTCCTTCACGAACATTGAAAATATGACCGGAAGAACACTTCCACAACTGAATTCATTCCTAGTCAAACGAATTCGGTTGCCTCCCAACCTTAGATGTTCCATACATCACGATTCAACTTTCAAGCTCTAACCATCCTAAAGGTGCTCACCAACATACCCTACAGGATACTCGAATCCGATAATTCCTACCATTACTGCCGATTAACTTTCACGAGTTCTAATAGACTCCCAAAATTTATTTCACACGGATCATCAACCAGAAAACTTATAATCACCCACGAAGGTCATTCCACCATAATCATTCATCACAATTACGCATCTCAGGGTTACTACTACCATCATCACAATTATTTTAAAATCGGCTACAAATCTCCGATTACACTAAAGGTGTTTGGCCTCAAGCCCAAAAGTCGACACTTAAACATATTACTTACTAAAAAAAAAGTTACTGCGCATTTATTCTCTTAATTACAAAGGGCATCATTCCCTTAACCGATACTATTCGGCCTACATTACCAACACGCGTGGAATACCCAACCTTCCACCGTCTACTATTCCTCCATACTCGCTCTACGAAGCCTAGTTACACCGTATCAAGATACACCTCAACGTCTACCTCCCAGGTACGTCTCAAGGCCCGGCACATCGGAACTACCTCTCAGGTAAATGCCTAAGACTATATCCTCCCAGTGCCTACTGGAAAGTCAAGGTCATAACACATGAAGACCGGAGTCCCACCCCGAGATACCCAACTGACCAATACCAACGACTGACTGACGTGACCAAGGATCCAATGCAAAACAGTCTACCAACAACATGCCTATCCCGGAATGACTCACTCACCCAATATGTAAATACTCAATGTGCATTAAGTGCAAAACTGTGCAACAAAACAACCCATCAACAAAACTCCACATCGAGCCATTAAAAATCGTGCAATTGACCCATGACTATCTCAAAGTCAAAACCGAGCAAAACGTTCCACGCTTGCTAGACCCATACGTCGGTCAAAAACGCGTTTAAATAAAGTTTAAGCAAGCAATACTCTAAAATCAACATTAGTCCCAACCTCGACACGGGTTAAACCAAAGAGTTTTCCAAAAGGACTCACGCCCTTAAAATTCTCAAAATGACACATAACACTTATAAGCGCACTTCCCAAATGGTTTACAAAATCATTTACAAAATATTTTCAACGTCAAGATTTTTCATTTCAAAAAGACCGTAAGCAATAAAACTACTATTACCAGGTCGGTAGTTACGCAAAAATGGACACACTCGTCCCACATATGAAAATCATGTTGAAAATCATTTCATTGCAGCTTAGTTTACTCACAAAACGTAAAGCCAAGTAAATAATTCCTTTGAAAATGAACCTTCACGGTTCTAGTATGAATTGACTCATGACATGTATTTAAAGTAACCGCTCGACCTTACACCGGGTGCGACAAAAGTGTGCACATGATTTCAAAATCAGTTCCACGACATTTGACCCCAAAATTCCTCTTTTTCCAACATAAAATGTCGTGGCACAGGGTTCACCAACAAATCTTACGCGCGTCGGCTAGTCATACAAAACGATGAAACAGTTTACAAATATACTTTTGTTAAAACACAACTGTCTCGTGTAAGTTTCAAACTTAAAATAAAAACCAATCTGTTTTCATCATTTGAAAATATCGACTAAACCTCATAAAATCTCAAAAGGTGGGGTTCTTTAAATTGATTTCCAAGATTTCCCCAAATGGTCACATAAACAAATAAGATATGCACCTCGTGAAATTAAACCCACGCGACTCAACACGCCGTAAAACAAAACTTATTTTAACCAAATCACTCAAATAGCTTTATATACAGACATCGTAGAATGTAACTTTCCGTCTCAACTCTAACATATGTGGAGAAGTTCCAATGTTAAAGTCACAAGCCGTAGTCACTTGCCCAACATTTTAAACACCACAAAACACGGATATCATCTTACCCGAAAGGACCGTTGGAAAAACAACGAAATGAGACAAACTCTAACAAAGTTTGCACTCCCGTGATAAAACGATTTCATACACTTTCAAAACCATATTTCAAAATCTTGTGTGTGTGCTGAACATTTCCCAAAATTTCAAAACACCATCCAATAAATGATTTGAAACACAAGAATTTGTTAATGCAATCTATTTCAAAATCAAACTTTGTGCATGACTCAGTCGGCATTCTACGCCTCGACTCCTACTCCTCCAAATCTCTCCGATCCACTAACGTCATCCGGACATTTAAACCTCTTAGGAAAGTTGGGAAATTACGTCAAATAATCCCTACAAATTTCCTCTTCTTCAATCTTGGGACATTTAAAAATATGCTAAGTATCATATTGGTAAAGAAGGATGGTGATACCTGAGTAGCAGATGTTGAAGTGGAGGGAAGGTCTAAACTTTCTTCCTCTTCTTCAATCTTGGCCATAAGACATAGATTTGCTTCATCATCTTCAGAGTCAGATGATGATGCTTCTTCATCAGAAGCAGCCCAATCATAGTTAGCCATCAGGCCTTTACTCTTCTTCTTAAAGCTTTTCAGCTTATCATATTTTTCTTTCAGCTTTGAAAATTTGTCATCTTTATTCCTTGGAACAAAGGATTTCTTTGTAAAAGCTGAGGGTCTAGAAACTTTCTTAGACCTGCAC
This sequence comes from Saussurea involucrata, assembly GCA_033807775.1. Classification (NCBI taxonomy): domain Eukaryota; kingdom Viridiplantae; phylum Streptophyta; class Magnoliopsida; order Asterales; family Asteraceae; genus Saussurea; species Saussurea involucrata. The sequence goes on along the minus strand of CM066326.1, from coordinate 33,692,469 downwards.
TCGTTAGCGAAATGTCCTGTCTTTTCGCAGTTAAAACAAGTAGCAGTAGCCTTATCAACAAAAGCTGATGATCTATGCTTGTCAGTTATGGAAAGAGGTTTGTTCTTTCTAAACATTTTCTTTTTGGCAAATCTCCTGAACTTCTTAGTTAGGAGAGCCAAAGATTCATCATCATCAGAATCTGATGACCTTTCAGAGTTACTTTCTAACTCAGTGACAGTGACCGAGGGTCGCTGAGTAAAAGGTTCCTCTGAGATTAAAGCAACAGGGGTGCTTTTGGAATCTTTTACAAGATTCTTCTTAAGATGGCTCGATTTCTCATGATTCAGCAACGTGCCATATAAGGTTGAAAGGGTCATTGATTTTAGATCCTTTGACAGCTTGAGACATATAGAATAATTGTCCCAGCTTTCAGGTAAACATTCTAGAAACTTTGTCAGTACTTCAAAGTTAGAATATTCCTTACCAACAGTTTTCATATCTATAATTAAACAATTAAAACGTTGGTGAACTTCAGAGAGAGATTCATTCTTACCATAAATGAAGCTTTCGTATTGTCTTACCAGGTTGATATTTCTTGAGTCCTGGACTTCAGACGTTCCTTCATACTGAACACATATTGTGTCCCACATGGCTTTTGATGTTTTCAGGTTCATGACGGAATGGTAGACTTCGTCAGGAAGAGACATGGATAGTATGGATCTGGCTTTTGTATCTATAGCCACTTTCTTCTTATCTTCGTCAGTCCATTGAAAGATTTCCTTAGGTACCAGCCTTTCTGGAATAGTAGGTCTATTCTCAGCGGCTGGAACAGCAGCATCAATTCTTACAGGGATGAATGGACCATTCTCGAGATAGTAAGTCATAGTAGGGTCTACACCTTCTAAGAAGAGTGTCATCCTATTTTTCCATAAGTTGAAGTTATCTTTGGAAAATCTAGGGGGTTTAGCAAGAGAACCATTGTCTATATAATTTGTGTTTGTGTTGGTGGACATTTTCAGACAATAGCAAGGAAGAGAAATATCTTAGATTAGATCTTGTTTATGAGATTAAACAAATCCGCTCTGATACCACTTGTTGGTCCCGAAGGCCTATACAAGTTTGTAGAAGGGGGGTTGAATACAAACACACAGATTTTACTTTTCTAAATTGTTTATTGATAAATCATTAACAATTTACAGCTTGTTGCGGAAACAAGATTAAGGATAAACCTAAATCTAAACAAGTTGGAACACTAAGGTTTCTTGCACTAAGAGAGATAAGGAAATTACTAATAATAACCTATCTTGAGATAAGAGATTGAACTTGTCCAGAGTTAGCAAGTTACATCAAATGAAGTGGGTTCATCTCTTTATATACTGCATGCATTTAATGAAAGTCAGTATACACTTTACACGTGTCATCAGCTGGTTGGTTGCATGTCATTGACCTTGGTTGACAACCTTAGTAGCTGCATGGATGAACAGTGTAGTATCAGAGTGGTTGTACGATTTCAGATAGTCGGAGGTTCTTTTCTGACATTTCGTACGGAGTTGTGCAAGGAGTGGTTAAGACAAAAGTACTTTGTACGGAGGACTTCATGATCAGCTTTCATTGATTCAGAGCATTATCATTTTCTATTCAGCGAATGATAAAGTTCAGCGATAGCTGAAGTTTTGTACTTGATACTTTACGTTGAGTGGACAAATCTGAGTCTTCGCTGATCCGCATCAGTTCATTAGGAGACTTGTCGTTGGTTCTTGAGCTTGATCTTCGACTTCAGCGTAGAACCTTTGTTGACATGAAACTTGTCTTCAGGGATCATAAGTAAACAACTAACTTATCAGCGATCATCATAATGACTGAACAGACTCAGAGCATTAATGGTGAACAGTGTTCGCTGAATGTATAATTTAAAGAGCAAGAGTTCCTATCAGCGGTACTGTAAGATCTTAGTACTTATCAGCGATAGTGAAACTCTGATACATATTGTTTACTTACAATTTTCACTAAGTATAAGAGAGGGTCATTATCAAATCACTGAGGATTTGGATCAACAAGAAGCTCTATGAGTTCAAATTTCTCATAACTAAAAATTTATGAAACTTTTTGATCATCCAAAGTTTTAATTGTTTTTAACAATGTTTTTAGGACCTATTTGGAAATTGGTGTCCTAAAAAATTGTTTGTGAAAAAGTTTTGTGCGAGTATCTCTTATAGTTGCCTAGGTTAATCAACAGGTTTTTTTTTTTATGGAATGGGCTCTGTGACAAAGCTTTCTTTGTCTTTATGCGTGTATTTGTACAAGAGAATTCTTTAGAGGACATTCAGATTGATCGATAGAGTTTTCATTAAAAATTTGTGATCATAGAATCTTTACCTGGAAGAGCCTCTATTGAGCTCAGCAGAGGCTCTATGACCTTAAATTTCTAATTTTGGAAAGCTCATTAATCTTTTTGAATATTTGAAGTTTGAAATGTCTTTTGTAGTGTTTTTAGAACATATTTGGAAATTTGTGTCCTAGAAAACTATTTTCGAAAATGATTTTGTGTTAGTAGACTTCAAATACCTAGGATAGTCAGCAAACGTTCTATAGTATGTTGAACTTTCTGACTTAAGACCTTCTTTATGACATTCAAGAAGATTGATCGAGTTCCCGTATGAAATTTGCAGTTTTGGAGGATCTGTCTTACAGAAGCTCTGTTGAGCTCAGCAGAGGCTCTGGAACCTTAAAGTTATCATAAAGGAAGGCTCATCAAGTGTTTTGATTATTTCTTGTTTGGAATGTCATAAGCAATGTTTCTAGGACATTTTTGGAAGTTTGTTTCCTAGAAAATTGTTTTCAAGAAGGATTTGTACGAGATACTCATATTTTGACTTTCCGTTGTTCGGCGTAGTACCTGACTTCTGTGGATGTTGTTTGTTCGTAATTCTTCTTTGGCTCCCCCTTGAATGATCAACTTCTGTAGATCAGTTCAAGGTCTCCTCTTGCTCCCCCTTGATCTATGCTTGGGTCAAAATAAGATAAGTAATGCATAGAACATAGATCAAGTTTATGAGAGCTTCTGTAAGGATTGTCAGAGGTTCTGAGCAAATCTACAGAAGCTCTGTTTGTATAGAACACTTGATGATTGAGAATTTACATTCATAAATAAATCAGACAACAAAAACAATTAAAACAATGTATTTACATATTTACAGAGGTTTTAACTCATGTTAATCATTCCCAACTTACCCACTAAGAAAAGGAATATTTTCTCATCTAGTGCCTTGGTGAATAAGTATGCAAGATGGTATTCTGTAGACACAAAATGCATTTCTATTGTGCCATATTCAACATGATGTTTCAGAAAGTGGCAACGTATGTCGATATGGTTTGTTTTAGAGTGCTGTACTGGATTGGCAGAGAAGGCTATGGCACTTTTTGAGTCACAGAAGATGGGTATCTTGAATATGTTGTGCCCATAATCTTTTAGCTGAGTTTTCATCCACAGAACTTGGGAGCAACAGCTAGCAGCAGCAACATATTCAGCTTCTGCTGTACATGTCGATACACAATTATGTTTCTCAGAAGTCCAGCTAACTAATTTCCCACTTAGGAATTGACAACTCTCAGAGGTACTCTTTCTGTCGATCTTGTATCCTCCATAATCTGAGTCTGTGTAAGCTTTAAGACCATATCTAGAGTTTTTCGGATAGCAGAGGCCAAGATTTTTGGTCCCTTTGAGGTATCTGAAGATCCTCTTTACAGCAATATAATGGGATTCCTTCGGGTTAGCTTGATATCTTGCACAGAGGCATGTGGCATGCATTATGTCAGGTCTACTTGCGGTTAAGTATAACAGAGACCCAATCATACCTCTGTAGAGCTTGCACTCTACAAATTTATCATTTGGACTTGAGTATAACTTATTTCCAGTGGCCATTGGGGTCTTCATTACAGAGGCATCAGAGAGACTGAATTTTGTAAGTATGTCAGAGACATATTTAGTTTGATTTATGATAATTCCCTCTGATGATTGTTTTACTTGGAGTCCGAGGAAGAAAGTTAATTCTCCCATCATACTCATTTGAAATTCACTCTGCATGAGTTTTTCGAAATCTTTGCACTGTTGTGCATTTGTAGACCCAAAAATAATGTCGTCCACATATATTTGTACAAGCATAATTTCATCACCTTTCCTTTTATAAAACAAAGTTGTATCGGCCGTACCTCTGTCGTAGTCATTATTGAAATGGAAATTTGAAAGTCTTTCGTACCAAGCTCTTGGAGCTTGTTTCAGTCCATACAGAGCTTTGTCGAGGTAATACACATATCTTGGGTACTTGGAGCTTTCAAATCCTGGTGGCTGCTGAACGTATACTTCTTCTTGGATTTCACCACTTAGAAAAGCAGATTTTACATCCATTTGAAATACTTTAAAACCTCTGTGGGCTGCGAAGGCTAAGAAAATTCTTATAGCTTCGAGTCATGCGACAGGGGCAAAAGTTTCATCGTAATCTATGCCTTCTTCTTAGCGATATCCTTTGGCCACCAATCTTGCTTTGTTTCTGATAACCACCCCATCCTCATCCTTTTTGTTTCTGAAGACCCATTTTGTCCCTATAGCTTGTTTTCCTCGTGGCAGAGGAACTAGGGTCCATACTTTGTTTCGTTCAAATTGTAGAAGCTATTCTTGCATAGCATCTACCCAGTTTGGGTCGTCAAGGGCTTCAGAGATTATTTTTGGCTCGATCATACTAATAAAATTTGTAAAGAAACAAAAGTTAGCAGTGGCTGATCTTGTTTTTACCTTTTCAGGAAGATCGCCGATTATAAGGCTTGGGGGATGGCTTTTCGTCCAATGAGTTGTTCTTGGGAGATGGTCATCGAAGTCATCAAGTTGATCTACAGAGGTTGTGCTATGTTGTTCTGGTGCACCTTCTGTTGTAGATGGTGCTTCTGTACTTGTGCTTGGTTTTTCTGCTTGTGGGATGATTGGAATGAGTGTTAGTATTTGTTCCTCTGAGGAAGTAGAGACTGAGTCCTCGTGTTCCTCTGGTATTGGTTCCTCTGTAGTTGCTGGAGTTGGTATTTCAATAGCTTCTGTGGTTGTATCCTTTGTTGTATCACCTTCTGTTGGCTCCCCCTCCGCATTTGCATCTGTATTATTAACAGAAGAAGATGAAGTATTTAAGGGACCAGTTAGAGATATACCTGTCTCTATCTGGCTGACAGAAGATGTTGGAACCCAGATATAACAAGTAACAATAATAATAGCAATAATCTTTGTATTGATTGGTAAAGAGAAGAGTTTACTTGATAGGATTGATGAACATTCTCTTTTTGAAGCTCTCTTGCTTTCTGCGTATGTATGAATATTGAAAATAGAGGCTTAACCTAAAATTACTCTAAAACATGACTTTATAACCAATACAACAATTGGTTATTTACAATTTTAGCCCTTGACACTCAACAAATACAAATAAGTCCTTGACACTGTTCTTTATAAAACATTTATATAAATTAGGGGCTAATAAAGCTAACAATCTCCCCCTAATGTTTTATAAAGAAAGCATCATCTTGTAGTCTCCCCCTTGCTTTCTTTACAGGCGTTGGAGTGTCAATCTTCAAGTCTTGTGAGAGTTCTTTTCCTGATCTTCCACATTGTCAGTTGCTTTAGTTCATCCTTAACTCCCCCTTGATCTTTGCCTACTCCCCCTTGAATGTTGCTTTACTTTTCTGATCCCAGTTATCCCCCATAGATTAAACTCAAACAATCAGAGAACGATTTAAAGTGCGGAAGCTTGTATAACCAGTTTGAGTAATAGTCGTTGGTAGATAAACTGATAAGATGGTTGAGTAGCAAGCATATTCGGCTCATGAGAATCTGTATTAAAGAATAAGTAACCAGGGGTAATCATCTAACATAGAAGCACAATAGCCACTATTATCACAACAATTAAAAAAATTGCGTGGCCTATGCTCAGAGTTGGCAATGATGAAGCTCTGACAGGACTTCCAGTTATCATTGAAGTAAATTAAAAAATAAACTTCTCAAACTGTTCTTGGCAATATCACATAGATAAGCATGTGGAATCACAAAGATTCGTGATATTGTGTGGAAGAAAATAGAATATTATCTATTAAGCTCAAAAGTATGTAAACTGTTTGGACATAACAGGTTTCCACAGACTCAATGTGCATGAGTGAAGTGTGAAGGTGGGGAAAATTTCCTTCTTTTCAATATCCAACCTTCCAAATAAAGATCAGATAGCATATGTGCTGCTTCCCCGTGGAAAAGTGAAGTATTTCCCTGTTGAGAAGGAAATAAGTAGCTAGTGGGGTTAATACAAGAGTTGGCATGAGCTAATTGCCTGTTTAAATGATAATCACCAAAGAGTCGTGATAAATCAGTAATGTGGCTTGCCCGGCTCAGAAAAAGATAGTGCAGAGTTGTATATTTCTTTTGACTCTGTTCTCACACCCTCTTTCTTTTTATCATGTAACTCACATCTAACCAAACTCTCTTTTCAATTTTTACCTCTTAAGCACAATGAGAAAAACTCAGAGAGTTATCTCCCCCACTCTTTGATGTAGACCCATCACCTCTTAAACACTCAGGGTTTACTTCTTTGGTAGGAAACACAGGTTTAAGTGAATCCATAGAAGTGCTATATATGCTCACACATTGATCCCGTGAAAATTGTTGTCCTAAAGATTGTATTGTTCCACACACTGACTCTTTGAAGTCTCAGAAAAGCATTTAAAATCCAAACTTCTATAGCAGATAAAGCATTTTAGCATGTAGAAGTGGTTTGACTATTTGAAAGAGGTTTTATCATTCTAAAGATAGTCTTCTTTAAAAAATGACGAGTTTAAAGATTTAGAAATTTACCTTCGGATGTACATGGTCAGATTGGCATTCTCCCCCTCCAATTGAGCAATAAATCTCATTTAGGCTCAATTTGTAATCAGATATCCTGTAAGAATCAAAAAGTGTTGGTAATCATCATCTTTGATGATTCCATATTTGTTAGGAATATCCAGAAGCACAGTTAATTCAAATTAAAAGGAAACATGGTGTTGGGGGTTAGAGATTTAGAAATACCAGTCAAAGTCTGATCTGTTGAGGTATTGGTCCTACACTGATGTGTGTAGAAGCACATTCTGGTGAGGTACTGGTTCTACACTGATTTATGTAGAAACATCGAGAACACCGTTCTTGAAAGCGGAAGGAGCATTAATTAAATGCAATGCTTTCGGTCCAACACCTTACAGCAGACTTTGAAGCTGTTTTCGACATATCAGTACACATAATTTGAGAAAACGCAAAGCATCAAAGTCGTGCGTCTGTGAATTATCTTTCCAATGCAACTGGAATCGAGTAATTTGGAGCACCGAGTCAAAAGTTATGCGAATGTTTCTGAAGCAGCGCAAAGCTGACAGCAAGTAAACAAAAATCGGGCTCTGAGGTTGAGTCGCAGAGGTTCAGTCCACAGAAGGCTCTGCAGAGGTTTGGTCGCGGCTTGACAGAGGTTGTCGCTGCTCGGCAGAGGTTGGTCGCGTGCAGCAGAGGCTTGGTCGCCGCTCGGCAGAAGCTTAACAGAAGTGTTACACTTACTTTGACACTGATTTAGACCATTTTACCTCTGTATTTTGCAAGAACTCAAAAGACAAACATTTTTTATTTGTTTGTTATATTTTAGATCATCTTGAATCACCTCTTTTCGAGCTCGTACGACAAAGATATGGTTGATTTACCACAGTCGCGCAGATCTGTCCATCAGCTTTATATCAGCACACTGTTGTCTACTTCAACGATGCATATGACCCTTATAAATTTCGAATCTCTGAATTCTCAAAACACGAAAATTGTTCATCTGTGTCTTAAGAATCCAGGGCCTTTTGAATCGCATCAATCGGTGTCTTAATTAGTGAGATATGATCAATTTACTACGGCATCGCAAATCTGCCAGCATGCTGTCATAGTACTTGATTGTTGTGCACCGAAATCAATTGCCTTTGAAGGATGAGTCTTAAACTGAGTGTTTAAGAGTCCAATGTCCAGTGAAGTGTGAGTCCTTAACAGATGTATTAAGTAGTCCATGTACCTGCAAGACAGATCAAACAATTTTTGGTACCCATTTCCAAATGGGTCCTATTTTGTTAGGATTTTCATGAAGTGCTTTGCTGATCTTGTTATGTTCAACAGAAACATATGGCTTTCGAACATTTCGAACATTCAGCAGAAGGTCAGGTAGATCAAAAAGGTAATCTTCTGCAAGTTCTCCTTTACAAGAACCTATACAAGGGTCAGGTACAATCTTTACAATGTCAGAAGAGAAGACAATTCAGAAACCACCTTCGCTGATGCTGACCTAAGAAATATCAATCCTTATGATCTACCTGACCTTCTGCAATGGACAAAGGACAACTACAACACAGAGGAAAACACCAGAGCCTATCAAGTGTTAAAAAAAGCAATGAGGGAAAAGCTTCTGATCTTCAGTATGATAGATTTTCAACTGGGAAAGGATCTTGGTCTCAAACATCTAAATTTACGACCACCAGAAGATCACCCGACGACGTGCCCAACTCTATCATTACAGAACCAAGATTCGGGTTAGTATTTCAAAACCCACAAGGCGAAATCAAACTATTTGTGTGCATGGATTGTCAGAAGTACGCAACTAGTACTCTGAACAAGTTCAGAGCAAGCCTTGTAAAATACAGAGGTACAGAGAAAATGGATAGAGATGCTGCAGATACTTTCATCCGAGAGATTGATGCCACAATTCTCCTAAGAGAACTCTGCATCAGTTTCTACAAAGAGATCAGAAGAATCGGAAGAGACAACAGAAGCTTCAACGATTTCAAAGATGCCAAAATCTGATTCTCAAACCTTAAATCTCTGCAAACCAAGTCAAAAGTTTATCTTTCATTGTACTCAAATGTAAAATGCCTCTGCCATATTTCTGAATGAAAGAACTTTCGAGGTATTGTTTAACCTCTGTCTTATCTAACTTAGCCTAACTAAACACAAGTTAAATTTTTTATTTTTCACTACTTAGGGGGAGATTGTTAGCTTCAATCTTCCTAATCATAGAAGTATTTAGAAGTAGTGAAAAATAGGCTAAGTGAAGAAAGCCTCTTACAGAGGCTCTGCCAACCTTACCGAGAGATCAAGGACAAGAAGCTACAGAAGCTAAAGAGGCGCCCTACAGAAGCTCTGCCATACGCGCAAAGAAGACCAAAGACTCGGAATCCGGTGAAGACTGCTCTTCTAAGGACCAAACCGCAGAACCTCTGTGGCACTTCACATAGCCTCTGCGGTCTTTAACAAAGACTTGAAAGATATTTATAATATCTTGCTACTGTTACAGGACATGTTCATCAACTTGCATGGTAGCATGCCCTGTCCAACTGCAACGTGTCAAACTCTGGTTGGATTCAATAGGGCTTAATACATAATAGACGTCTGCTGCATTAAATGCAATACAACACGTCCAACTGTTCATGCCACCCGTCCAACTATTCATACCGTCCTTTGTGAATAGTAGCAAATGCTTTATGGCCCCCTTAGAGTAGTATATAAGGAAGACTCATGTTGAGTTCTTCCTATTAATCTATCAATCCATCGATCGATCAATCGAACACTTTGAGAGAAAAACATCACAAGAACACACAGCTTAAACACTTTGAGAGTCATATCTGTTTTAAAGCTTTGCTTACTCACTGTTCTTGAATTTGGTCTTAATATATATATATATATTCAGTATACTTTGAGATATTATTTCCTGTTCACTGTTTATTTATATTGTGTTCTAAATCTATCAAACATATCTGTTAGTTATTCAAATACGCTTCCGCATCAAACTCAAACTTGAACTAATAGATCTGATAATCTTGTTTAAACAAAAGAGGGAACCAACAGAAGATGATCCTCCAGAGGTTCTGACGGTTCCAGTAGAGGGATCAATGTCATCATGGAACATCTCTTGAAATAAAAGATTTTAGTCTTCTTCTCTTGTTTTTGAGATGCCAGAGGATTCCCTTTTTAGCCCGAGTTCTGAACTGATTTGTTCAGAAGTCATTTGGAAGGAGTCGTCAAAAGACACGTTGATACTTTCTACAATGGTTCGTGATTTCAGAAGATAGACTCTGTAGGCCTTGGATGCTGTAGAGTATCCAATGAACTTGCCTTCATCAGCTTTTACTTCAAACTTTCCTCTTGCTTGTCTATCGTTTAAGACAAAACATTTGCATCCAAATACATGGAAGAACTTGATGTTTGGTATCCGTTTGCTGTTCAAATGATATGGTGTCTTGATGTGCCTTTTTACAATGGTTGATCGATTTTGGGTATAGCAAGCGGTCGATACTGCTTCTGCCCAAAATGTCATTGGTAATCCACATGTTGTTAGCATAGCTCTGGCAGCCTCCACGAGCGTGCGGTTCTTTCGTTCAACCACGCCATTCTATTGTGGGGTGCGTGCAGCAGAGAAGTTATGTGATATTCCTTCTTATGTTAGATAGGCTTCAATGACAGGATTTTTGAATTCTGTGCCATTGTCACTTCTCAATTTCTGAATCCTGCACTCATACAGAACTTGGATTCTTTTCATTAAATTTATCAGAATGTTTGGGACATCTGATTTCTTTCTGACAAATTCAACCCATGTAAATCTTGAATACTCATCGATTAAAACAAGTATATATTTCTTGCCACCTAGGCTCTGTGTAGCGATTGGACCGCAGAGGTCAACATGAAGCATATACAGAATCCTAGGGCAGGACACATCAGTTTTGCCTTTATGGGAAGCTCTTTTGAGTTTTTCCATTTCGCGGGCAGAGCATAAATGATTTTATTAAACTTAACACCTGGCAGACCTTTGACTAGATCAAGTTTTGCAAGTTTATCAAGAGTATGAAAGTTTAAGTGACAGAACCTGTTATGCCATAACCAGGCTTCTTCGCTTTTGCTTGTAACAAGGCAGAGCTTTTCTTCCTTGTTCTTGGCACAGACGTTCATGAGATACAGATCACCTCTTCTTTTGGCTCGCAGAAGTTCGACTCCTGTGTCTTCACCGTGTAGAGAGCAGAAGGTTCTTTTGAACATCACATCGAAACCCGTATCGCAGAGTTGGCTTACACATAGAAGATTGTGTTTAAGGCCATCCACATATGCAACTTTGCATACGGTTATATTTTCCTTCTTTATGACTCAGTAGCCTTTAATGTACCCCTTTTTGTTGTCTCCAAAGGTCACAGATCCACCATCGTGTTTTTCTTTGTGCGTGGATAGAAGACCTCTGTCGCCAGTCATGTGCCTCGAGTATCCAGAGTCTAGATACCAGATCGGCACATACTGCTTCTGCAAGACAATCAGAGAGTTTTAGGTACCCATATCCAAATGGGTCCAGTTTTGTTAGGGGTATTCAAGTTTGCCTCAGGATTTTTGGTCCTTGGTTTAACTTCTGTTGAAGAACCATTTTGTTTCTTCTTACCCTTGAGTTTAGTATTTTCTTTGGGTACAAAGAGGAAACATTTTGGACTTGAGAAGTGTTGGCTTAATTGAAACATGAGATCAAAGCAATGACAGTATTGAATGTGCGAAGATATTTGCTTGAACTTTTTATTAAAGACATTAAATGAGGGTACAGAGGCATTACAATTTATCCTAACATTCGACTTTCTATTACAAGACGGTTTATGTAGGCTAGATTGTTGTTTGCAAAATCCTTTGTTGAGAGCGGCCTTCTGTGTACCCCTTTTGTGGTGAACTTCTGCAGGTTTCAATGTCACAGAAGAAAAAGATTTATTATTTTTGGTCCATTTACCCTTCTGTTGCCATGTTAACTTTTCTTTAACAGGTTTTAAGGGCTTCAAAATCTTTGAACTTGTTGGAGTTTTAGTGGACATTTCCTTCTGTTGTTTAAAATTCTCCAGTTCAATAGAGGTTTTGGCTTGTATACACATGTTCAGAAAGTATGGACAGATACGAACTTTTGTGATTTTCTCCTTGGGAGAAATAGTTCTGTTAAGAACTTCAGAGGATGGTTTAAAATCCTCTGTGTCACGAGGTACTATCTCTGACTTGTAGTCTGTCTCAGATTCGTCAGAGGATGAGTCGTCCTCATAAACAGAGGTTGAGTCACTTGGTTTTCTTTCGACAGAGGCTGGACTTTCAGAGCATGTGCCATACTCACTTTCTTCCTTTTCCGTGGCACTATCTTCTAAGTCAACAGAAGTATCTGTTAAGTCTTCTACAGAGAGATTTTGATCATTGGAAGGTGTACAGAGGTTTTCTTCAAAGATATCAAGTTTTTCTTTTGTAAGGTTTGGTTTGAACTCAGGTGCCTCTGCTGATAACTTCTTTTCAGAATTCATCATGCAGACAAATGCAACTTGAGTTTGAGTCTCGGGGTTACCAAACTTGAAGATTCCTATCTGATCTTGAGTTTTTAGATACTTCTTAGGTTTGGATTCTCTTTTGACAGAGATTGAAGGTGACAAATCTGAGTTTTCAAACCACACATTTGTCATCTTCAGAGGTTTCCTCTTGTGAGGTTCCCCAGAGACTTTTTGCCTTTTACTTACAGAGAGTAGATTTGGAAATCCATGTTTTCTTGTATCTCCTATATGAAATAGAGAGGACAAAGATTTGTCTCTTTTGTTTCCTGTATATGGATCTATATCACAGAAGCCAATTCCCCGTCTCCCTATCTGTGTATTGATTTTCTCGTACACCTTCTGTGCATCTTGAAAATTTTTAATTAAGAGATCTCTTCTTAGTAAATCTTGACAGAGGACTTCTCGTTCCTTTTGAAAATAATGTTTAAGAGCTAGGATGTTCATTCTGTCACACTTATTGTACATAAGTTCTTTCGATTTTGTTTTTAAAGAAGAATTAAGTTCAGAAATCTTTTCTTTTAAAGGATTTAATTTTTTGTTCAAGTTTGTTTCAATTTCTTCCTTTTATAGAAAATTTTTGGCTTTTTCTTGAGTGAGAAGTCTAGCTTCTCTCTCATAGAAGGTGAGCTTTTTCTGAACACTTTCCCATGCCTTTCTAAGTTCGGTGTATTCAATGGTAAGTTTAAGCAAATCAACTTCTGTTGTATTAGAGTTAGAGTTAGAAGTGGATACCTTACTATCAGAGCCAGAGCTGACTTCTGCCATGCCACAGAATAGGGCGTTCTTTGTTTCTCCTCCTTCAGAGGATGTATCTGATAGCCAGTTTTCTTCATTCACCATTAAGGATTTCTGAGCATAGTATTCAGCTTTCTTTTTGTAGAAAGCAGCATCCCTCTGAGGGTGATTTGATTTGCTCCTGCATTCGTTGGCGAAGTGACCTGGCTTTCTACAATTGTAACAGCCTTGGTTCTGTGGAGCATTTTCAGCTTTGTCATCTGACCTCTGTCGGTCACCACTTCTGTTGGTTCTGCATTCATTTGCGTAGTGGCCTGGCTTAACACATTTGTAACACTCTCGATTCTGTGGAGTGTTGTCAGCCTTGTCGTTCGACCTCTGTCGGTCATTACCTCTGTCTTTTGACATCTGTTGGTCACCACTTCTGTCGTTTCTGTCGTTTGATCCTTCTCTTTCGTAGCGTTCATTACCAGACTTCTTTCGGTATCCTCTGCTAAATTCCCTAGTCAAGAGTGATAATGATCTAGCTATCGAGGCCAGGGTTGTTTCTTCTTCTTCTTCTTGCTTCCCTTCTTCACTATCAACTATCATGATTTTCTTCTTCTTCTGCTTCTTTTCATCTGCAGCTTTCTCTTTCTTTGGTTTTTCTTTAGCCGCTGTAGTCTTACCAACTAGTGCAAGAGGTGCAATGATCTGGGCTTTTTGTTTCTGCTACTTGAGGTTCTTGGGCTGCCAATGTTCCATAGAGGTCTGATAGAGTCCAGGAATCTAAGTCTTGATTTGTTTGAAGAGACATAGATAACTGGAGCCATTCTCCATTTAGACTTTTAAGGAACATGATATTGTTTTCTTCAGAAGTTCTGTCGGCAGAGCTTTAAATGCATAGTATTCGTTTATGTATTGAGCTTTGCGGTTCTTCTGAGTTTTGGCCCCCCTTTCTAGTTGTTTTTCCTGTTCCTTCCATAGATCATATGCAGATTCACATGCATCTAGGGATTGGAAAAGGTCGTTGGGAATAGCCATGATCAGAAGTCTTTTTGTTTTCTGAGCCACTTCATATTTTGCCCAATCAGAATCAGACGACTTACCCCGAGCTTTTGGTTTTTCGTGTTCAGGGATTTCTGGTGTGTCGTATGTGGAAGGAATACGTGGCACTGTTATCATTGGAACGAAAGGAGGATTTCAGAGATAGTATACGAGTTCTTTATCAGCACCCTCAAAGAAGTGAATCATTCGTATCTTCCATTGAGGGTATTCGTCTCTAAGAAGATTAGGAGGCTTGGTTAAAGAACCAACAGTGAAGAAGTTGTTCGTATTTCCCATTTTGAGAGAGAGAAAATATTCAGAAAGATATGGTATGAACAGTAGATTTTTCAGAAAGTGAAGTGGATGCTTCGTATGATGTTTCTAAGTTTAAAAGCTTTAAGCTGAGCACTAATATGGTGTTTTAACCAGAATAACAGATTCTATAAGTTTACCAAAGTTCGAATGAATCGAAAATGGCAGAAAAACATGTTTGAATATTATGAAGAATAGGTTAAAAGTCCATGTTTCTACAAAAGATCATTGTTTAGAGTGGATCCCTTGATATTAAAAATCAAGGCAGGCTCTGATACCAATTGTTGGTTCCTGTTTTGCTTAACAATGATGAGTCTTTCAGATAATTCAGATAAGATATATTTGCGGAAACGTATTTTAAGACTTGAAAGATTACTAAGGTAGAAGAACACACAATATCAAATGAGCAGTTTGTGAAAGACAGATAAGTATCTCAAAGATTCACTGTATTTGATATTATTAAGAACACCATGAACATAACAAGAAATCTGCTGGTGTGTGTGTTGTGCGTAGCTTAAAATATGATTCTCGTTAATAGAATAACTCAACATGAGTCTTCTATTTATACTATTACAAAGGGGACATACTTTAGACAATAAGGACTGATCTACAGTAGACAGGATCGTATGAACAGTAGCAGGTACTGCGTGCATTAAATGCGCTGATATCAACTTGGTACTGAGCCCTATCAGAGTTTGACACGTGGATGTTGTCAGGGCACTCCTCGTACAGGTGGATGAACGGATCCTGGAACAGTAGAAAGATACTTGTTGACTTCTTCTAAGTCTTCAGTATACCGCAGAGGCTCTGTCAAAGGTGACAGAGGTTTTGTGGCTCGGTCCCTTGTGAGCAGTCTTCTGTCGATTCTTGCCTTCGGTCTTCTTGGTGTCTCAGTAGAGCCTCGGTTGGAGGCTTCTATACTTAGCCTATTTTTCACTAATTTCATAAATAGAAAGATTTGAGCTAACAAAGGGCCTCTGCAAAGAAAAAGAAAACCTCAGACTCAGGTCCTCCTATACGGAATGAAACAGGTATAGGTTTCTCACGCGAAGAAGTACTTGGTCGTGACCCTGACCTCTCAGTACTTGACACCTCCCTGCCTCCTGGTGAAACTTTCTTCTCTGGAAAAGTCGTAAGTGAACCCTGTGGCATCTTCTTTCTAGACTGCTATGGACAACAACACTTTCAACGCATATATGAGCTCCCAATCACTCCCATCGAATAGCTCAGAGACATAATACACCGGTGTGAAGTCAGACGCGACATTCAGTCACGTCACCTCAAGCCCCTGATCTTTGAAGAAGCAAAGAACAAAAAGGATCAAGGTGTAACGGTCCCTGACTGGATGATTCCCACGTCAAAGACACTTGATGAACTCCTCATTAAGGAAGAACCTTTTGACGGATAGGATCTCCTTGTAATTCATTCTATCCTTATCTGTCTACATCTTCTATACTTTTAATTTTATTTGCTGTACTTGTAATCTTTACGAAGTTTAAAGAAAAATTTCAGCGAATATACTTTACTCCATCAGTACTAAAAAGATCCCAGAAAATAGTAAAAGGGACAAATATTTTATGAGTTCTTTTTATCCTTATGTTTTCATCAAATAGCAATTTTCTCTGTTGCTATGTCATAATCAAATAGGGGGAGATTGTTGATCCAAACCCTCAGTGATTTGATAATGACCCTCTCTTGACACATAGTGAAAATCGTAAGTAAATGATATGTATTAGAGTTTCACTATCGCTGATAAGTACTAAGACTGTTTCAGTACCGCTGATTGTAACTCTCGCTCCTTAAAGTTAAATAGTCAGCGAACTCTGTTCATCGAGTAGCTCTGAGCCTGTTTAGTCTATGAGATGATCGCTGATAAGTTAGTTGTTTACTTATGATCCCTGAAGACAAGTTTCACATCAACATATGTTCTACGTTGAAGTCGAAGATCAAGCTCAAGAACCAGCGACAAGTCTACTAATGAACTGATGCGGATATTAGCGAAGCCAAGATTTGTCCACTCAACGTGAAGTATCAAGTAGAAGACTTCAGCAATCGTTGAACTTTATCATTCGCTGATAAAGAACTATTTCAACGAAAACTGATCATGAAGTCTCCTTACAAAGTACTATTGTATTACCTCCCTTGCACGTCTCCGTACAAACTGTCAGAACGGACATCCTTTTTGTCTGTAATCGTACAACAACTCTGATTCTACACTATGCACCATGCGGCTACTAAGGTTGTCTATAAAGGTCAATGACATGCAACCACTCAGCTGCTGCCACGTGTAAAGCAATACTGCCATGCATTAAATGCATGCAGTATATAAGAAGAACCCTACTTCAGAAATGAAGTGTGCTCGGACCATCTTCTTATTTCTCTCTTATTGTTAAGTTATTATTCGTAATTTCTTTAACTCTTTCTAGTGCAAGAAACTTAGTGTTTCTCAGGACTTGTTTAGATTAGGTTTATCCTTAATCTTGTTCCGCAACAAGTTGTAAATTGTCTTGATTTATCAATAAACAATTTAGAAAAGTAAAAATCGTGTGTTTGTATTCAACCCCCCCCCCCTTCTACAAACTTGTATAACCCTTCGGGACCAAAACAACGAATACTTCAATTGGACCTTCTTGGATTGAGATCATCAAATTCTCATCAATATTATCCAAGAATTGAATAATTCGGATATTCCATTGTTGATACTCTTCAGGAATTAGAACATGTGGCTTCGTCTCAGATCCCATAGAGAGAAATTCTTTAGAAGACATGACTGTAAGATGAATTGAATCGATTCAACAGAAAGACAAATTTGAATTTCTTGAACAAAAACAGAATGAATTCAAGAATTATAAGAAATTCAAGAATTACGAGTAGCAGCGGAAATCAATTGTCGAATTGATCATGAAATCTTCAAGAACACGATCAAGAAACCACCAAGAACGCGATCTTGACCTAATTTGTTTGTTGATTGGCTCTGATACCAATTGTAGAAATCAGGATTCAATCTTACAATGCAATTGTCTAACAAGAACACAATCAAACAGTAGAATGATAGAGAATTGGATCCAAAAGCTTTGTATTCATTCAAGAACAGATATACAGATCTAGAGAGAGAGTCTCCCAAAGATTACAAAGTGAATACAAAAGCTATTCAAAAGTTATTCGAAAGTTAGTTAGCTTTCAGTTGCTAACTCCTATATATACTGTAAAGAAAAGCTAAAGGTACAGTACATATACATGACAAACCAATAGAACAATTACACGTGTTCTAATGAATAACAGAATATAACTGAAAATGTCTAAGACATAAGTTATGAACAACATGTTCAGAAATTCTGAACATCCTTCTGATTAAGCACTTCAGAACATACACTTGAGCACTTGACATTTTCATCTTCATAATCAGAACTTCTGAGTCTCCTACTCAGAACTCTGAGCCTTCTGTTCAGCCTTCACACTTAGTAATCTTTGCAAGACTTCTCAATCAGAACTTCTGAGTCTCCTACTCAGAACTCTGAGTCTTCAGTTAAGATATCAACACTTAGGCTTTTTGACAAACTTCAGTTCTAATAATAATTGTAGAAACCATGATTCAATCTTACAATGCAATTGTCTAATAAGAACAAAACCAAACAGTAGAATGATAGAGAATTGGATCCAAAAGCTTTGTATTCATTCAAGAACAGATTTACAGATCTAAAGAGAGAGTCTCTCAAAGATTACAAAGTGAATACAAAATCTATTCAAAAGTTATGCGAAAGTTAGTTGGCTTACAGTTGCTAACTCCTATATATATTGTAAAGAAAAACTAAAGCTACATTACATATACATGACAAACCAATAGAACAATTACACATGTTCTAATGAATAACATAATATAACTAAAAATGTCTAAGACATAAGTTCTGAACAACATGTTCAAACTTCTGAACATCCTTCTGATTAAGCACTTCAGAACATACACTTGAGCACTTGACATTTTCATCTCATAATCAGAACTTCTGAGTATCCTACTCAGAACTCTGAGCCTTCTGTTCAGACTTCACACTTAGTAATCTTTGCAAGACTTCTCAATCAGAACTTATGAGCCTCCTACTCAGAACTCTAAGTCTTCAGTTCAGATATCAACACTTAGGCTTTTTGACAAACTTCAGTTGACAAACTTCAGTTCTAACGGATTTGTTATGGTCCATTGTGGGAGGTTTTCAGAGATTTGAGCTTTTGGCCTGGATTGTATCTCCACCCAAGTATCCTCTGTTTCCAACATCTCCTCCGTGTTCTATAGTTCCAGATCGTAGCTCGGAGGAGAGGGAAATTGATCACCGTGTGCCTCTAGGTCAGGGTCAACCTCTGGCACAGTAGAGTCTATTTGGGCTTCTTTAGAGTTGAATTCTGGGAGGGCTTATGCATTCCATATAGTGGTATCCAGGGATTCGGTATTGTCGGGCCTTTGGATGAAAGCAAAAAAGTCAGCCTCCTTTGCATAATATATTGAAGCAGGCGATGGCAGTAGTTGTTCAGTGGCAGCTTCTTCTTCTGCAATGACTTCCTCTGCGATAGTCTGCAGTGGTGACTTGGGCTTCTGTCCCTTTTCCTTCTTAGGTTTCGGGGCTCCCTCCTCTGAAGATTTTGTCTTACGCTTCTTTTTCTCTTTTGGAGGAGGGGTGCAGAGGATGCAATGACCGTTTCTGGTGGAGGTTGGGGGATTTGTGCAGCACTCGAAGAGGTTCCCTCTGAAGGTTTCTTGGCTCTGGGAGCCTTCTTCGGTTTGGAGGGGGTGGTTGCCTTTGTCGTGGATACAGAGAAGGTCATATTTTTCCTCTACAAACGAATTTTGGCTAGTTTTTGCTCGTACTTGGCCACTGCTTCTGCGTGCTCTTCTAGGTTCATTTTTTCCACTATTATGGATCCTATGGGGGCTCCTAAACGCGAGGGTGTTGCAGGACTAGGTTCTGGAGTCCTGTGATCGCATATGTAATCTAATCTAAGTTGGTCATCTTTCGCGTAGGTTAGAAGTTTAGCTGTCAAAGGTCTGCAGATCGCATACCTCTCCGTGTGCTTTGTGGCAACCATTTTTTCCATGGGGTAAGTTTTGACAATAGGCCCTTCCATTGGCCATTTATTTATTAGTAGCAGAGGTTCCAGAATGACTCCGATAGTCCTTTTGGAACTGTAGGGCAGGGAGATCTTGGACATTTGGGCCCTTGGCCTTCTTTGTTGAGATGCGATGATCAATTGTGTTCACAAGCTCTTGCATCATCAGAGCTGCAAAGTCAAGGGGTAGGTCATAAGAAACCCTGTACATTATGGCGAGGATTTGGTGTGAGGTTTGATTTGGTGTGAGGTTTGACCTGTGAGGCATCTGTTGAGGATTGAGAATAAGGTATTCCACAGAGGTGGGAATTGGTTTCATCTGAAGTCATTCCTTATGTTCTTGTGGGTATTGTATCCCAACATCTCTGTGAAGTCGCAGAGCTCTCGGTCATAGGGGATCTCTGTGTACTCATTAATCCCCAAAAGGCCCCTTGTTGGAAGATTGAATTCAAGGGATAACATCGTTATGTTAAATTTGAGCTCTTTGTTCTCGGATTTATCATGTTTGGAGACATAGCCTCTAATTTCCCTTGTTTCTGCATCATAATAGCAGCTCTGCCAGAACTGGTTCAGGTATCTGGCAGGGATGCAAGTGATGTTTTGGTGACTAGGATGTTCAGTGGGTGGTTTTCAAGGATATTCAATAAGATGGCATGTGCTTCCCCAAAAGCCGTTCTTGAGGGGTAATGAGTTCTCAAAATGCTCATTTTGGAGGAAGAACTGCAGGTGAGTGGTCGGAGTGAAATCAACAGATTCACCTCCTTGTCCTTGTTCTTGATTATGAGGCCTGTAGTGGTGTTAAGAATGCTCAGAGTGAGCAGGGGATGTCGCCGGGGAGTTTTTGGTGGAATCCATTGCTTAAATCTTGAAGAAATGGAGTAGAAAGAAGAGAGTTGCAGGTTTTGCACTGTTCGCCGGAGTTAATCTTGAGGGGAAATTATAAAAAATTAAGAAGAGGGTAAAATAGATAGAATTCTACAGAAATAGGGGAATTTAATGATTTTTGAGGTCCGCACTCAAGTTTTCTACAGCTGTTACCACGCCCTGTACAGAAGTTTGACTGACACGACCAATAGAGGTGTGCCACGTCAGAGATGGCAGAGCACGATTAGACGTCGTGCATCGCCCATTAATGCTGAGCACGTGGGCAACTCTATTTACTAATGACTGTCACTGTAGAAAATAACCCGCATTTGCAGAATGCCGTTTCTGTGCATAAGTGTCAAATCGACAGAAGCTCTGTGGTGGAATGAGCTCTGTGATTTGAGACCTTCTTCTATAACCTCTGAGCTTGTACATTCACCAAAAACATTTGAAAAGACGGTGGAAATGATCGATAGAGTCTCTGTGCTAAAATTCGAAGTTACATAGGCTTTGGCTTACAGAAGCTCTGTTGAGCTCGGCAGAGGCTCTGTGACAGAAAATTTCAAATAATAGAGAGCTCATAAAACGTTTTTGATCATCCAATGTTTTTAATGTTTTAAAATGTGTATCTAGGACATATTTGGAAATTGGTGTCCTAGAAAATTGGTTTAGAAAGTGGTTTTGTGCGAGATACTCACTCCTTTGATTCTCCTTTGCTCGGCAAAGTACCTGACTTCTGTCGATTTCATTGACCAATACTCCCTTTTGGATCCCCCTTGAATGACAAACCTTTGTGGATCATTCAAGGACTCCTTCTGCTCCCCCTTGACCTATGCTTGGACCAAATATGATAAGAAAAGCATAGAACATAGGTCAAACTTACCAAGGTTCTGTGGAATCGTCAGAGGCTCTAAGCAATTCAGCAAAAGCTCTGTTGGGTACAGAACTTTTGGTGATAAGGAATTTACATACTAAAGAGTTGGATATACATATTTACAAGAAGATTAAGTCTTAGTTACAGAGGGATTAACTCATGTTTAACATACCCAACTTACCCACCAAGAAAATGAATTTTTTCTCATCAAGTGCCTTGGTGAATAAGTCAGCAAGCTGGAATTCAGTGGACACAAAGTACATCTCAATTGTGCCTTGTTCAACATGATTCTTTAAGAAGTGGTACCGAATATCAATATGCTTCGTTTTAGAATGCTTTACTGGATTGGCAGAGATCGCAATGGCACTCTTTGGATCACAGAGGATTGGAATCTTCTATATGTCAAGACCGTAGTCCTTTAGGTGAGTTCGCGTCCACAGAACCTGGGAGCAACAGCTAGCAGCAACAACATACTCGTCTTCTGCTGTAGATGTCGAAACACAATTCTGTTTCTTTGAGGTCCAACTGACTAGTTTTCCTCCTAGGAATTGACAACTACCAGAAGTACTTTTTTGGTCGAGCTTACATCCTCCGTAGTCTGAATCTGTATAAGCCATGAGATCAAATCCAGAGTTCTTTGGATACCAGAGGCCAAGATTCTTGGTTCCCTTTAGGTATCTAAAGATCCTCTTTACAACAAGAAGGTGGGATTCCTTTGGGTTAGCTTGATATCTTGCACATAGGCATGTGGCATACATTATATCAGGTCTACTGGCAGTTAAATATAGAAGAGACCCAATCATGCCTCTGTAGAGTTTGCACTCTACAGATTTACCACCTGGATCTGAGTATAGCTTATTTCCAGTTGACATGGGGGACTTCATGATAGAGGCATCAGAGAGTTTGAACTTAGAAAGAATGTCAGAGACATATTTTGCTTGATTGATAAAAATCCCCTCTGATGATTGTTTGATTTGGAGTCCTAGGAAGAAGTTTAGTTCTCCCATCATACTCATTTCAAACTCACTCTACATGAGTTTTTCAAAATCTGTGCATTGTTGTGCATTGGTAGAACCAAAGATAATGTCGTCCACATAGATCTGCACAAGCAAAATCTCTTCACCTTTTCTTTTATAAAACAGAGTAGTATCGATTGTACCTCTGTCGAAATCATTATCGAGAAGAAAGATTGAAAGGCGCTCGTACCATGCTCTTGGAGCCTGTTTCAGTCCATACAGAGCATTGTTAAGATAGTAAACGTGGTTTGGCTACTTGACACTGTTGAATCCAGATCCGTGCAACGATTATGTTTGTGAATAAGCAAATAAGAACAGTTGATATGATTCACAAAGGCTGCCCACTTAGCTATTGAATTAGAGAGAATTACAGTGTAAAGCAGAAAAGCTAAATGAGACAACTAGCTAATTTTCTAAGCTAATTGCACTTTATATATGTTGGGCCCGTGGTAACAAGCCCACGGCCCGTTCACTATGGACTAAGTTTAAACAATTACAATTCAACCCCTTGAACTTAAAATAAACATAAATTCTACCCTAACAGACACTTTCAAACCCTGGTGGCTGTTGGACGTATACTTCTTCTTGGATTTGACCATTCAGAAAGGCGGATTTGACATCCATTTGGAAAACCTTAAAACCTATGTGGGCTGCGAAGGCTAAGAAGATCCTTATCGCTTCGAGCCGTGCGACAGGGGCAAAGGTCCTATCGTAATCTATACCTTCTGCTTGGCAATATCCCTTGGCCACCAATCTCTCTTTGCATCTGATAACCATCCCATCCTCATTCTTATTGTTTTTAAAGACCCATTTTGTCCCTATAGCTTGTTTCCTTTTTGGCAAAGGAACTAGGGTCCAGACTTTGTTTCTCTCAAACTGGATAAGCTCTTCTTGCATAGCTTCAAACCAATTTGGATCATCCAGGGCCTCAGAAACACATTTGGGTTCGATCACACTAATAAAATTTGTAAAGAAACAAAAGTTAGCAGTGGTTGATCTTGTCTTGACTTTTTTAGAAGGATCGCCAATAATTTGGCACTAAGGATGACTCTTCATCCACTTTGTCATATTGGGGAGATGGTCATTAGCATCACCTAGTTGAATCTCTGTGGTTGCATTATGTGGTTCTTGTGCAACCTCTGTAGTGGAAGGTACTTCTGTGCTTAAACTCGGTGTTTCAGCTTGTGGAGGTATTTCGATAAGAGTTGGAATCGATTCCTCTGAGGATGTTGAGACTGAATCCTCATTTTTCTATGGTATTGCTTCCTCTGTTGTAGTTGGAGTTGGTAATTCCAGTGTCTCTGTAGTAGAATCCTTGCTTATATCATCTTCTGCTTGCTCCCCCTCAGCACTTGCATCTGCACGACTTACAGAGGAGGATGAAGTATTTTATGGACCAGTTAGAGATATACCTGACTCAGTCTGGTTGGCAGAAGATGTTTATCCAGAGGCTCTGATGGCTCCAGCAGAGGGATCAATATCATCATGGAACATCTCTTCAAATAGCAAATTTAGATCTACTTCTCTTATCTTTGAGATGCCAGAGGATTCCTTTTTCAGACCGAGTTCTGAACTGATTTGTTCAGAAGTCTTTTGAAAAGAATCGTCAAAAGAGACATTGATACTCTCCACAATGGTTCGTGATCACAGAAGATAAACTCTATAGGCCTTTGAGGTGGCAGAGTGCCCAATGAACTTGCCTTCGTCTGCTTTCACATCAAACTTTCCTCTTGCTTCTCTGTCGTTTAGGACAAAGCACTTGCATCCAAATACATGGAAGAACTTGATGTTTGGTCGCCTTCGATTGATCAAGTGATAAGGTGTCTTGATGTGTCTTTTTACTATTGTTGATCGATTTGGGGTATAGGAAGGGTTGATACTGCTTCTGCCCAGAAAGAAATTAGCAATCCAGAAGCTGTCAGCATAGTTCTTGCAGCCTCCACAAGCATGCAGTTCTTTCGTTCAACCACGCCATTCTGTTGTGGGGTGCGTGCAGCAGAGAAGTTCTGAGATATGCCTTCTTCTGTAAGGTAAGCTTCAATGACAGAGTTTTTGAATTCTATGCCATTGTCGCTTCTGAATTTTTGAATCCTGCACTCATACAGAACCTGGATTCTTTTCATTAGGTTGATCAGGATGTTAGGAACATCTGATTTCTTTCTGACAAATTCAACCCATGTATATCTCGAGTATTCATCAATCAACACTAGTATATACTTCTTGCCTCCTAGGCTCTGTGTAGCGATTCGACCGCAGAGGTCAACATGAAGCATATACAGAGGCCTAGGACAAGACACATCAGTCTTGCCTTTGTGCGAAGCTCTTTTGAGCTTTCCCATTTTGCAAGCAGAGCACAAATGATCTTTACTGAATTTAACGTTTGGCAGACCTTTAACAAGATCAAGTTTGACAAGCTTATCAAGAGTATGAAAGTTCAGATGGCAGAACCTGTTATGCCATAACCAGGATTCTTCGTTTTTACAGGCAACAAGGCAGAGCTTGTCCTTCTTGTTCTTGACACTAAAGTTCATGAGGTATAGATCGCCTTTTCGTTCGGCTCGTATAAGTTCGACTCATGTATCTTCTCCTTGCAGATAGCAGAAAGTTCTTTTGAACATAACGTCGAAACCAATATCACAAAGTTAGATAACACTGAGAAGATTGTACTTAAGGCCATCCACATATGCAACTTTCCAAACTGTTATGTTTTCCTTTTTGATGACTCCATAGCCTTTTATATATCCCTTCTTGTTGTCGCCAAAGGTCACAGATCCTCCATCGAGTTTATCTTTGTAAGAGGATAGTAGACCTCTATCGCCAGTCATGTGCCACGAGCACCCGGAGTCTAGATACCAGATCGGCACATACTGCTTCTGTAACACAACCAGAGATTTTTAGGTACCCATTTCCAAATGGGTCCAACTCTGTTAGGTGGCTTCAAGGTTGCCTTAGCATCCTTGGGTTTGGTTTTAACTTCTGTTGAAGAACCAATTTGTTTCTTCTTTCCCTTGAATTTTGCATTCCTTTTAGGTAAAAAGAGGAAACAGTGTGGACTAGAGAAATGTTGGTTCAATTGATGCATGAGTTCAAAGCAATGACAATAGTTAATATGCGAAGAAATTTGCTTAAACTTTTCATTGAAAACACTAAATAGGGGTACAGAGGCTTTATTGTTACAATCTACCCTAGCATTTGACTTCCTATTACAAGAAGAGTTATGTAGACTAGATTGAATTTTTGAAAATTCTCTGTTGAGAGTAGCCTTCTGTGGACCCCTTCCTCCGTGGTGAACTTCTGCAGGTTTCACTGTCACAGAAGAAAAAGATTTGTTATTTTCCAACCATTTTCCCTTTTGTTGCCAAGTTAGTTTTTCTTGAAAAGGCCTAAAGGGTTTTGGTGCTTTTGAACATGGAGAGAGTTTTTCCTTTTCTTGTCTAATTTTCTCAAGCTCAAGAGAGGTTTTGGCTTGTATGCACATGTCCAAAAAGTCTGGACAAATAGGAATCCTTGTAATTTTCTCCTTGGGAGCAATGGTTCTGTTAAGAATTCTAGAGGGAAGTTTAAATCCCTCTAAATCACAAGGTACTATCTCTGACTTAATTGAGTCAGTCTCATATTCGTCAGAGATTGATTCATCCTCATATACATAGGTTGAGTCACTGAGATCTCGGTCAACAGAGGCAGGACTTTTTGAGCATGTGCCCTACTCGCTTTCTTCCTTTTCTTTGGTGCTTTCTTATAGATCAGCAGAAGTATTTATCAAGATTTCATCAGAGAAATATTATTTGTTAGAGGATGTACAGAGGTTTTCATAAAAATTGTTTTTACCGATTTCCATTAATTCATTTTCAGAGACGTGTGTCGGATTTTTTTCTGAAGAAGCAGGCATGAACTCAGGTGCCTCTGCAGATAGTTTCATTTTAGAATCTATAGTGCAGACAAAAGCAACCTGGGATTGAGTTTCTGGGTCACCAAACTTGAAGATCCCTATCTGATCTTGAGTTTACAGATATCTTTTAGGTTTGGAGTCTCTTTTGACAGAGGCTGAGGGTGATAAATCTGTGTTTTGATACCACACATTTATCATCTTCAGAGGATTCCTCTTATGAGGTTCCCAGGGAGTTTTTGCCTTTTGCTGACAGAGATTAAATTTGGAAAACCAGGTTTTCTTGTGCTACCAATACAGAACAGAGAAGACAGGGATTTGTCCCTTTTGGTTCCAGTGTATGGATCCATATCACATAAGCCAATTCCCCTTCTTCCTATTTGCGTATTGATTTTCTCGTATACCTTATGTGCATCTTGATATTTTCTAATTAAGAGGTCTCTGCTGAGTAAGTCTTGGTGTAGGACTTCTCTTTCCTTTTGAAAGAAGTTCTTTAGAGCAAGAATGTTCATTCTGTCACTTTCATTGTCCAAAAGTTCCTTAGTTTTAGCTTTTAGGGCAGAATTAAGTTCTGAGATCTTTTCTTTTAATGGATTTAGATGTTTGTGCCAGTTGGTCTCAATCTCTTCCTTTTCCAAAAATATTTTATCCTTTTCTTGAGTGAGAAGTCTGGCTTCTCTCTCAAAGAATGCAAGCTTTTTCTGAATAATCTCATAAGTCTTTTTCAGTTCAGCGTAGTCTTCTGTTTGTTTAAGAAAATTAACTTCAGTTTCGTTGGATGTAGAGTCAGAAGTGGTCACCTCACTATCATATTTAGAGGAGCCGACCTCTGCCGTCCCGCAGATAAGGGCGTTCTTCTTGTCGCCTTCATCAGAGGATTCGTCGGACAGCCAGTTCTCTTGTTCCACCATGAGCGACTTCTGAGCATAATATTCTGCCTTCTTTTTGTAGAAAGAAGAATCCCTCTGAGGGCGATTCGGTTTGCTCCTGCAGTCATCAGCATAGTGGCCTGGCTTGCCACAATTAAAGCATCCCTGGTTCTGGGTAGCATTGCCAGCTCTGTCGCCTGACCTCTGTTGGTCACCACCTCTGTCATTCGAGCTCTGTTGTTCGTTCGAACCATCTCTTCCTTGGTTTCTTGACTCATACTTCTCTCCTCTATCATTCCTCCCATCACGTTCATAAACAGACTTCTTCCGGTATCCTCCTCTACCAAACTCCTTTGTCAACAGAGGTAAAGATTTATCTATTGATGCCATTGTTGCCTCCTCCTCCTCTACCAGTTCCTCTTCATCACTATCAATAACCATCACCTTCTTCTTCTTCTCTTTCTTCTCCTCCACATCTTTCTCCTTCTTCGGCTTCTCTTTAGCTTCTGTAGCCTTACTAACAAGTGCAAATGGCCCAGAGGTTTGGGCTTTTGCCTGGGCGATTTGTGGTTCTTGGGCAGCCAAAGTTCCATAGAGATCTGACATAGTCTAGGTGTCTAAGTCCTGATTAGTTTGCAGAGACATAGACAACTAGAGTCATTCTTCGTTTAGGCTCTTTAGGAACATGACGTTGTTCTCCTCAGAAGTTCTGTGGATCCCAAACTTCTTGCACTTGTTAATCAGAGAGTTAAACCTGTCGTATGTTGACTGTAGAGACTCTATCGGTAGAGCTTTGAATGTGTAGTATTCGTTGATGCATTGGGCTCGGCGGTTCTTCTGAGTCTTGGCCCCTCTCTCCAATTGTTTCTCCAGTTCCTTCCTTAGATCGTATGCAGATTCACACGAATCTAGGGATTGGAAGAGGTCATTGGGAATGGCCATTATCAATAGTCATTTTGCCTTCTGAGCAAACTCATATTTCTCCCAGTCAGTGGTAGACCATTTGGCCATAGCTTTAGGTTTTTCGTACTCAGGAACCTCTGGAGTATCATCTGTGGCTGGTACCCTTGGTACTGTAACCATGGGAACATGAGGAGGATTGTGGATGTATGTCAGAAGCTCTTTGTCAGTGCCCTCAAAGAAGTGAATCATTTGTATCTTCCATTGGGGGTACTCATCTCTGAGCAGAGGAGGTGGTTTTGTTAAGGAACCAACAGTAAAGAAGTTGCTGGTGTTCGCCATTTTAAGTAGTTTAAAAATACCAGAAACCAGAGTATGAACTGAAAACTTTCTGATGATTGGTCAGATTTTTCGAAAAGAGCTTATAAGCTTTTTAAACATAGAACAATGCACTAAAATGGAAAGATTTAACCATAGAAACAGATCCTGTTAGTTTACTAAAGTCGAACTAGTCGAGATTAGCAGAAAAACAGAGGTTGTTTAAAATAGATGAAGAACTGGTTAAAATCAGTCCAGGTTTCTACAGAAAAGAGTTGAAATCATTGTCAAAGTAGATCTCTTGATATAAGAAATCAAGGAAGGCTCTGATACCAATTGTTGATCCCGATATTGACTCAACAATGATATTGATCTCTATAGTTTTAAACATATGTGTATGTAGAAGCGTTTTTAAAGAACTAAAGAGATATTATAGGTAGAAAAACACACAGAATCAAATACGTGAAATAGAAATAACACAAAAGTTTAACTCAATGATTCACTGTATATTGATTAATCAAGAACAACAAGAACATCGAAGGTATGAAAATATTTTGCTCTGAACAGGTGTGTGTGTGTGTGTGTGTGTGTGTTGTGCAAAGTTAATTAAAGAGCTCTACATGAGCCTTCTATTTATACCATTCTTCAGGGGACAATTGGGAGACAAGTAGTACTAAAGGTACAAAGACAACATCATGGAATACCATCAGGTACAACGTTAATGTAGTGCGCCGTTTTTTGCAAGGGCTGCAACCCATCAGAGGTTGACACGTGGAATGTGCAGGGCACGCCTTGTACGAATGATCTTCAGGATCTTCGTACAACAGAGGCACGTGAGAGGCACAGTCGTCTTTGTCTTGATCTTTAGAGTTCTTCATTCGTCTAAGTCTTCATTCCACAGAGGCTCTGTCAAGATTGACAGCGGATCTATGGCCTTGTCCTCTAAGAACGTCTTATGTCGGATTCTTCACTTGGTGACTTGACAGAGGCTCTGTCGATGTTTTACACTTAGCCTATTTTTTAATACTTCTTTATACATAGAAGTTGGAGCTAACAAGCTTATCCAACGCGTGGTGGGGTTTTAGGTCTTCGGTTGGGAGACCCAAATTCAAGCACATACGCACTTTTTACTTCACTACTCACGTACTTCAACATCTTCTTGAAGAGTGGTCTGGCGTTCGGATATCCTTCTAGAAAAATTGTAGGGTTTGCGGACTTTAGACGGTAAGTCTTCACAGAGGGTCCTGACATTGAGTAACCCTTCTCCTTTATCTTTTAGTGCAAAAGCACAATAAGGGTTCCGGGGAAGGTTAGCACAGGGGCCTTGTGTGGGTTCTTGGTTTGGTCTGCTCTCTTCTTTTCCGCAGAACTCACCATTTCCTTAAGGATGAGTCTGACATAATCCAATGGCAAATCATAGTATATCCCATACATGATTTCCAGGTTATTGTGAGAGGATTGGTCTGGGATTCCTACCTTGTCAGTAAGGGTTCTGTTTAGAATGCTAAAAAGGATGTTCCACATGGGTGGAAGGTTTTGTCTTCTGAAATCAGTCATTTTGCTTATGGATTTGTTAGACCAAATAATCTGTACGGATTATACCAGTTCTTCATCCGTGGGTTCTTGGAGCGTATCTAACAATCCCTAAATCTGTTATTGTTGGCAGTTCAAAGGTAGCAGATATGAGTTGGCAGTTTATGCCAAATGAAATCACATTTTCTATGTCTGAAAAAGACACATATCCAATAATAGCATTAAGGTCCTTTTCAAATCTGCAGGAAGACCAATATTGGTTTATGTACCTGTTGGGGAGTTCATTTGTGTGTAGGGTTAAGGCCTTGAAAATGAAGTGATTCTGGAGTATATGAATCATGGTTGAATATTCAGATGCAAATGCATCAGGGTTCAGGATGAAAAAGTGGTTATTAAGTTTTAGTGGAAGAGGGGGGAAATGGTGTTTTTTGTTGATGAAGGATTGGTGGCGGGTTAAGGGTTGATGGTTAACTGAGTCATTCGAGTCTGATGGGGTTCGTCTTCCCAATGGGGAGGAATGGGGTTGAATAAGTTGTTTCTTTCCACAAGTGAGTCCATTGTTGCAGGTTTGAAGGTCTGAATATTAGATAGAAGTTTTGCTTGAAGGTTTGAAGAAGACGACAAAAAGTGAAAGAAATGAGGGAAATTTGAATTTAAAGCCCTGGATTTTAAAAATATTAGAGGGATTATGTAGGTTCCCAGATTCACGTTGTATCACATAAATGGTAAGAAATAGACAGCGGAAGCATTATATAAAGCCATTAAAATGTGAATGATTGTGTAATACGATAATGTAACAGTGAGTATCAAATATAGAACAGTAAAAATGATAACAAGATCAAATATAATAAGCTGCTCGTATATTGATAATATGAATAACACCAAGAACACGTTCAAGTGTGTGTATTTGGAAATCTCACAGGGAACAAGATCGTACGGAGGTAGTGCTATGGAATGTTGCAGTGTGTGCTCTAACAATTGTGGAAAACTATTCTTCCAAAAGCTTACAATTGTTGTTCCACTACCTCTCTATTTATAGCCTGAAAAAGCATTAGACAGTGTACTATTTAACCCTGGAATGACATGTGGAAAGTGTGTCTTCGTCCTTTTAGGTCTTACGTGGAAAGTACGGACACGTGTCTAACACTTAGAGATTTCTACGAGACTTATGCTTCACAAAGGTCTTCAGTCACCAGAGATCTTACGCCAGAGCTCTGTTGGTCTTCTTGTGTAAACGGTTCTTCTGTTGAATAGAAGAAGTCTTCTGCCAGAGCTATGTCGAGCTCTGTAGATTCCGCCAGAAATATGTCGAGCTCTGTTGGTCTTCTGGTTGAACTTCTTCTAAGTCTTTTGCTGGATCTCTGGTGGTCTTCTGACTTGTACTATTTTCAATACTTTTACATAAGAGATACTTGGGGCTAACAATCTCCCCATAAGTATTGAAAATAAAAAATTTGGAATTTACAAAGATATAAACAAAAGACAGATAACTTCTACCTCTGTGAAACTTTGCACGATTCTTTTTAAGATGTTACATTACAGAGCAAAGAATAAGTATATTAAGCATAATAATCTCCCCTTAGCATTCTGTCGAATCTTCTAATTAGCTCATAGAAATCCACCATAAGATCGATCTAGTTGATGTAGAGTCTGAGTTGGTCTTCTGGACATTTGTCTCTTGGGAGATTCTGGATGATGTTCTTGAGATACTGCAGCGATTCACTCGAGTACTTGTGGGTTTCAGAAGCTCTGATGGCCTTCTTGATCTTCTTCTGTCGGCAGATGAAGACTGGAGGATCTCCAACTATGGTTCCAGTTCTGTGATGGCTAACTACTATTCATTAATAGTTTCTAGTACAAATAATAATTCAAGGCTTCTTTTCTTTTTGTTAAAGGTTTGCCATTGGTAGAAGAAGAGTTTTAAAAGTTAAGTTATATATATTGCAATCTTGTAATCGTTTGATGAAAGCTAAGATTGAAAAGTGACATAATCAATCTCTAGATTTCTCAAGTTATTAAAGTATTGCATTTTCTTTATTTATTGTTCTTTACAATTATTGCATTTTCCTTTAAGTCGTTTAATTTCTAGTCATTTAATTTCTTGTCATTTAATTTATGCACTTTATTTCCGTCATTTATATTTCCAGTAATTTAATTTACGTCATGAGTAGCTAATTTTCTTAAGCTTGGGTGTAAACCAAAAAGGGTGAGTATTTTAAACCAATGGAAAGTGGACATCGTTTCTCAATAACGATGTTCCATTATTTCATTCAAGTTTGATAAATCCAAAAACCTTCTTGACGACTTGATCATTTGAAAAGTGTTAAAGTGCCATTGACTCAGGAATGAGTTGTGATATGCACGTCAACTCGAATGACATTGAGGGTATATTGGAAAAGTTACTTACAAAGGAATTTGTTTTCGGTGTTTTTCAAATTGATTATTCTCGACGAGTTGATCACTAGTTAAGGTGGTAAAGTGTAGTGGATTCAGGAATTAGCCACTTAGAACACGTCAACTTGAATGATATGGGAATCGGCTCGGAAGAGTGATTTTTAGACAAAGGAATTTGCTAAATCCATATATTTTGAGAACTCTGTTTGACACCCGCACTGGTCTTGATACTTCATAGGAATGTGTTGATTGATAGCTAAACAATGGTGCAACGGTGAGAATCCGGAAGGATCACTCTCAAAATAGATGATGGATTTAGTTGTTGGCAGACACAATGCTACAACATTGGTCCGCTGGAAGTTGTGTTTATTTACCCACCCCAAGTGTTTACACCCTTGCTATCTTTTATTAATTGTTATACAATCTGTGATAATTCCAACCACCAAACAGAAAAATATTATCTTCGAATTGATCCTTGGAAATCATTTCTTTTATTAGACTTTTATTGCGCTTTTACTCCAATCTCTGTGGGAACGATATCTGGTATTTTACCATTTTATTACTTGAAAGACGACATTAGATCTCATTGTATACTTGCAGTGAGGTTTAATTAGCACACGTCTATCGGTGTATTCAAAGCACTGTCAGCAACCCCCGTTCACTATGCTCACCCCGCCGGAACATCATCAACAAGACCCGAGTCTACTACTTCCGATCTTCCGATAACTGCTCCTCCCACGACAACTTCTGATCTTCCTCCCTCTCCTCAACTGCAACAAATCCGTTGGGAGAAGATCATGGTACTTATCCCTCATATGGAGGAATATTTGAAAAAGCTGTTCGTACACAAGCTTCGCCCGATCGAGCCGACCTTCTGTCTGGGTATCTACAACCTTGACCCAGAATTTCAACGCCGATATATCAGCACGATGCAGCGGTGTCTTCCAGTCAACCAGGTCAGAACCAAACTTCGAATCACAGAGGTAATCAGTATCTATTCAAGACGTATTATGTGGATCGTCTACCCAATTTTCATTGTTCGACGTGAAGATGGGAACGAATGGAAATTTTCAGAAGCTGATTTCAAGAACCTCCGACCACTCGACTTTATGGTTATTCTGAAAGACTTACGTACAAGAACCATCCGACCGCTAGAGATTACAAAGGCACTCGAAGCTGTTCGTCGATAATTGGTCCACACCATCATGATGTCATATCTAACGGACTTCCAAATGGCTATCGAGAACAAGGCGAAGAAGGTAAATCTGGTCAAGCCGAATCTGAAAGCACCTGAGTTAAACATGTATCCCGAGAACGCTATGCTTCTGGAACCAGAATTTGGGATTGTTTACCTCAATGAGCAAAAAGAGAAAAAATTCATGCGCTTCAGTCAGGTGGACAGATTTTGTGACGGCACGCTCCTAAAGGTCAGAGATGCTCTTCGAAAGATTATTCAGCACGAGTCTGAAAATCCAAGGTATTCTTATGTTCTGAATCCGAATGAAGTAACTGCCAGGAATGCCTTGGAAATGATTGAAGATCGCATCGACTATCGCCGCGCCATCAGATTGTTCGAGGTACACTTCGCGCTCCGCAAAAGAAATGCCTTCAACTGGAGAGATATAGAGCGCCAACTCGAACTTCAAATCAAAGGGGGAGATTGTTAGAGCAGGTTTTATTGTTGATTCAAAGTTCAAGGGTTAAACTGTATTTGATTAAAACAGAGCTTATTAGTGAACGGGCCATGGGCTTGTTAACCACGGGCCCATTGTATTTAATGTTGATTAGCTTGGAAAAACAAGTTAATCATCTCTTTTACTTTAAACACTGTATTGTAATATTCTCTCTGAAAGATTAATGAAAGGGATGACCAGTTGAAATCATTGCTCTTATTGGATATCATATTCGATTTCTATATTGTTGCACGGATCTGGATTCTACAACTCTTGTTGTTGGCATTTTGATGTTCTTACTCGCAAATGCACTATAGCGATTTATCGACATGAATAGTTTATAGCCACTACTTTGGGGCGCTAATGTGCATCGTTTGCATGGTTTAAGGTTTGAAGTCTATTTTAATTATTGTATGTGTAAATCAAATTATATGCTCGTATCGTTTTCCAAAGTTTTGAGAAAAACACATTGAAGTGTGCGAGCCTGGTCAAAGGATTTTGTTCCCTTTTCATTATATGACTAAATGTGAAATTTTAAAGTTTTATTTAATGAATTTCTACTTTGAAATTCAGTGTTGACTATCTGGTATGTGCTAAAATATTTCAGAGTAACTGTTACGAAAGTATTACAAATTGAGTTACATAATTTTGATTAGAGATTCCTTTATGATGTTTAAGCCGATATTTCAAATGATCGAAGCATCTTATTATTCGACTAAAAACGGAAAAAAAATGACCCAAGTCCTTTCGTGTTTTAACCAAGGTGTGTAAATGAATTGTTATGTTTTCTGCGAAACAAACTGACACATGCGAAGTTGCTATGGAATTGCAGTTCTTGTCGTTTTGTGGTTAAAAAGAGAATTGTGGGAATGGAGGTCGTGTAAATCCTTCTTTTGAAGTTTGCACAAACTTTCTGTTGGACACTGAGTTAATGTAGGAAATTACGTTGCGTGTTTAGCATAAGTAAAATCCATGATGGGACCCAAGCGGTTCAGTTTTAAAATTTGTTGGATACGTTTTGCGTTTCGTTGGTAACCTGAATTGTGATGAAAGATTTTCAAAAAAAATGATTTTCATACATGGGACGAGTGCGTCCATGTTTGCGCATCTACCGGTTATGTAGTAGTAGGTTTTATAGGCATGATATATTGATGTAAGAACCTTCGTGTTGAAAAATCTAGTGAAAACTTTTGGGCATATTTGTTGAGTCTGTCACTTGAAAACCTTGAACTCAGTTGGCTTGGTGAGGATGATCAACCCCAGTTAAGGGGTGAGTATGTAGAACCTTTCGATGAAAGATTTGGTTTCTAACACGTGGTATTGCCGTGAGCCATTTGGTGTCGTTTGTGAGGTCGAAATATTCCTTGTTGGTAACTGAATGGTGGGACTCGCGGTATCTTCTGTTAATGCTTGTGGTAAGCTCTTCGATTCGGCAACCTTGTTTAGTGGTTAGTCTTGATGGACGAAATTCGTGTACGAGGTCCTGTAGTGTTGGTTCCAAAGGGGTTATACAAGTTTGTAGAAGGGGGGGTTGAATACAAACACACGATTTTTACTTTTCTAAATTGTTTATTGATATGTATCAAACAATTTACAACTTGTTGCGGAACAAGATTAGGGAATAAACCTAATTTAAACAAGCTATGAGAATCACTAAGATTTCTTGCACTAGAAATAAGATAGAGAGAAATTAAGAATACTAAGGATAATATTCTAACACACAGATTTAGCAAAGAGAAGGAAATGGTTGAGCACTTCAAAATGAAGTAGGGTTTCCTTTATATACTGCATGCATTTAATGCATGTCAGTACAACTTTACACGTGGCAGCCTCTGGTTGGTTGCATGGTTTGACTTCGGTAGACAACCTAGTGGCCGCATGATGAACAGTGTAGAATCAGAGTTGGTTGTACGATTCTGGACAAAAGGGATGTTCGTTCTGACATTATCGTACGGAGACGTGCAAGGGGGGTAAGACAAAAGTTGCTTGTAGAGGAGGCTTCATGATCAGCGTTCGCTGAATGATTCTTTATCAGCGAATGATAAAGTTCAACATTCGCTGAAGTCTTCTACTTGAAACTTCACGTTGAGTGGACAGGTCTTGGCTTCGCTAATATCCGCATCAGTTCATTAGTAGACTTGTCGCTGGTTCTTCGGATTGATCTTCGACTTCAGCGTAGAACATAGTTTACGTGAATATTGTCTTCAGGGATCATAAGTAAACAACATAAAGTATCAGCGATCGTCAGTAAGGCTGAACATGCTCAGGGCTTGCTGATGAACAGTGTTCGCTGAATGTGTAAATTAAAGAACGAGAGTTCCTATCAGCGGTACTAAACAGACTTAGTATTTATCAGCGATAGTGAAACTCTAATACATATTGTCTACTTACACTTTTCACAAAGTGTTTCTCAGAGTCATTATCAAATCACTGCGGGTTTGGATCAACAATCTCCCCCTATTTGATTATGACATAGCAATAAAAGAAAATTGCTAAGTAAGAAAACATAAGGATAAAAAGGACTCATAAAATATTTGTCCCGTTTACTGTTTTCGGTGATCTTTTTAAGTACTGATGGAGTAAAGTACATTCGCCAAATATTTTCATTAAACTTCGTATCAGTTACAAAGGGAAGTGGAAAAATTACAAGTACATCAAATAATAATTACAAGTACAAAAGTTACAAGTTGATAAAGATAGAAGAATTACAGGGAATCCTATCAGCTAATCAGGTTCATCCTTAATGAGAAGTTCATCAAGGGTATTTGTGGTAGGGATCATCCAATCAGGGACTTTTTCTCCAAGATCCCTTCTTCGTTGTGCTTCTTTAAAGATCAGGGGCTTCATGAAGTGTCCGAGAATATCTTCTCTGAAACCGCACCAGTAGACAAGATCTCTGAGCTATTCGATAGGGGCAATGCATAGCTCAGAGACGCGTTGAAAGCATTTTCGTCCAACGCAGTCGTTGAAGAAAATACCATGAGGATCACTTAAGACTTTTCCAGGGATAAATCGTTCACCAGGGGGCAGGGAGACGTCGAGTACTAAAAGGTCAGGGTCAGGACCAAGGGCTTCTTCTCGTCAAAACCAATTCTGGTTTCATTTCTGATAGGAGGACCTGAAGCTGAAGATGTTTTCTGTTTCTGTAAGTCCCATAATTGAAGCAACAATCAAGAATACTCCATAAATGTAGAATAGAGATAGGAAAGTAGATCATAGTATTGAAGATCTCTACTCATATGATTTACAATACAATGGAGGGAGAATTGAAAGTATACGGCTCTCTTAAAGTATACTGATCTCTCAAATAACTCTCATAGTCTCAAATGACAATGTAAGCCCAAGACACCTATTTATAGTGTCTAATTACATAGCATGGGCCCAAGCCCATTTAACTCCCATTAAACTCCCAAAGCCCAAAAGACTAATAAAGCTAATTACAATACATTTGACTTTCATTGACTTTACATGGACTTTATAAAACTTTCTATATAATTGGGGCTTTCTAGACCCAACAATCTCCCCCTAAAGTTTTATAAAGAAAGCATCTTCAAATGATCTCCCCCTTGATTTCTTTGAAAACTTTAGTGTTGCATATCTTCACGCCTTGCAAATCTATCCAAGCTCCCCCTCAGAATTTCCTCTTCTTCTTCACAAATTACAACTTTAAAATCGAATCCAATGTGCAATAAGCTCGACTGAAACAACCTCAGTTTATAATAAAGAATTCGTCCTTGAAATTCGAGTTGTATGATCATTAATCTCAAGAGCTTAATCCATTAAGATCATAGGAGGGAGTGTCACAATAAACTTCACTAACTCAGCTTGGATCCACAAAAAATAGAAGATAGAACACCTTTCTGAAAATTGGGAGAAATATCGTGAAAAACGTTGCTTCGGTCCAGCAGCTATACACTGACTTTGACACAGAATCTGACCAATAAGCACATCGATTCAAAACAAACTCAAAACATGAAAATTGTTCATCTGTGTCTTAGGAATCCAGCGCATCTGAAATCGTCAAATTTAGAGCTTCGAGGAGGGAGTTCTGAGCAAAATACGACAGGTGCGCAAAGCTATTAAACATTTCTGAAATTGCACCTTTACTCCGAAATAAACTAAGTAAAAGTTCTGAGTAGACCAATCAGAATTCTGAGTAAGTCAATCAGAATTCTGAACATGAAGAACTTCTGAAAAAATTCTAACTCTGAAATTCTGATTCCACACGATAAAGTTCTGACTATTGGGGTCAGAGTTCTGATAAAGCTTCGAAGACTTAGTTCTGAACCATCATTTGAACATTGATTTCTGATTAACTTTTGACATTCCACGATCTGACTTCTGAATAGCCTCAATAAACATGATCAGATTTCTAAACTTGAACACTTCTGAATGGCTTCTTTCAAAACTCTGAATAGCCTAAAATATGAATAAACTTTATCAGAACTCTGAACATCTTGATCAGAACTCTGAACAGCCTTTATGAGCACCAACTTCAATTCTGGATCAACATTAACACAATTTTGGACAGCCTTTAATTCAACTCTGGAGAAGATTAAGAACAAATTCTGATTAAGTACATGAATTGGTACACTTTATTCTTTAAGTTTGCTGCTGCACTTCTCGAACATAGCTCTGATTACACATTCTTGAAATTCTGACAAGTATGGATTCATGAGGCTGGATCACAACAGCAAACCTTTGAAATTTGGACATCTATGTTATGCTTTTGAACCTCATGACAGCAAAATTCGTTGCAACAACTTCAAATTGACAACAAACGTTTTATGGATCAGCAAAAGCTTTCTGGAATCAGCACTAAGCTGTTTTTACAACTGATTTTTGGCAGCAAGCAAACAGCCCCGATGGCTTATTGTATTATATTCGTACAACTACAAGACAACACACGTTCAGCAGCTTTCGGAATGCTAGAACTGAAACACAAACAACACCCACAAAATTACGAACAACAGCGAATTTTCTATTGTGAAATGACAACAACTTGCTGTTTTGTAATCTACTTTACTTCGACAGAAACATGGTATTTTTTTTATACCGAACAGCAGCAAAATTTTGAGACTACGACAGCTTCTAACAACTTTCAGTTACAAACAGAAAATTTATGTTTTGAACAGAACAATCTTAAGGAATACACATGCTGAAACAGTAGCCTTGAACTATGTGCATTTTTCTGTTAATCCTCAACAACAACAACATCTAATTGTAGATCCCTTGAATCACCAACATTTAACATCCAACCCAACTTAGCAAACAGATTGTGCAGATTCAGATCACCGAATTGATTAACAACTTTTCATCATTTTGACAATAAATCCTCCAATCAAATTAAATGCTCACTAATCCGATTTGATGAAGAATAATGAGTCAATCTCCATAATATCTTCTTAGAACAAAGATTGCCAAGAGTCAAGTTTCTGATTAATCAATTCAGAAAGTTGAATTTAAGCAATCAAAGATCTAAAACTCGTTTCAGATCTGACTTTGAACATGAAATTCAATACCAAATCTCTTGTAGACATTTCATCGAGCAATTTGGGTGCAGAAATTCATTAAGAAGTAGATCTAGAACATCATACCTCTTCTTTTGTCCAAGATCCATCAAGATCACAAAAATCTTCCAGAGAACAAAAAAAATCTTCAAGATGAAAGAAATCTCAGAAAATTTACCTCAAATTATAGCACACGATTAAGAACGATCTTGAATCACCAAATCTTGAAATTAGATCTTGAAATCTTGAATTGTTGCAAAAATGATCGTATCGAATTAAAATTGATTCGATGTGGCTCTGATACCAATTGTAAGTCCCATAATTGAAGCAACAATCAAGAATACTCCATAAATGTAGAATAGAGATAGGAAAGTAGATCATAGTATTGAAGATCTCTACTCACATGATTTACAATACAATGGAGGGAGAATTGAAAGTATACGACTCTCTTAAAGTATACTGATCTCTCAAATAACTCTCATAGTCTCAAATGACAATGTAAGCCCAAGACACCTATTTATAGTGTCTAATTACATAGCATGGGCCCAAGCCCATTTAACTCCCATTAAACTCCCAAAGCCCAAAAGACTAATAAAGCTAATTACAATACATTTGACTTTCATTGACTTTACATGGACTTTATAAAACTTTCTATATAATTGGGGCTTTCTAGACCCAACAATCTGCCCCTAAAGTTTTATAAAGAAAGCATCTTCAAATGATCTCCCCCTTGATTTCTTTGAAAACTTTAGTGTTGCATATCTTCACGCCTTGCAAATCTATCCAAGCTCCCCCTCAGAATTTCCTCTTCTTCTTCACAAATTACAGCTTTAAAATCGAATCCAATGTGCAATAAGCTCGACTGAAACAACCTCAGTTTATAATAAAGAATTCGTCCTTGAAATTCGAGTTGTATGATCATTAATCTCAAGAGCTTAATCCATTAAGATCATAGGAGGGAGTGTCACAATAAACTTCACTAACTCAGCTTGGATCCACAAAAAATAGAAGATAGAACACCTTTCTGAAAATTGGGAGAAATATCGTGAAAAACGTTGCTTCGGTCCAGCAGCTATACACTGACTTTGACACAGAATCTGACCAATAAGCACATCGATTCAAAACAAACTCAAAACATGAAAATTGTTCATCCGTGTCTTAGGAATCCAGCGCATCTGAAATCGTCAAATTTAGAGCTTCGAGGAGGGAGTTCTGAGCAAAATACGACAGGTGCGCAAAGCTATTAAACATTTCTGAAATTGCACCTTTACTCCGAAATAAACTAAGTAAAAGTTCTGAGTAGACCAATCAGAATTCTGAGTAAGTCAATCAGAATTCTGAACATGAAGAACTTCTGAAAAAATTCTAACTCTGAAATTCTGATTCCACACGATAAAGTTCTGACTATTGGGGTCAGAGTTCTGATAAAGCTTCGAAGACTTAGTTCTGAACCATCATTTGAACATTGATTTCTGATTAACTTTTGACATTCCACGATCTGACTTCTGAATAGCCTCAATAAACATGATCAGATTTCTAAACTTGAACACTTCTGAATGGCTTCTTTCAAAACTCTGAATAGCCTAAAATATGAATAAACTTTATCAGAACTCTGAACATCTTGATCAGAACTCTGAACAGCCTTTATGAGCACCAACTTCAATTCTGGATCAACATTAACACAATTTTGGACAGCCTTTAATTCAACTCTGGAGAAGATTAAGAACAAATTCTGATTAAGTACATGAATTCGTACACTTTATTCTTTAAGTTTGCTGCTGCACTTCTCGAACATAGCTCTGATTACACATTCTTGAAATTCTGACAAGTATGGATTCATGAGGCTGGATCACAACAGCAAACCTTTGAAATTTGGACATCTATGTTATGCTTTTGAACCTCATGACAGCAAAATTCGTTGCAACAACTTCAAATTGACAACAAACGTTTTATGGATCAGCAAAAGCTTTCTGGAATCAGCACTAAGCTGTTTTTACAACTGATTTTTGGCAGCAAGCAAACAGCCCCGATGGCTTATTGTATTATATTCGTACAACTACAAGACAACACACGTTCAGCAGCTTTCGGAATGCTAGAACTGAAACACAAACAACACCCACAAAATTACGAACAACAGCGAATTTTCTATTGTGAAATGACAACAACTTGCTGTTTTGTAATCTACTTTACTTCGACAGAAACATGGTATTTTTTTTATACCGAACAGCAGCAAAATTTTGAGACTACGACAGCTTCTAACAACTTTCAGTTACAAACAGAAAATTTATGTTTTGAACAGAACAATCTTAAGGAATACACATGCTGAAACAGTAGCCTTGAACTATGTGCATTTTTCTGTTAATCCTCAACAACAACAACATCTAATTGTAGATCCCTTGAATCACCAACATTTAACATCCAACCCAACTTAGCAAACAGATTGTGCAGATTCAGATCACCGAATTGATTAACAACTTTTCATCATTTTGACAATAAATCCTCCAATCAAATTAAATGCTCACTAATCCGATTTGATGAAGAATAATGAGTCAATCTCCATAATATCTTCTTAGAACAAAGATTGCCAAGAGTCAAGTTTCTGATTAATCAATTCAGAAAGTTGAATTTAAGCAATCAAAGATCTAAAACTCGTTTCAGATCTGACTTTGAACATGAAATTCAATACCAAATCTCTTGTAGACATTTCATCGAGCAATTTGGGTGCAGAAATTCATTAAGAAGTAGATCTAGAACATCATACCTCTTCTTTTGTCCAAGATCCATCAAGATCACAAAAATCTTCCAGAGAACAAAAAAAATCTTCAAGATGAAAGAAATCTCAGAAAATTTACCTCAAATTATAGCACACGATTAAGAACGATCTTGAATCACCAAATCTTGAAATTAGATCTTGAAATCTTGAATTGTTGCAAAAATGATCGTATCGAATTAAAATTGATTCGATGTGGCTCTGATACCAATTGTAAGTCCCATAATTGAAGCAACAATCAAGAATACTCCATAAATGTAGAATAGAGATAGGAAAGTAGATCATAGTATTGAAGATCTCTACTCACATGATTTACAATACAATGGAGGGAGAATTGAAAGTATACGACTCTCTTAAAGTATACTGATCTCTCAAATAACTCTCATAGTCTCAAATGACAATGTAAGCCCAAGACACCTATTTATAGTGTCTAATTACATAGCATGGGCCCAAGCCCATTTAACTCCCATTAAACTCCCAAAGCCCAAAAGACTAATAAAGCTAATTACAATACATTTGACTTTCATTGACTTTACATGGACTTTATAAAACTTTCTATATAATTGGGGCTTTCTAGACCCAACAATCTGCCCCTAAAGTTTTATAAAGAAAGCATCTTCAAATGATCTCCCCCTTGATTTCTTTGAAAACTTTAGTGTTGCATATCTTCACGCCTTGCAAATCTATCCAAGCTCCCCCTCAGAATTTCCTCTTCTTCTTCACAAATTACAGCTTTAAAATCGAATCCAATGTGCAATAAGCTCGACTGAAACAACCTCAGTTTATAATAAAGAATTCGTCCTTGAAATTCGAGTTGTATGATCATTAATCTCAAGAGCTTAATCCATTAAGATCATAGGAGGGAGTGTCACAATAAACTTCACTAACTCAGCTTGGATCCACAAAAAATAGAAGATAGAACACCTTTCTGAAAATTGGGAGAAATATCGTGAAAAACGTTGCTTCGGTCCAGCAGCTATACACTGACTTTGACACAGAATCTGACCAATAAGCACATCGATTCAAAACAAACTCAAAACATGAAAATTGTTCATCCGTGTCTTAGGAATCCAGCGCATCTGAAATCGTCAAATTTAGAGCTTCGAGGAGGGAGTTCTGAGCAAAATACGACAGGTGCGCAAAGCTATTAAACATTTCTGAAATTGCACCTTTACTCCGAAATAAACTAAGTAAAAGTTCTGAGTAGACCAATCAGAATTCTGAGTAAGTCAATCAGAATTCTGAACATGAAGAACTTCTGAAAAAATTCTAACTCTGAAATTCTGATTCCACACGATAAAGTTCTGACTATTGGGGTCAGAGTTCTGATAAAGCTTCGAAGACTTAGTTCTGAACCATCATTTGAACATTGATTTCTGATTAACTTTTGACATTCCACGATCTGACTTCTGAATAGCCTCAATAAACATGATCAGATTTCTAAACTTGAACACTTCTGAATGGCTTCTTTCAAAACTCTGAATAGCCTAAAATATGAATAAACTTTATCAGAACTCTGAACATCTTGATCAGAACTCTGAACAGCCTTTATGAGCACCAACTTCAATTCTGGATCAACATTAACACAATTTTGGACAGCCTTTAATTCAACTCTGGAGAAGATTAAGAACAAATTCTGATTAAGTACATGAATTCGTACACTTTATTCTTTAAGTTTGCTGCTGCACTTCTCGAACATAGCTCTGATTACACATTCTTGAAATTCTGACAAGTATGGATTCATGAGGCTGGATCACAACAGCAAACCTTTGAAATTTGGACATCTATGTTATGCTTTTGAACCTCATGACAGCAAAATTCGTTGCAACAACTTCAAATTGACAACAAACGTTTTATGGATCAGCAAAAGCTTTCTGGAATCAGCACTAAGCTGTTTTTACAACTGATTTTTGGCAGCAAGCAAACAGCCCCGATGGCTTATTGTATTATATTCGTACAACTACAAGACAACACACGTTCAGCAGCTTTCGGAATGCTAGAACTGAAACACAAACAACACCCACAAAATTACGAACA
Source organism: Saussurea involucrata (assembly GCA_033807775.1). Classification (NCBI taxonomy): domain Eukaryota; kingdom Viridiplantae; phylum Streptophyta; class Magnoliopsida; order Asterales; family Asteraceae; genus Saussurea; species Saussurea involucrata. The sequence continues at coordinate 33,648,283 of CM066326.1, read as the reverse complement.
ACAGCGAATTTTCTATTGTGAAATGACAACAACTTGCTGTTTTGTAATCTACTTTACTTCGACAGAAACATGGTATTTTTTTTATACCGAACAGCAGCAAAATTTTGAGACTACGACAGCTTCTAACAACTTTCAGTTACAAACAGAAAATTTATGTTTTGAACAGAACAATCTTAAGGAATACACATGCTGAAACAGTAGCCTTGAACTATGTGCATTTTTCTGTTAATCCTCAACAACAACAACATCTAATTGTAGATCCCTTGAATCACCAACATTTAACATCCAACCCAACTTAGCAAACAGATTGTGCAGATTCAGATCACCGAATTGATTAACAACTTTTCATCATTTTGACAATAAATCCTCCAATCAAATTAAATGCTCACTAATCCGATTTGATGAAGAATAATGAGTCAATCTCCATAATATCTTCTTAGAACAAAGATTGCCAAGAGTCAAGTTTCTGATTAATCAATTCAGAAAGTTGAATTTAAGCAATCAAAGATCTAAAACTCGTTTCAGATCTGACTTTGAACATGAAATTCAATACCAAATCTCTTGTAGACATTTCATCGAGCAATTTGGGTGCAGAAATTCATTAAGAAGTAGATCTAGAACATCATACCTCTTCTTTTGTCCAAGATCCATCAAGATCACAAAAATCTTCCAGAGAACAAAAAAAATCTTCAAGATGAAAGAAATCTCAGAAAATTTACCTCAAATTATAGCACACGATTAAGAACGATCTTGAATCACCAAATCTTGAAATTAGATCTTGAAATCTTGAATTGTTGCAAAAATGATCGTATCGAATTAAAATTGATTCGATGTGGCTCTGATACCAATTGTAAGTCCCATAATTGAAGCAACAATCAAGAATACTCCATAAATGTAGAATAGAGATAGGAAAGTAGATCATAGTATTGAAGATCTCTACTCATATGATTTACAATACAATGGAGGGAGAATTGAAAGTATACGGCTCTCTTAAAGTATACTGATCTCTCAAATAACTCTCATAGTCTCAAATGACAATGTAAGCCCAAGACACCTATTTATAGTGTCTAATTACATAGCATGGGCCCAAGCCCATTTAACTCCCATTAAACTCCCAAAGCCCAAAAGACTAATAAAGCTAATTACAATACATTTGACTTTCATTGACTTTACATGGACTTTATAAAACTTTCTATATAATTGGGGCTTTCTAGACCCAACAATCTCCCCCTAAAGTTTTATAAAGAAAGCATCTTCAAATGATCTCCCCCTTGATTTCTTTGAAAACTTTAGTGTTGCATATCTTCACGCCTTGCAAATCTATCCAAGCTCCCCCTCAGAATTTCCTCTTCTTCTTCACAAATTACAACTTTAAAATCGAATCCAATGTGCAATAAGCTCGACTGAAACAACCTCAGTTTATAATAAAGAATTCGTCCTTGAAATTCGAGTTGTATGATCATTAATCTCAAGAGCTTAATCCATTAAGATCATAGGAGGGAGTGTCACAATAAACTTCACTAACTCAGCTTGGATCCACAAAAAATAGAAGATAGAACACCTTTCTGAAAATTGGGAGAAATATCGTGAAAAACGTTGCTTCGGTCCAGCAGCTATACACTGACTTTGACACAGAATCTGACCAATAAGCACATCGATTCAAAACAAACTCAAAACATGAAAATTGTTCATCTGTGTCTTAGGAATCCAGCGCATCTGAAATCGTCAAATTTAGAGCTTCGAGGAGGGAGTTCTGAGCAAAATACGACAGGTGCGCAAAGCTATTAAACATTTCTGAAATTGCACCTTTACTCCGAAATAAACTAAGTAAAAGTTCTGAGTAGACCAATCAGAATTCTGAGTAAGTCAATCAGAATTCTGAACATGAAGAACTTCTGAAAAAATTCTAACTCTGAAATTCTGATTCCACACGATAAAGTTCTGACTATTGGGGTCAGAGTTCTGATAAAGCTTCGAAGACTTAGTTCTGAACCATCATTTGAACATTGATTTCTGATTAACTTTTGACATTCCACGATCTGACTTCTGAATAGCCTCAATAAACATGATCAGATTTCTAAACTTGAACACTTCTGAATGGCTTCTTTCAAAACTCTGAATAGCCTAAAATATGAATAAACTTTATCAGAACTCTGAACATCTTGATCAGAACTCTGAACAGCCTTTATGAGCACCAACTTCAATTCTGGATCAACATTAACACAATTTTGGACAGCCTTTAATTCAACTCTGGAGAAGATTAAGAACAAATTCTGATTAAGTACATGAATTGGTACACTTTATTCTTTAAGTTTGCTGCTGCACTTCTCGAACATAGCTCTGATTACACATTCTTGAAATTCTGACAAGTATGGATTCATGAGGCTGGATCACAACAGCAAACCTTTGAAATTTGGACATCTATGTTATGCTTTTGAACCTCATGACAGCAAAATTCGTTGCAACAACTTCAAATTGACAACAAACGTTTTATGGATCAGCAAAAGCTTTCTAGAATCAGCACTAAGCTGTTTTTACAACTGATTTTTGGCAGCAAGCAAACAGCCCCGATGGCTTATTGTATTATATTCGTACAACTACAAGACAACACACGTTCAGCAGCTTTCGGAATGCTAGAACTGAAATGACAGGTGCGCAAAGCTATTAAACATTTCTATTGTGAAATGACAACAACTTGCTGTTTTGTAATCTACTTTACTTCGACAGAAACATGGTATTTTTTTTATACCGAACAGCAGCAAAATTTTGAGACTACGACAGCTTCTAACAACTTTCAGTTACAAACAGAAAATTTATGTTTTGAACAGAACAATCTTAAGGAATACACATGCTGAAACAGTAGCCTTGAACTATGTGCATTTTTCTGTTAATCCTCAACAACAACAACATCTAATTGTAGATCCCTTGAATCACCAACATTTAACATCCAACCCAACTTAGCAAACAGATTGTGCAGATTCAGATCACCGAATTGATTAACAACTTTTCATCATTTTGACAATAAATCCTCCAATCAAATTAAATGCTCACTAATCCGATTTGATGAAGAATAATGAGTCAATCTCCATAATATCTTCTTAGAACAAAGATTGCCAAGAGTCAAGTTTCTGATTGATCAATTCAGAAAGTTGAATTTAAGCAATCAAAGATCTAAAACTCGTTTCAGATCTGACTTTGAACATGAAATTCAATACCAAATCTCTTGTAGACATTTCATCGAGCAATTTGGGTGCAGAAATTCATTAAGAAGTAGATCTAGAACATCATACCTCTTCTTTTGTCCAAGATCCATCAAGATCACAAAAATCTTCCAGAGAACAAAAAAAATCTTCAAGATGAAAGAAATCTCAGAAAATTTACCTCAAATTATAGCACACGATTAAGAACGATCTTGAATCACCAAATCTTGAAATTAGATCTTGAAATCTTGAATTGTTGCAAAAATGATCGTATCGAATTAAAATTGATTCGATGTGGCTCTGATACCAATTGTAAGTCCCATAATTGAAGCAACAATCAAGAATACTCCATAAATGTAGAATAGAGATAGGAAAGTAGATCATAGTATTGAAGATCTCTACTCATATGATTTACAATACAATGGAGGGAGAATTGAAAGTATACGACTCTCTTAAAGTATACTGATCTCTCAAATAACTCTCATAGTCTCAAATGACAATGTAAGCCCAAGACACCTATTTATAGTGTCTAATTACATAGCATGGGCCCAAGCCCATTTAACTCCCATTAAACTCCCAAAGCCCAAAAGACTAATAAAGCTAATTACAATACATTTGACTTTCATTGACTTTACATGGACTTTATAAAACTTTCTATATAATTGGGGCTTTCTAGACCCAACAATCTCCCCCTAAAGTTTTATAAAGAAAGCATCTTCAAATGATCTCCCCCTTGATTTCTTTGAAAACTTTAGTGTTGCATATCTTCACGCCTTGCAAATCTATCCAAGCTCCCCCTCAGAATTTCCTCTTCTTCTTCACAAATTACAGCTTTAAAATCGAATCCAATGTGTAATAAGCTCGACTGAAACAACCTCAGTTTATAATAAAGAATTCGTCCTTGAAATTCGAGTTGTATGATCATTAATCTGAAGAGCTTAATCCATTAAGATCATAGGAGGGAGTGTCACAATAAACTTCACTAACTCAGCTTGGATCCACAAAAAATAGAAGATAGAACACCTTTCTGAAAATTGGGAGAAATATCGTGAAAAACGTTGCTTCGGTCCAGCAGCTATACACTGACTTTGACACAGAATCTGACCAATAAGCACATCGATTCAAAACAAACTCAAAACATGAAAATTGTTCATCTGTGTCTTAGGAATCCAGCGCATCTGAAATCGTCAAATTTAGAGCTTCGAGGAGGGAGTTCTGAGCAAAATACGACAGGTGCGCAAAGCTATTAAACATTTCTGAAATTGCACCTTTACTCCGAAATAAACTAAGTAAAAGTTCTGAGTAGACCAATCAGAATTCTGAGTAAGTCAATCAGAATTCTGAACATGAAGAACTTCTGAAAAAATTCTAACTCTGAAATTCTGATTCCACACGATAAAGTTCTGACTATTGGGGTCAGAGTTCTGATAAAGCTTCGAAGACTTAGTTCTGAACCATCATTTGAACATTGATTTCTGATTAACTTTTGACATTCCACGATCTGACTTCTGAATAGCCTCAATAAACATGATCAGATTTCTAAACTTGAACACTTCTGAATGGCTTCTTTCAAAACTCTGAATAGCCTAAAATATGAATAAACTTTATCAGAACTCTGAACATCTTGATCAGAACTCTGAACAGCCTTTATGAGCACCAACTTCAATTCTGGATCAACATTAACACAATTTTGAACAGCCTTTAATTCAACTCTGGAGAAGATTAAGAACAAATTCTGATTAAGTACATGAATTGGTACACTTTATTCTTTAAGTTTGCTGCTGCACTTCTCGAACATAGCTCTGATTACACATTCTTGAAATTCTGACAAGTATGGATTCATGAGGCTGGATCACAACAGCAAACCTTTGAAATTTGGACATCTATGTTATGCTTTTGAACCTCATGACAGCAAAATTCGTTGCAACAACTTCAAATTGACAACAAACGTTTTATGGATCAGCAAAAGCTTTCTGGAATCAGCACTAAGCTGTTTTTACAACTGATTTTTGGCAGCAAGCAAACAGCCCTGATGGCTTATTGTATTATATTCGTACAACTACAAGACAACACACGTTCAACAGCTTTCGGAATGCTAGAACTGAAACACAAACAGCACCCACAAAATTACGAACAACAGCGAATTTTCTATTGTGAAATGACAGCAACTTGCTGTTTTGTAATCTACTTTACTTCGACAGAAACATGGTATTTTTTTTTATACCGAACAACAGCAAAATTTTGAGACTACGACAGCTTCTAACAACTTTCAGTTACAAACAGAAAATTTATGTTTTGAACAGAACAATCTTAAGGAATACACATGCTGAAACAGTAGCCTTGAACTATGTGCATTTTTCTGTTAATCCTCAACAACAACAACATCTAATTGTAGATCCCTTGAATCACCAACATTTAACATCCAACCCAACTTAGCAAACAGATTGTGCAGATTCAGATCACCGAATTGATTAACAACTTTTCATCACTTTGACAATAAATCCTCCAATCAAATTAAATGCTCACTAATCGGATTTGATGAAGAATAATGAGTCAATCTCCATAATATCTTCTTAGAACAAAGATTGCCAAGAGTCAAGTTTCTGATTGATCAATTCAGAAAGTTGAATTTAAGCAATCAAAGATCTAAAACTCGTTTCAGATCTGACTTTGAACATGAAATTCAATACCAAATCTCTTGTAGACATTTCATCGAGCAATTTGGGTGCAGAAATTCATTAAGAAGTAGATCTAGAACATCATACCTCTTCTTTTGTCCAAGATCCATCAAGATCACAAAAATCTTCCAGAGAACAAAAAAAATCTTCACGATGAAAGAAATCTCAGAAAATTTACCTCAAATTATAGCACACGATTAAGAACGATCTTGAATCACCAAATCTTGAAATTAGATCTTGAAATCTTGAATTGTTGCAAAAATGATCGTATCGAATTAAAATTGATTCGATGTGGCTCTGATACCAATTGTAAGTCCCATAATTGAAGCAACAATCAAGAATACTCCATAAATGTAGAATAGAGATAGGAAAGTAGATCATAGTATTGAAGATCTCTACTCATATGATTTACAATACAATGGAGGGAGAATTGAAAGTATACGACTCTCTTAAAGTATACTGATCTCTCAAATAACTCTCATAGTCTCAAATGACAATGTAAGCCCAAGACACCTATTTATAGTGTCTAATTACATGGCATGGGCCCAAGCCCATTTAACTCCCATTAAACTCCCAAAGCCCAAAAGACTAATAAAGCTAATTACAAAACATTTGACTTTCATTGACTTTACATGGACTTTATAAAACTTTCTATATAATTGGGGCTTTCTAGACCCAACAATCTCCCCCTAAAGTTTTATAAAGAAAGCATCTTCAAATGATCTCCCCCTTGATTTCTTTGAAAAATTTAGTGTTGCATATCTTCACGCCTTGCAAATCTATCCAAGATCCCCCTCAGAATTTCCTCTTCTTCTTCACAAATTATAGCTTTAAAATCGAATCCAATGTGCAATAAGCTCGACTGAAACAACCTCAGTTTATAATAAAGAATTCGTCCTTGAAATTCGAGTTGTATGATCATTAAGCTCAAGAGCTTAATCCATTAAGATCATAGGAGGGAGTGTCACAACTAACTTCACTAACTCAGCTTGGATCCACAAAAAATAGAAGATAGAACACCTTTCTGAAAATTGGGAGAAATATCGTGAAAAACGTTGCTTCGGTCCAGCAGCTATACACTGACTTTGACACAGAATCTGACCAATAAGCACATAGATTCAGAACAAAGTCAAAACATGAAAATTGTTCACCTGTGTCTTAGGAATCCAGCGCATCTGAAATCGTCAAATTTAGAGCTTCGAGGAGGGAGTTCTGAGCAAAATACGACATGTGCGCAAAGCTATTAAACATTTCTGAAATTGCACCTTTACTCCGAAATAAACTAAGTAAAAGTTCTGAGTAGACCAATCAGAATTCTGAGTAAGTCAATCAGAATTCTGAACATGAAGAACTAAAAAAATTCTAACTCTGAAATTCTGATTCCACACGATAAAGTTCTGACTATTGGGGTCAGAGTTCTGATAAAGCTTCGAAGACTTAGTTCTGAACCATCATTTGAACATTGATTTCTGATTAACTTTTGACATTCCACGATCTGACTTCTGAATTCTGAATTCTGAATAGCCTCAATAAACATGATCAGATTTCTAAACTTGAACACTTCTGAATGGCTTCTTTCAAAACTCTGAATAGCCCTGAACAAAAATATGAATAAACTTTATCAGAACTCTGAACATCTTGATCAGAACTCTGAACATCCTTTATGAGCACCAACTTCAATTCTGGATCAACATTAACACAATTCTGGACAGCCTTTAATTCAACTCTGGAGAAGATTAAGAACAAATTCTGATTACGTACATGAATTGGTACACTTTATTCTTTAAGTTTGCTGTTGCACTTCTCGAACATAGCTCTGATTACACATTCTTGAAATTCTGACAAGTATGGATTCATGAGGCTGGATCACAACAGCAAACCTTTGAAATCTGGACATCTATGTTTTGCTTTTTAACCTCATGACAGCAAAATTCGTTGCAACAACTTCAAATTGACAACAAACGTTTTATGGATCAGCAAAAGCTTTCTGGAATCAGCACTAAGCTGTTTTTACAACTGATTTTTGGCAGCAAGCAAACAGCCCCGATGGCTTATTGTATTCTATTCGTACAACTACAAGACAACACACGTTCAGCAGCTTTCAGAATGATCGAACTGAAACACAAACAGCACCCACAAAATTACGAACAACAGCGAATTTTCTGTTGTGAAATGACAGCAACTTGCTGTTTTGTAATCTACATTACTTCGACAGAAACATGGTATTTTTTTTATACCGAACAGCAGCAAAATTTTGAGACTACGACAGCTTCTAACAACTTTCAGTTCATGAATAGAACAATCATAAGGAATACACATGCTGAAACAGTAGCCTTGAACTATGTGCATTTTTCTATTAATCCTCAACAACAACAACATCTAATTGTAGATCCCTTGAATCACCAACATTTAACATCCAACCCAACTTAGCAAACAGATTGTGCAGATTCAGATCACCGAATTGATTAACAACTTTTCATCATTTTGACAATAAATCCTCCAATCAAATTAAATGCTCACTAATTGGATTTGATGAAGAATAATGAGTCAATCTCCATAATATCTTCTTAGAACAAAGATTGCCAAGAGACAAGTTTCTGATTGATCAATTCAGAAAGTTGAATTTAAGCAATCAAAGATCTAAAACTCGTTTCAGATCTGACTTTGAACATGAAATTCAATACCAAATCTCTTGTAGACATTTCAGCGAGCAATTTGGGTGCAGAAATTCATTAAGAAGTAGATCTAGAACATCATACCTCTTCTTTTGTCCAAGATCCATCAAGATCACAAAAATCTTCCAGAGAACAAAAAAAATCTTCAAGATGAAAGAAATCTCAGAAAATTTACCTCAAATTATAGCACACGATTAAGAACGATCTTGAATCACCAAATCTTGAAATTAGATCTTGAAATCTTGAATTGTTGCAAAAATGATCGTATCGAATTAAAATTGATTCGATGTGGCTCTGATACCAATTGTAAGTCCCATAATTGAAGCAACAATCAAGAATACTCCATAAATGTAGAATAGAGATAGGCAAGTAGATCATAGTATTGAAGATCTCTACTCATATGATTTATAATACAATGGAGGGAGAATTGAAAGTATACGACTCTCTAAAAGTATATTGATCTCTCAAATAACTCTCAAAGTCTCAAATGACAATGTAAGCCCAAGACATCTATTTATAGTGTCTAATTACATGGCATGGGCCCAAGCCCATTTAACTCCCATTAAACTTCTAAAGCCCAAAAGACTAATAAAGCTAATTACAATACATTTGACTTTCATTGACTTTACATGGACTTTATAAAACTTTCTATATAATTGGGGCTTTCTAGACCCAACAGTTTCTTTGCAGCAGGCCTTCTTTGTTGAATGGAGGAGGAGGAATATCCACAGCTGATATAACCAAGTCGATCAGCTTATTCACAGCTTTCTCGACAAAGGTTTTATATTTTGAACGTGATCGCTGAATGGCTATTCGAATCTCCAACCATTCAGATAAACCGTACTTGGTAAGCGACGATGGGTAGATGGTTTCCTTGCGACCGTTCTGTCTGAAGATGTCGATGTCAATGACTGGAACGTCTATGGCTGTCTTTCCCCTGATGTTCACCTTGTTGATTCTGGACACATGATGTCGAAAGTGAAGTCTCTCTTTGCACCATTGTAGAGTGGAGTCAGAGACTTTGGTTTTCTTCTCGATGATCTTTTTGGCGTCCTCCCACAATTGTCGCTGAATAGAGACAAGAGTCTTCTTCAATTCAGTATCTTTCACCAAACGTTGGACGAGCTCAATAGCATATTCTTTATCTTTTTGTTTAGCTCTCTTTCGTTCGGCGAGGAGTTTCTCAGCTTTGAGGTGTTCAACGATTTCTCTTTTTGATATAAGGAATCGAGGAGCACGAATGATTCGTTGATCCTCAAGCTTTTTAATCATAGATGCTCTCTTTTTCAGCTCTTCTTCACCTGGCTATTGAGGAACCAAGGAAGGTCTATTCTTGTGAGAGAGCAGATCTTCTTCTTGTTCATCAGTCTCAGCGAAGTCTAAGACCGGCATTATTTCATCAGCACTTGGGGCTGCGATTATTGGAGTTGCAGCAGGAGGAGCTTCAGCTTGACCCTCAAGCGGGGGAGAGGACTAGCTGAAACAAAACGATCACATATATAAGATCATTTGGGAGAAGAGATAGAGAAAGAATGAGGTTAAGTGTATAGAGGTTTTATGGAGAGTAGAACTTAGGTTGAGAAGGGATGGAGGAGGGATGCAGTGTAAGGGAATAATAGATACGTTACCTGACAAACTGGATTTCTGATAAGGATAGTCAGATTGTCTTCTGCAGCGATGCCTTTGTTTTTGCCTTTATCGGCTTCAGTCGCTGCAGGCTTTTTGGTGGTCCCCTCCCCTGATTCTTTTATAACTACCCCGTTTAGAGCGGGGTCCTTCTGGGTTTGAAGGAGAAGTCGAGATCATCATCATCATCGTCATCATCATCATCTTTGGGGGATGATGAGGGTTCGTCATCGTTTAGATCAAGATCTTCTTCGTCTTCTTCTCCTTCCTCGGCTTCGTCTTCAAAAGGGATAATAACATCAGCTTCCAGTTCTGCATCGAGTTGCTCCCCCTTAGAATGTGAGGCACTATTCTCGGTTTCCTCAGGGTTTTCATCTCCCTGAGGTAATTTGTTTTGAAATCTTGCATTCTTAGGCGAACGACAACGAGTAAGAGAGAACATACCTTGATATCAGCGAATCAATTTTGTTCAGAGGTTAGATGATCAATAGGGTTATACAAATTCATTTTATCACTGATAAAATATGAACCACTAAAGATTTAACTTTCCAAGGTTCAGCATTCCAAGCTCGCTGATGAGAAAGTTGAATCTTGTCTCATCAACATGTTTGGTGAAAAGATCAGTTAACTGAAAATCAGTTGGGATAAAATGATGTTCTATATCACCATTCATCACACGATCTCTGATAAAATGATACCTGATTTCGATGTGTTTGGTCTTTGAGTGTAGCACTGGATTGTTAGCTATGGCGATGGCACTACTGATGTCGCAATAGATTGGAATTTTGGAGAGCTGAAGGTCATAGTCAAATAGCTGATTTCTCATCCACAAGACCGGAGAACAACAGCTTCCAGCAGCTATGTACTCAGCTTCAGCGGTTGATGTGGACACTGAGTTTTGCTTTTTACTTGTCCAACTCACCAGCTTTCCACCTAGAAGCTGATAGCCTCCTGTGGTGCTTTTCCTATCCAATTTGCATCCTGCAAAATCACTATCTGAATAGGCGATTAGATCAAACCCTGAGTCTTTGGGATACCAAATGACTAGGTTAGGAGTACCCTTAAGGTATCGAAAAATATGCTTTACAGCGATTAAATGAGATTCCTTAGGTTCAGCTTGATATCGTGCACACAAACAGGTTGCATACATAATATCAGGTCGGCTATCTATAAGATACAGAAGAGAGCCGATCATCCCACGGTATGCTGTGACATTAACAGGTTTTCCTGAAGGATCTTTGTTAAGTGTAAGCGGCGGTGCCATTGGGGTTTTCATAGCTGAGCTTTGAGTTAAATCAAACTTTTTCAGCATATCTTTATCATATTTTCCTTGGTGAATAAAAGTACCTTTTTCGTTCTGTTTGATTTGAAGACCAAGGAAATATGTTAGCTCACCCATCATACTCATTTTATATTTAGTTTTCATTCTTTCAGCGAAACGAGTACATAAGTCAGCGTTAGTAGAACCAAATATAATATCGTCGACATATATTTGAACAAGAATGATATGACCTTTTACTTTACTGAAAAATAGAGTTTTATCAATTTTACCACGCTCAAAATTTTCAATATGGATATAAGTAGAGAGTGTGTCATACCATGCATGAGGAGCTTGCTTTAAGCCATAAAGTGTCTTATCCTGCTTATATACATAACCTGGATGCTTAGGATCAGTGAATCCTGGAGGTTGTTCAACATAGACTTCTTCATTCAGCCTTCCATTTAGAAATGCTGACTTCACATCCATTTGATATACCTTGAAGTCTTTGTGAACAGCGTATGCTAAGTATAGACGAATAGCTTCGAGTCTTGCCACTGGGAAAATGTTTTGTCATAATCTATGCCTTCCTCTTGTCTGTATCCCTGAGCAACAAGACGAGTTTCGATAGACCCATTTAGTGCCAAGACGAGTTTTGTCATAATGTTGCGGGTTACAGTTCCATGTTCATCCAACTTGTTTCGATAGACACATTTAGTGCCTATCAATGACTTGTCAGATGGTCTTGGAACGAGTTTTCAAACTCTGTTTCTTTCAAATTTTGTCAGCTCTTCTTGCATAGCGCTGATCCAGTTTGGATCTCTGAGGGCATCATCTATTTTCTTTGGTTCAATTAGAGAAATAAAGTTAACAAATAAACAAATATTACATGCACTTCATCGAGTTTGAACACCGGCGTTTGGATCACCAAGAATTTGATCGATGAGATGATTTATAGTCCATCGCTGAGCCGGAGCATAATTTGCTTACTCGATTTGAACTTCTGGAGGAGTTGAAGAAGAAGCTTCAGCAACTTCAGGTATTTCGGGTAGAAGAGGTAGAGGTTCAGATGTCATTTCATTTACTGATTGCTGAGAAGTAGATGGGATATCTGAGGTAGATGGTTAAGAAGCAGGCACAGTGTTGAGAGGAACAGCTAAAACCCATGAAGATTCAGCTTCACTTGTCTGCATGTTGGGGATGATGGTAGGATCATCATCTTCCGTGGTAGGAGGAATAACTTGAGGAATAGGAGCAGCTTCTGAATCACCAAGATGAGAAAACATCCATTGATTCAGTTCTTCGGTATCAGCAGAAGGTCTAGAGTTCGCTGAACAGGATTCGTTAAAAGTGACACCCACACCCCGCTAAAGCGAAAGTACGGGATGTCACAGTTCAAGGTTTCAATGCGTAAGGTAGAAGACAACACACAATCATCATATCACAAAAATTTACAAAAGTACATCATGTTTCAAAATACAAATTGTCCAAAAACAAAATTTGACATGATAAGGAAAAAAAAGCGTTGGATGTCGCGACTTGTGATGCCTTCTAAAGTTCAACCTTACTTGATATTTCCTGAAAAGCATGTAAATGAGAGGGTCAACTATTGAATAGTTGGTGAGTTCACAGGTTTTCGGTATGCATAACAGTTTTAATGCAAGTTTGTAAATCCGCACAGTGGATTGAGTATTCGGTTGTAGTTTTAAAGCAGTTTTGTAAATCCGTACAATGGATTAAGAGTTCGTTTGTCAACGTGCGCAAGGTATAATATCGTATGAAATTACATGTTAAAGTAATGAGGTCACTACCCAAACCTAATTACGAAATGCCCCAAACTACATGTTCCATCGCCAACATGCTTACGGAATTACGGAGTTACGGAGTTACGGAAGCTAGTAATTATGCACTCGCGAGGTGAGTGGGTGTCAACCAAATAACGTTATCCATAATACTAACGGCTCAAAACGTGAGTTAATGGGTAATGTAGAGTAACCGGGGACTTAATAGCAAAACTCAGAATCAACTAACATAAGCATACATACCGTAGCGCATAAGTATACGGAAAAATATTCAGCATTTTGAGTAAACAGTACAATTGGTGCGAAATAAATCGTAACATGCTTTTCACCCCAAAATGTATAAAATAGTAAAAGGGGGCTGTGAAAACTCACAGTGATAAACGTTGTTGTTCCCAAGTGGTGTGTAATGTGATCCGTAACGTGATCCTACGTCGATCCTACGAAGGTAGGGACACTAGTAAGATTCTATGTTCTAAACCTTAGTCCTTGGTATCGTGTAATTATCCAAATCAACATAAAATGCCTTTGTTGAGATTAAGTTTGTATGTTATAATAAGTTCGTCGATATTAGTAGTTAATATCTATAACGTTACATATGATAATTTGAGATTACCGCAATTCCGTCATAACGAGTGACGAAAAGGGCTATAACTAGGAGTCATATATATAATATATATGATGTTAGGAGTTAGAGTATATAAAATGTGTATTCATAATATATAAAGGTATATTCCACAATTTCATCATATAGATGATGAAACGGGTTCAAGAGTTAGCTTTTAGCTATAGTAAAATGCATAATCATATAGTATATATACATATTCCTCAATTTCATCACAAGAATGATGAAACGGGTTCAAGAGTTAGCTTATAGCTATAATATAATATAGTGAGTTGCTGTCCAGAATATGTAGTCACTTTCGGTTCGTTTTTGGATAACTTCCAGGGACATTTAGGTCATGATATTTTATGACCAGTTTGTTAAATGTGTTACGAAACTTTTGACATAAGATTCATGACTTTTAGAGTGGTTTAAGTACATAAAATAATTCTTGACGTAAACTGCGGCAGAGAACGTTGCTGTTTGCGCACTGTTTTTGTGAAAAATGTTTGAAGGTCGAAATCTTAATATTTTTCAATGATTCCAGTTGGGTTTGATTCATAACTCATAAAAGTGAACTCCAGAAAAAGAATCACTTAATTTGGAGTATTATTGAGTGAGATATGGATTTTCAAAGAGAGAAGAAAAATCTGACAGCATGCTGATAAAATCAAACTTTAAGCATGTGCACTTCTTTTTGTCTTTTTACCAATATTCCTTTCTTTTTGCATGCAATCCGATTTGACACATCCCCATACATATATTTTCAGTTTAAGAACATATTTTTAAGCCATTTAAAATACATGCAATCTATTTATAAAACTCCCTTTTGGAAACACTTGAAAATGGGTATTTTTGAAGGTTCTTGGGTGTTTATGTAGGTTCCCAGATTCACGTTGTATCACGATAATGGTAAAGAAATAAAGCCATTAAAGTGAGTGATTGTGTAAACGATAAATGAACTGTGGGAATCAAATGTAGAACAGTAAAAATGATAACAGGATCAGATGTAAAAACTGCTCATATATTGATAATGAATCACACCAAGAACACGTTCAAGTGTGTTTGGAAATCTCACAGGACAACAGTATCGTACGGAGGTAGTGCTCGGGATTTCAGCAGTGTGTGCTTTTACAATTGTGGAAAACTATTCTTCCAAAAGCTTACAATTGTTTGTT
This sequence comes from Saussurea involucrata, assembly GCA_033807775.1. Taxonomy (NCBI): domain Eukaryota; kingdom Viridiplantae; phylum Streptophyta; class Magnoliopsida; order Asterales; family Asteraceae; genus Saussurea; species Saussurea involucrata. The sequence continues at coordinate 33,633,265 of CM066326.1, read as the reverse complement.
CCACTACCTCACTATATATAGTCTGATAAAGCGTAGACAGTGTACTATCGTACCCTGGAATGACACGTGGAAAGTGTGTCTCCAATCTTTAGGGCATACGTGGAAAGTATGGACACGTGTCTAACACTTAGGATTTCCTACGAGACTTAGGCTGACATAGGTCTTCACTTCACCAGAGCTCTTTCGCAAGAGCTCTGTTGGTCTTCTGTTAAACACTTGTTCTTCTGTTGGAAGTCTTCGACAGAGCTCTGTTGGTTTTCTTGAACTTCTTCCAAGTCTTCTATCTGATCTCTGTTGGTCTTCTGACTTGAAATATTTTCAATACTTTTACATAACATATACTTGGGGCTAACAATCTCCCCCTAAGTATTGAAAATAGAAATTTACAATTGACAAGAGATTAAACAAAAGAACAGAGAACTTTTACCTCAGTCGAAGCCTTGCACTAATCTTTTAGAATACTACATTAAGATTAAAAGACAAGTACATTTAAGCATAATTATCTCCCCTTAAGATTCTGTCAAATCTTCTGATGAGTTCTCGGAAGTTCAGCAGAAGGTTGATTTGGGTGATGAAGCTTCTCTGTTGTTCTTCCGGACATTTCTCTCTTGGGAGATTCTGAATGATGTCTCTGAGGTATACTAGCGACTCACTTGAGTACCTATGAGTTTCAGTAGCTCTGAGGGCCTTCTTGGTTTTCTTCTGTCGGCAAATGAACACTGGAGGATCTCCAACTACTGTTCCAGTTTTATAGTGCCCATAGCCTTCAAGGCTCTCATTTGGTGGTGCGGTCGCTAGTGTCTCGACTTCGAACTCTATGCCTAGCTGAAAATCAACCTGAATCCTTAGGTTGATATGCTCTTGCATAGCGAAACGTACCTCAGGAAGTGCCGTTCTTGCCTCTTTATATTTGTCACTGAAGTTGTAACAGTAGGCATGAAGTTGAATCAGATCATAAGGGATAAGTAGTACCAGATCGTTATCGTTGAAGTGCTCAACCCTGTCGTTGTTTGATTCAACTATGAACTCGTGATAACTCATCTGCGTTTTGTTGTGCCGAAAGACCTTCTGCTTGATGTCCACGATTCTGCGGATTCCAAAGTCAGAGTTTATGTTTCTGTTCAAACCGGACTTTGTTTCGATGAACTTACGCCTTACGTTAGAGATCGTATTTATCCTACAGGGCTAAAATATGGGTTAATGGGCCCAGCATTGGCAGGAATTGTATCACGATCACCATAGAGATAGGCAAAAATTTCTTCTAGCGGTGGTTTTCCAGAATGTTGGTTTGAGGTTTCAGGGTTCTGTTCTGTTTGCAAGGGATTTGGGTCTTCATGAGTTTCTGTCATTAGTCTGTCGATGTGTTGAACAGACTTTTGAGGTTGGTTTTGGCTTGGTTGTTCTTCAGCAGAGAATGGGTCTGTTCTCTCTGGTTCTGTTCTTGGTGAAGTAGGAGGGGTATCCAAGATGATGACTTCTGGTGGTTGTTGAGATGAGGGTTTTGTTGGCTTGATGACCCTGTCTTTGAATATGTAGTCGAAAGTTACCATAGTCATCTCTGGTAAGTCCTCAGTTGTATTACCTTGATCTCCTCTTTCTGTTTCCTCAACCTCTGTTGCTTTCCCTTTTCCCTTATTAGTTCCCTCAACCTCCTTCTCCTTTTTCTTCTCCTTCTCCTCAGTTCCCTCAGCCTCTTTCTCCTTTTCTTTCTCCTTCTTCTTCTCCTTCTCCCCCTTTTGTTGTTCTGAGGACTCACCCAATTGATCGTCTGATTGACCTTCTTGAGCATCTTTGAAATCATCATCATTGCCAGAATCGTCAATTCGAGCTGCTAGTGAGGCCGGAACAACAAATCTCAGACCAGCTTTGTGTCTCTTGCTTGAAGGTTCATCTGTAGGTGCTTCTTCTACAAGTCTTTTCGATGTAGAGGTAGCCTGTAAAATAATATTAGTAAAGTTTGAGGCTGCCTTTGTCATTACATCTTCTACCTCTGTTGCAGCACCTCTGATCTCTTCTACTTGAGCCTCGAAGTTGCCCTTGTGAATATCAAGAGACGCTTTCACATGTTGTTCTGTCGCCTTAGCTTTCATTACAAATTTTGATGAGATCGTCATCATTCTGCTTAAGACTCTTTTGCTGAACTCACCCATCTGGCCAACTGTCATTGGTAAATCATTGGGTCTGGGGCCAGAAATGTTGATAGGGGTAGCAGAGGAAGTCGTGGCTTCTGTGATAGCAACCTTAACAGAGTTGTTAATTAGCTCTGTCAAGGTTCTGACGTTGGAGTCTGACAGTAGCACGGAAGGGGTTGGCAAGGTTCTGTTCATTTGGGGCGAGTGGTTTTCTACCAAGAGCGTCTTCAGAGCGGCTAGTTCTGTTGAGAACTTTGTTCTTTCCTCTGTTTTAGCTCTTCTCTGTTCCGCTAGTTCTGTTGTTAACTTGGCAATTTCCTCTGCTTTGACTCTTTTTGCCTCTACTCTGACCCGTTCGGCTTCTGTTCTGATCTGTATTGCTTCTGTCCTGAGCAGTTCAGCCTCGTCATTTTTCTGAGTTATTTCCGTAAGAGTGGATGTTACCTTCTGTAGCTCTTCTCTGAGAGAAGCATTCTCCTTGTGGATCAGCTCCTGCTTTTGTTCATTGATAAGTTTATACTCATTCAAGGAGTTGTTGATACTGTCACAGAAGCTTTCGAACTCTGCTCTTGTGACAGTGTCAACGGGGGTGTCCTTGGTTCCAACACATGGATCCAATTCTGCCTCGAGTTCAGAGGCGCCTCCGTCAAGAGTGGTATTGATGATGACTCTTGGAGGACTTCCACCTGATCCTTGAAGTTCCTTTTGAGGGGAAACATCTACAGATGTTCTGATCAGAGGTTCCTCTTCCAGCTCAGGTTCTGAAGAAGGAAATCTGATGTGATGAGGGGCATTTGGATCAAGCAAGGTTTGCCCTCGTTCAACTATGGTCTCCCATTGTCCCTGAGTCGGACAGAGCCTACGTGAGATCTGAAAGATCTCTGGTCTATGTTGGGACGAGTCTAAATGAGCCACAGAGGCATCATTGTGTGGATGTGACCTATCGATGTCATGGGGCGAATTGACATCATTACCAAACAGAGATTCCCCGTTTTCGTGCATACCAGAGGCATGAAGAGTTTCCTCTGGCGGTTCTTGATGGTTATGGTTCGAGGTGTGCACCTCTGTTTCAATAATCCCTTGGTCTTGATCACCGAGATTAGATTGTATGGTAGCACGGGGATTTGGGCTTTGAATACGCTCATCTGTGTTCATGTTTTGAACATCTTCTAAATTCTCATTTTTCTCGGATTCTAGGGGTATAGAATTCTCGGGTGAACTCTCTGTCACATGAATTTCTGTTTCACGATTACCAGAGGGATGCGAACTCTCTGCCATCCCCTCTTAATTTCCCTTTCACCCTCGTGAACAGCCTCCATATTGGATGCTCTGTTCTGTACTTCCGCATCACTCTAGAGGAAAACCCCACTTCGGGTGCTCTTTCCTCTGGTCCATGTTCTTCTGCTACTTCCTCACTCAAGCTCTCCAACACAGGTTCAGATCCTAAGTGTGTTGGGGTTCTCACCTCAGGTTCTTGAGGTTGAGCAGCACTCTGATAGTTTTCTATAGAAATGTGTTCAGGATCAATCAGAGCGAGCATGGTTCCCGGCACTCGTCTGATGAAGGGATACGTACCTGAGGTTGTTGGAAGAAATCTGGTCATAACCCAACATTTGAAAGGGGTACCTTGTAACGTCAAGTCCAATCGTCTGAATGCACGTCTGATCACTAAGTTGATGAACCGAGGGTATTTGATGTTTTTCAGGAACTTGTGCTTGCCAACTTCTCCTCCTCTGGCAATGGCTGATGTCTTTAGGTTTACATCATTGAGGAAATCTTTGTACAGAATCTTGGCATAGTCAAAGTTTCTGTTGAAGAATAGGCCATACATGATCTGCAAAATCTCTGTGCTGGTTTGATCTTGACTACCAGATTTGCAGGTCAGGGTTCTGTTCAATGTGGAGAACATGAAGTTCCACAAAGGGGGTAGGTTTTGTCTTTTGAAAGCACTGATCCTGGTAATGTCCTTGTTGTATCCTAGAAACTTTATAAAGTCGAGTAGGATTTCAACTTTGGGAGGTTTTTCATATGCTACAATTCCCAGTCTGAATGCTCTTCTCAGGGTATTATCATTGATACGGATTATTCCTGAACCACCGTCTCTGCCAGCATCGACGTTGCCAATGATTCCTTCTCGTTCTTCAATAAACTGGCAGGTGGTCCACAATTAATGAATGTACAGCTCTAGAACATCATCGTCGAAGTCGGTTAAGGCTCTAAAAAGTTCAGAGTTTCTGAAATACTCCAAAAAGATGTGGTAAGTGGATAAATAGAGACTAGGGTTTGGGTCAAGACGGTAGTTGTTGTCAGCGAGTTCATATGGAATAATGACGATGTGATCTATAAGACCGATTCTGCTTGAATCAGCAGAATGTTGGGGTTATGCCATTGTTGCAGGTTAGGGTTCTTGAAGGTTTTGAACAAGGAGGGAAAGATGAGTAAAGGTTTGAATATTCAGAAAGCGTAAGAAATGAAATGGTTTGAAGGGAATGGGTATTTATATGAGGAATGTGTGGCTGGATCACGATCATAGGTGCTGTAGGCACTCAAGTTTTGGATAGTGGAACGTTTGCTACAGTATGAACGTGGGAACAACTAACAGTTGGTTTCTCAATCAGAGATTGCCACGTGGATTTAAATCTGACATCTTTTAGGCAAGTAAACCGTCACGGTTAGAGATGTGTGAGTGACAAGTGGTTGACCTTTAAAGAATGACCCGCATCTCTGATGACGTGTTTCTGATGACGTGGCAGAACAAACTAACAGAGCTCTGATGGAGCTTTGTTAAGTTGCTTCTGTTGAGTGATCTCTTCATATCGTATCAAGTAACCCAAGATGTTGCACCTTTTACCATTAAAAAATTTTTAAAATTCTGTTCTGATGTGATAGTAAGAACAGAGACAGAACTTAGACAAACAACAGAGCTCTGGTGAGAGGCAACAGAGGCTCTGGTGAGATGTCAGAGTTCTGGCAGATTCTTAACATTATCACAAAGGTTTTCATCAGAACAGGTTTTCCCTCTTTCTTCAAAAAGATTTGTCAATGAAGATCAGAAAAGCAAAGTCAATTTGGATTTGGAATTTTAGCACTGACTTGCTCCCCCTAAAACCATGCAATATCTTTCTTTTAAGCTCCCCCTAGAAAATTGAGCTTAAATCCAAAAAAAAACTTTTGTACAAACAAAATGTTCACCGAAAGCGTGTTGAAAAAAAATATGCTTGACAGAGTTCTGGTGAACAACAGAAGCTCTGTTGAACTATATCTACCTAACTGTTTGACAGAGCTCTGGTAGGATTATTAGAGCCTCTGTTGAGTTTGAACAGAGTTAGGAGGATATGTTCAGCATACCCAGTTTGCTGATTAAGAAGTTAAATCTCCTTTCATCAAGGGCTTTTGTAAACAAGTCAGCAAGCTGGAGGTCAGTTGAAACAAAATACATTTCAATAGTCCCTTTTTCAACATGATCCTTTATGAAGTGGTACCTTATGTCGATGTGCTTAGTTTTCGAGTGTTAAACTGGATTGGCTGTTATGGCAACGGCACTCTTGGAGTCGCATACAATTGGAATTTTACCATACTCCAAGCCATAATCTTTGAGTTGTGTTTTCATCCATATCACTTGAGAACAACAACTAGCAGTAGCAACATATTCTGCTTCTGCTGTAGAGGTTGAAACACAGTTCTGTTTCTTGGATGTCCAACTCACCAACTTTTCTCCAAGCAGTTGGCAGCAACCAGAAGTACTCTTTATGTCATTCTTGCATCCTCCATAGTCTGAATCTGTATATGCTACAAGTTCGAAACCAGAGTTAAGAGGATACCAGAGACACAAAAATTAAGTCCCTTTCAGATATTTAAAGATACACTTAACAGCTGTTAAATGAGTTTCTGTAGGATTTGCTTGAAATCTGGCACAGAGACAGGTTGCAAACATTATATCAGGTCTGATGGCAGTTAAGTACAGAAGTGACCCTATCATGCCTCTGTAGTACTTGACATCTGTTGGTTCACCATTAAGATCAGAGTCAAGCTTAACTCTAGTGGCAATAGGAGTTTTCATTGGTTTTGAATCATTGAGCTTATATTTTTTCAACATATGAGAGATGTACTTGGACTGACTTATGAAAGTCCCTCTGTCAGATTGTTTAACTTGTAAACCAAGGAAGAAAGAAAGTTCTCCCATCATGCTCATTTTGAATTCGCTTTTCATTAAACTTTCAAACTTATCACAATACTCCTGTCGTGTAGACCCAAAGATAATATCATCAACATATATTTGTACCAGAAGTATATCATTCTTATACCTTCTAAGGAATAGAGTTTTATCGACAGTACCTTTCTCGAAGTGATTGACCAACATAAATTTGGACAGAGTTTCATACCAGGCTCTGGGAGCTTGCTTAAGGTCGTACAGAGCTTTGTCTAACTTGTAAACGTGGTATGGAAACTCAAAACATTCAAAACCAGGTGGTTGCTTGACATAAACTTCTTCTTGCAGTTTGCCATTCAGAAAGGCAGACTTGACATCCATTTGGTAGACCTTAAAACCCTTATGAGCAGCATAGGCTTGGAAGATTCTGATGGCTTCTAGCCTAGCCATAGGTGCAAAGGTTTCGTCATAATCAATGCCTTCTTCCTGTCTGTATCCCTTTGCAACCATACGGGCTTTGTTTCTGATGATAATCCCATCTTCATCCTTTTTGTTTCTAAACACCCACTTGGTTCCAATGGCCGCTTTGCCTTTTGGGAGTGGAACCAAGGACCAAACTTTATTTCTTTCGAATTCCAGAAGCTCTTCTTGCATAGCTTCGATCCAATTTGGGTCCTCTAGGGCTTCAGAAATCTTCTTCGGCTCAATCATGCTTAAAAAAATTTACAAAGAATGCTTCATTGATTGTGGCCGATCTTGTCTTTACACCATCTTCAGCAGCACAGATGATAAGATGATGAGGATGATCCTTTGTCCATCGTGTCATGGGAGCATGGACAACAGACGGGGTTTGTGCTTCTGATGGGAAAAGACGAACTTCAGCGTCAGAGCTCTGTGGCACACAACTTTGGAGAGTGGCCTCATTGCTCTGTGAGTTATTGACAGGGCTCTGTGGCGGTGAGCTTTCAAACAAGGAGTCTCTGCCAATATTAGTTAGTAGAGGTGATGATGGCTCTTGTTCAGGTTCTCTCTCGTTCTGATGTGGTTCCTCATTTCTCTGAATCACTCCTGTAGATGGTGAAGTATTAGAGGGACCAGTGAGAGATGTACCTGTCAGATTCTGTTCTGTTGAGTTCTGAGCTTGATCTCCTCTGTTGATGTTATCAGAGGAATCATCATCATCGAAGAAATCGTTGAACATGAGATTGATATCTTCTTCCCTTGTCTTTGAAGAACTTGTCTTCTTTTGTTTAGTCTGTGTCCCCTCTGTTGATTTACGATCGGAGGAGTTTGATGTACTTTCATCAAAGGACACATTTACACTCTCTTGAACGACCCGATATCTGGAGTTGTAGACTCTGTAGGCTTTAGAGGTTAAGGAATAACCATTAAAGATTCCTTCGTCTGTTTTCTTATCAAACTTTCCCAGCTGTTCTCTGGCATTCAATATGTAGCACTTGCAACCGAAAACATGAAAGAATTTCACATTTGGTCTTCTATTGTTGATGAGTTCATAAGGAGTCTTCTTAAATCTCTTTACTATCACAGCTCAGTTTTGGGTAAAACAGGCTGTTGAGACTGCTTCTGCCCAGAAGTTTATTGGAAGGACAGAGCCAGCCAACATGGTTCTGGCGGCTTCTACCAGCGTTCTGTTCTTTCTTTCCACAACTCCATTCTGTTGTGGAGTTCTTGCAACTGAAAAGTTCTGGGAAATACCTTCCTCTGTTAGGTAGGTATCTATTTTGGCATTCTTAAATTCTGCCCCATTATCACTTCTCAACTTTTGCACTTTTAATCCTAACAGAACCTGTATCCTTCTCAACAAACTTATTATAATTTCTGGGACATCAGATTTTACTCTGATGAACTCAATCCATGTGTATCTAGAAAATTCATCAATAAGTACTAGAATATACTTCTTGCCCGACACACTTTGCACAGAGATTGGACCACAAGGATCCACATGAAGCATATGCAAAGGTATGGGACAACTATGATCACTCTTTGTTCTATGTGAAGATCTTTTCATCTTACCCAGTTCACAAGCAGAACAGAGATGGTCTTTGTCAAACTTCAGAGAAGGAAGTCCTTTTACTAACTTCAGTTTCACGAGTTTGTCAAGGTTTTGAAAGTTCAAATGGGCAAATCTTTTATGCCAGAGCCAGGCATCTTCATTTTTCAAAGACACTAAATAGAGTTTCTGTGTTGTAGAGTTTTGGTTTGGTTTAAAATTCATTTTGTAAAGATTTCCTTTTCTGTCAGCTCTTAAAAGTTCTTGACCAGACTCGGAAAGTAACAAGGAACAATATTTCTTCCTGAAATTGACATCGAATCCGTGATCACAGAGTTGACTTATACTGAGAAGATTATGATTTAATCCTTCAACATAAGCAACCTCAGAGACTGAAACACCACCATTTACTAATGTACCATATCCCTTAATATGTCCGCCATTGTCTCCTCCGAAGGTTACTGCACTTCCCATCTTGTTCTTAAAAGAAGTTAACAGCTCCTTATTCCCCGTCATATGCCTGGAGCATCCAGAATCCAAGTACCAGATCTGCACATGAGGTTTCTGCAAGACAATTTAGTTCTTTTTAGGAATCCATTGCATAATGGGTCATTTCTTGTTAGGCTTAGGTGGGTTAACAGACTTTCCTTTGGGCTTTCCATACTGTGATGGTGTGCCAAGGGTTTTCCTCTGTGTATTCTGAACAGTCGTGGGATTTTTCCTTTGAACTGACTGATTTAGAACACAGTGGGGACCATTCAGATGATTTTGCAATTTTAGTAACAGCTGAATACAATTGCAGTTGATGGAGCATGACTGATGCACATTGTTTTTATTAAAAAATTGTTTGAATGGAGCTTGATTCTGAAATTTTTTAGGACCAGATGTCTTTGCACACAATCTGTCCTGGTTTTGTTTCTTAAAACTGTTATTCCTTGGAACAGACTCGGTTGACATGAAGTTCTTTGGAATAGATTCATTTGACCAGAAAGAATTTCTTCTTTGATTTACACCAGAATTTGGAATAGATCTGTTGTTTGCTATCCATTTTCCCTTCTGTTCTGGTGTGAATTTTACTGGTTTGAATGCAAAAGGAACATTTAGGTTTACAAAAACACTTTTGTTTTTCTCTCTCTTCTCCACTTTTACTGCATTAGAAGCAAGAATCTTAAAACCTTTGTTGTTAAACTCAGTTACCGGTATAAATCTTGATTGTTTCTTAAAGAAAGAAACATCCTCTTTTAGATCCGTAGATCCTATCGGTATCTGCTTTAACTTGTGTAAAATTTTCTTTTGACCACAAAAGATCTGTTCATCAACTTCAGAATCAGAGTCACAGTCAGAGGCTAGAAAGTCTCTAGTGGCTCTGTTAGAGGTATTAGATTCAATGGGTATGACAGAGATATTTGTTTTGACAGTTCTGAACCTTCTCAACTTTGGCTTTAAAGAATCTTAAACAGCATTTTCCTCGATAACTTTCAACAAATCTTCCTCAAAAGATGTTCTTATAGATTCAGGGGTAGGAGGGAAGACTGGGGCTTCTGGATTGAGTTTGCTCTGTGGGATTTCAACAGAGGACTCAGTCACAGAAGTAACAGACTTCTGTCCTTTGAATGAGTTGAAGTTAAAAATCTCTTTGTATCCAAGTCCTTGACAGAGTTAGGAAGTATGATTCTAGCTCTTCCTTGATCAAGAATAAACTCAGAGGATGGTTTTAAAACCTTTTCATGATCAGAGGAATCATAGCTGACGTTCCTAAAGTCAAGATTTCTTGGTTTTGAGAAAGCTTCTGAAGTTTTGGTTCTTTTGAAAACAGCATTACTAGATATCACGTCCTCTTGGATTTTCCCAACACAAAAGGCAGAGGACAGAGATGTCTTCTTCCTTTCGTCATAGGGAGCAAGGTCAGAGAAACCAAGACCTTGCGTATCCATCTGTGAATTTATCTTGATGTGCACATCTTGTGCATCCTGGTACTTTTTAATATGAATTTCTTTTTTTTGTAGGGATTGATGCAGAATTTCCCTTTCTCTTTGAAAATAATCAGTTAGAGGAACAGAGTTAAGTCTCTCTGTTTTAGACTTTTTCAATTTTTCAGACTTCTATTTTAAAGCGTTTTCATATTCTTTAATCTTGTCAGAAAACAGGCTCTCTTTCTTCTTTTGCAAGATTTCTAGCTCAGATTTTTTTTGAAGATTTCTTCCTTTTCTTGTTCTAAGAGAGTTTTCTCTCTCTTGTAAAAGGACAGATCCTTCTGAGCTAGATTTCTTAGCTCCTTTTCTTCAGAAAGTTTTTGTTTAAGAAGTTGAAATTCCTCATTCAGCATAGAAACATGCATTTCTAATTCTGAGTCAGACTTGGATTCAGATGAACTTACCTTGGCACTGGGTCTGGTGGTCTCCAGCGCTCTGTCGTCAGACTCTGTCGTAGTAAGAGCAAATGCATGAGCTAGATCTTCTTCTTCTATTGTTCCCTTCGTTATCTCTGGTTCTCCGGTCATCCAGTCAACAGTTTCTTCTAAACTTTCATCATCCACAGCAACTCCACAAAAGTTGGCTTGTTCTGGTTCATCATCAGACGATGAATCAGAAACCCAGTTCTCCATTTCAGCAACATAGCTTCTTTCTCTGTAGTTGTACTTGTAGTAGTCCTGGTATTTTACCAGTTTGCCTCTACAATTAACAGAGAAGTGCCCAGGTTTTCCACATCTGAAGCAACGTACATCATTCTGATTGATGGGTTGGGCAGCATCGGCCTTCTGTTGTGCTGGTGGATTTTCTCTTCTGTTTTGTGGAGGTTGTCTTTGTTCTGTTGTAAATCTGTTGTTACTTTTTTCTGGTGCAACATATTATCTTCTATCTTCCTTTCCTTTTCTCTCATACCTACCTCTTCTGTCAAACTTTTTGCCAAATTTCTTGTTAAATTGTTGAGTTATTAGAGCAAGAGATTGAGAAAAAGCTTGAATGTCATCATCCTCTGATGAGCTTTCCTCTGTTTCACTCTCTGCAACCAAACTTTTCTTTCCTTTCTTTTTAACGGACTTTTCTTTCTTTTTCTCTCTGTTTGAACTCTCTCTGTTGGACTTATCTGATGTGGTTTTCTTAGAATCAGAAACTAAAGCGATTGGGCCAGCAATGGTGGATTTGCCTTTTTGCTTGACAACATCCTTCTCTTGTGCGGCCAAAGTGCCATACACATCTGTTAGAGACCATGCATCTAAGTCCTGGTTAGCTTGTAAAGACATGGACAGATTTAACCATTCATCATTCAAACTTTTCAAAAACAGAACATTGTTATCTTCCTTCGACCTGACAACCAAACATTTTTTGCATTTGTTGATCAATACATTAAATCTGTTGTAGGTTTGTTGTAAGGTTTCCTCAGGAAGTGCCTTGAAATCGTTGTATTCATTTATACATTGGGTCCTTCTGTTCTTTTGGGTCTTGATACCACCCTCAAGTTGTTTAAGAAGTTGATCCCAGATTTCCTTAGCAGTAACACATGAATCTAGTTCTTGAAATATTTCGTTTGGAATGGCCATTATCAGTAGTCTAACTGCTTTAAGATCATTTTCCATTTTTAGATTTTCCTCATCAGTAAAACCTGTGGTTTTAATCTCATAATGAGCTGGAATCTCAGCAGTAGTTCCTGTTGCGGGTACACGAGGAACAAAAACCATGGGTTGGTATGGTCCATCCGTGACAGATCGCATTAAGTCTTTATCCATACCATCGAAAAAGTTAACCATCCTGATCTTCCACTGAGCATATTCATCTCTCAGAAGAGTAGGAGGTTTTGTTAAAGAACCAGCAGTATAGATAGCATTTATACCGTTGTTCGCCATTTTTGAGAAAAACAGAGTACCGCTTATACAAAGAGAGTTTCAACTAGAAGATGAGTTTTAAACAGTAACCAATGGAACAGTAACTTTTGAGAGAAACGTTTAAACTAAACTAGAAAGCTTTAAACACAGTTATATGAGCTATGAAGGCTTGTTTAGACTAGAAAGCAGTAAAAACAGAGTATATTATTAAGCTTTTAAAGACACACAGACACAATCAACAACAGTGAGTCAACCTTGGTAGATTGGATCGTTTGGTTTAAGAAAACCAAAGAGGCTCTGATACCAATTGTAGGTTCCCAGATTCACGTTGTATCACGATAATGGTAAAGAAATAGACAGCAGATGCATATTAAATAAAGCCATTAAAGTGAGTGATTGTGTAAACAATAAATGAACTGTGAGAATCAAATGTAGAACAGTAAAAATGATAACATGATCAGATGTAAAAACTGCTCATATATTGATAATGAATCACACCAAGAACACGTTCAAGTGTGATCGGAAATCTCACAGGACAACAGTATCGTACGGAGGTAGTGCTCGGGATTTCAGTAGTGTGTGCTTTTACAATTGTGGAAAACTATTCTTCCAAAAGCTTACAATTGTTTGTTCCACTACCTCACTATATATAGCCTGATAAAGCGTAGACAGTGTACTATCGTACCCTGGAATGACACGTGGAAAGTGTGTCTCCAATCTTTAGGGCATACGTGGAAAGTATGGACACGTGTCTAACACTTAGGATTTCCTACGAGACTTAGGCTGACAGAGGTCTTCACTTCACCAGAGCTCTTTCGCAAGAGCTCTGTTGGTCTTCTGTTAAACCCTTGTTCTTCTGTTGGAAGTCTTCGACAGAGGTCTGTTGAGCTCTGTTGGTTTTCGTGAACTTCTTCCAAGTCTTCTGTCTGATCTCTGTTGGTCTTCTGACTTGAACTATTTTCAATACTTTTACATAACAGATACTTGGGGCTAACAGTTTATGTCAAGAACACCTTCATGCAACTTAAAATAGTGACTTTTTAGCTTATGCATGTTAGTTCAAACATGTTTTTAGTGGATTTAAAGAGTTGTTCATAAAAGTTTTGAACTCAAAAGTTTAGATCTTTTAAGAAAGTTGCATGCATGCTATATAAAACTCTTATTTGTTCTTAATATGGGTTTGATTATGGATTCATCACCTTTTTAATAACATATAAGATGTTATGGTGATGAATCTACAAACATTAAGATGTTCAAAGATGTATTTCAACAAAACAAGTGTAAAACTAAAACTAGTAGAAGAAAAACTTCAAGGAAAAGAAGATGATTAAGAAGAAATGTAGGTGTATGTTTTGCACTACATATAAAATTTACCTTGATGTTCTTGAGGATTTGAACTAGTGTTTTTAGGGCTGGACTTTGGAGAGCTTTGTGGAGTTCTTGAGAAGAAAAGAGACGAATAAAGAGAGAGATTTAAGTGAGAAGTTAGAGAGAGAGATGGAAATGAGAGAAATGGTTAAAATGAAGTGTGAAGGGGGTTTATATGGGGGGGGGGGGGGGCGGTTTTGGGAGAGGGTGAGAGAGAGTGAGATGGAGTGTGGTTTTGCACTTGCATTATTATGTCTTTTATTTTCTTTTAAATTATTTTTATTTTTACTAATTGTTTGAATTATTTAACACCATAATTTTATTTAGTTATAATGTTACTAGTTAAATTTACTAGTATAATTTTTGTAAGGTTTATATATATATATATATATATATAAATATATATCTATACTACATATATAAGCATTTAGATCAAATGTCTTAAAGACAAGTTTTCATGCATAATATACAAGCTTTTAAAGCATCAGATTCAAAAATCTCTTAATTACCACTCTCAATGCACAATGTACAAGTTCTTGATTCATAGTTTGAATCCCACGAGACAACACAACCAAAACTGGTACTCCAACCCATGCCTTATTCCACCAAATCTGATCACTTCAACCCATGCTTTCTCCCACCAAAACTGACTCCAACCCATGCTTTCTTCCACCAAAACTGGTCACTTCAACCCATGCTTTCTTCCACCAAATCTTCCAAGACACTGTTCTTTCTCCTTATTTTAGCTCTAACATGCCCAAACGTTTGAAGAGTTTTATTTCAAAAGAGAAATCACCTGGTATGTGCTCAGTGCTCTCTTGTATTCTGCTGTGACGTTCCTTTCACCTTCAATCTTCCCACCACTCTATCTCTGCCCTTCTCAAATATGATCGACGCCATTCTCTTCATTGAAACCATAGTCTCTTTGACCGTCTCTTGTCTCTCGATGACTCGATGATCGATGTTGTTAATTGCTTCCGGTATGGTTTCCTTTGTTTCTATTAATTTCTTTTATGTTATGACTTATGTTTCCCTTTTCTTTGTTTCTATCAGTTCCTTTTCTTTGTTTCTATCAAAGTTTTAGCAAATAGTAACCATATGGGTTTTTGAGAGCTTTAAGAGAGAGAAGAAAGCTTTGAAGTTTTGAAGTAATCAAATGGGTCTTCTAAAATTGTACATATTATGTTTCTTTATGCTCAGCAAAGATGAAGGTGTAGAAAATCCTATATCGGTTCGTTATATATTGGATTCGTGTGAAACCTTGTCTGCAACTTCTTGCCATTCTTCTAACCAAAGGCTTTTTCTTCCATGTTAAACAAACATTTGCAGCTCAACATCTTGGCATCAGGTGCTTTGGATTCACGATTTTCCCAATTCCACGATTTGATCTGTTGATTCCACGTTTCAAGTTTCTACTCCCTTTCTCATCTTCAGACTTACCCAATTTCTCTACCTCTTCACGTTTTCAAGTTCAATTTCTCTAGGTTTTCTACATCGATTTCTCCAGGTTTGCTCGATTTCTCATCTCATATGCATATAAAAGTATGAATCGTCGTGCAAGAACAGGGAGAATTTAAGGTTTAGGGATCAGATTAAAAAGTAATTCCGTTAGTGCATGAAGTTTATCTTCAATGTTTGATGCTTTTATTTTAAAATTTTCGTGTTGGTTTTACTAAGAGATGTAATTGGAATAGGCACGTTTGTTCATACATCTTTTTTAGCTAATTGTCAAAGAGGAAGCTACACCAGACCTAATCCATTGTTGATTTGCAATATTTTGGAGTTACTGGATTTGCCAGTTGTGTTTTTTGTTTAGAAGTTCATCCTCTACCCTTTATATAAAGCATTTAGACAAAACTTTACTAACTTTAGTACAAATCAGCAGATGCATATATAAATACGAATCATCGTGCAAGAAGACAGATATTTTCGGGTTTAGGGATCGGATTGGTTCATTCTCTGATCAATCAGGTAAAGATTTTGTTTTAATATTTATTTTATAAGTCCATGAAGTTAATCTTTGATGTTTGATGCTTTTTGATTTATTATTGTATAAATCTTTGTCTAACATGGACATTGTACCTAAACAACAAACAAGTTTTTTCTTCAAACGAGCATAGTTCTATGGTTAAAATTTATTGATCAACATATTGCAATGCCGTGCTTTAACTGGAATACAAGTTTTCTACTTGCATGCATGATTGATATCCTTCTTTGAAACAAATCATACTTCCTCCATCATAAAGTAAATTCAGTAATCTCTTGTATGAAACATACCATGTTTTGGCAAAGTTTTAATTCACTATTACGTTGTTGGTTGTTAGAAATCATTAGATAATGATGCAATGTTTATGGAAATGATAACCTGTTTTAATAGTTGTTTACTTTATTTTAGACGAATTGAAATTGACAATGACCAAGTTTGAATTCAATTTTTTCTTAAAAAGAAACTTGTGCAATTTTCATGGCTTATTAACAAACACATTAGTATGCATGACCAAAGATTTTCCTGTGGTCAAGGTGGTTAATGCCAATGTATGACACTGGTGCCCAAGTGACTTGATATCATAATGTTTAATAGAACACACAAATCATCTATATTTAATTTTCTCACCCAAGTAAATTGCATTTCTACTTGATTTCATTTTGCTGAAAATTCTATTATTTATAGCTTGATTCAGTACTCATGCTAAACTTATTTATGTTGATCTATTGTCAACCTCATTACTTGTAATTATGTCTCCTTCCACGAATTGGCTACTCAGTTGACCCAAACTTCTCATTTGTCATGATTTTTGCGCCTTATGTGTGGTACTCTAAATCATGCAAGGGGTTGTTTACCCAAACACTTACTAAATCATGTAAGATCTTGCCGGTAAGAGTCAACTATCTAACTTACTTTGTCGGGTAAGATTGTAGCCCACTAAAACAATATCGTATGCAACAACTTACCCGGGTAAGAGTCGTAACCCTCAATTACTATGTAAGACTTTCCAACCTTATCATCGTTCTACCAACTAAGATTCTTGGCCTTTGTCAAACGACCCCTGAATTTCAACATTTAGTAAACGACCCCTGAATTTTAACAAGAAACATATTATTTGATTACCCTTGAGGTTTGATTCTTAAATCATAAAAAAATTTACAGGAGCCTTTACATCTCAAACAACAACATGAGATGTTAGATCTCAAACAACAGCAGCACAATATTGAATTTAGTAAACAACCCTTGGTAAACGCTTACCGGGTAAATTATTGCGTATAATATTGTTTTGAATGACTACAGTATTACCCGCTAAATTATTGCACAACATCGAATTTAGTAAACAACCCTAGGTAAGTGGTTACCGGGTAAGCGTTTGGGTAAACGACCCCTAAGTGTTTCAAACTAGCTAGGTTTGGCGAGTTATATAAATTTTGAATTCAAATCTGTATCACTCATTTACCTGAACTCTCATAATATTCTTGGAACCATAACATTTACTTATTTAAATTCGTTTATAGTTTCGCTGCAATGTACGGGTTCTCATTCAAACATGATTTGAAACCGGTGTCTTGTTATTCATTATTTATAGTTAGTCGAATCTTGTAGTTTCATGTGGATGCATTATGAATTAATACATCATGGTTTTGTTCAGTTATTTGAGCGGGATGTTTGGTACTGTTTGTTTATGGCTTATTTGCTCACATGGTAATTCATATACATTTTCTGTATTAGTTACATCCTTTTTACTTTACTAGATATGTACTCGCGCGCGATGCGGCGCGAAGTATCTCGAATCTAAAGCCGAGAATTCAAAAAAATAATGTTGTTTCATGTTCATATTTATTCGCTTTTAAATCGCATATCAGATGTATAAAACTAAAGGTCAATATGGTTAATTGGTCAAAAGAATTGAAAAATATCCGTTCGATAGTAGGGATGTTCAAACGCATAACATTTGTGCTCATTTTGAAGGTTTTGATGAACGGTTATAATGGTATAATTTATAAAAAAAGAAAAACATTTTTTTAATGCATTTTAGTTTATGTATGTTGATATGATAAAGATGTAAAATGAAAAATGAAAGAAAAAGGGATATAAAGTAAATTAGATAACTAATTATAATGGTATAAAATGTAATTTAAAAATAAAAAATAATTTTAGTTCTAATTATCATGTTGAACGTTGAAGGTTTTAAAGTTTTTAAACTTGTACATGATGTATTGAGGTGTGTACTTCTTAAAAATTTAAGAATAACTGTAAATGGAATTATTTTTAAAGAAGTATAATAGATATATAGATAAGAGCGTAAAATGTACAAGTTTAAAAAAAATCTCGGTACGTCATTCTTGAAAAATCTTGATACGTATTTATGATATTTCACAATATTATTAAGTTAAAAAACTATTTAATAATAAACTTATTTTGAAGTTATTGACGAGAGTAATGTAATAATATAATTTGTAAAAAAAATGCATTTATTAATATGTTTTAGTTAAACTATGATTATGTATTTTTAATATTATAAGAGTGTAAAATGAAAATGAATAGTGTAGGGGATATAAAACAAATTAATTCGTACATGTTCATGATATTTAATAATATGATTAAATCTCAAAATATTCAATATTGGGCTCATTTCGAAGGTATTGACGAGAAGATTACAATGGTATAATTTGTACAAAGAAATGTATTTTTTTAATTCATTCTTGTTTATTTACGATTATTTATGTTAATATGATAATGGTGTAAAATAAAAAATAAAAAAGTAAGAGATTAAAAGTAAATTGAATAACTAATTCTAAGTGTAACTTAATATTATAAGGGTGTAAAATAAAATGAATAATGTAAGAGATATAAAACAAATTAATTCGAACATGTTCATGATATTTAATAACATGATTAAATCCAAAAATATTCAATATTGGGGTCATTTCAAAGGTATTGACGAGACGATTACAATGGTGTAATTTGTAAAAAAAATGCATTTTTAATGCATTCTAATACATATACGATTATTTATGTTTTTAAAACGATAAGGGTGTAAAATAAAAAATGAAAAAGACAAGGATTAAAAGTAAATTGAAAAACTAATTCTAAGGGTATAAAGTGTAACGTAAAAATTGATTTTTTTTTATTTTTGAGAGACTTGGGAGAGGTGTGGGAGAGGTAAGCTTAAAATATTGTATATTATGCTTAATAAATGGTAATCTTGAAAAACCAACTCTTGAAAAAAAAACGTTTTACAATATTTATAAAGTAGTATAAATACAATTTCTTGGCATCTTTGGAATCGGCATCAAGAGGGACGAAAAATAAAATGAAATATAGCATTGTTGTTTCGAGTTTTCGACTTTGGAATTGAGATGTATCTTGAACTCCCGGTGCATTGCACGGGTACACTGCTAGTATATATATATATATATATATATATATATATATATATATATATATATATATATATATATATATATATATATATATATATATATATATATATATATATATATATATATATATATATATATATATATATATATATGTGTGTGTGTGTGTGTGTGTGTGTGTGTGTGTGTGTGTGTAAGTAAGATATTTTTGGTTGGCATTTTATAAGATATATGGATAATTCCCTAATTTGAGGGGTTTTAGGCAAGAATTCTCAATTTTTCCTACTGTACCGGGTTGACTGCTAAAATTGGACAGTGTGACATATAGTATCAGTATCTGATATGTTTAGTGCAGTTCTAACCTGAACGCGAATTTGACGGTTGTCACACATGGATTGTTTCTTCTACATTTTGTCTTCTTTTATTGAAGACTCTGAAGGCTTTGGAGACAGAGGAGTATCCAAGAAATATTCCATCATCAGCCTTGGGATCAAACTTTCCAAGGGCATCCCTGTTGTTCAGTATGAAACACTGACATCCAAAGATGTGAAGAAAGCTAATTGAAGGCTTTCTCCCATGGAAAAGTTCATAGGTTGTCTTCTTGAATCTTTTGACAATCAGCGACCTATTTTAAGTGAAACAAGCAGTGTTGAGAGCTTCTTCCCAGAACTAAGTAGGTAGATGTGAATCGCTGAGCATTGAATGTGCAGCTTCTATGATCGTTCGGTTTCTTCTTTCAGCGACTCCATTTTGTTGCGGTGTTCTCACTGAAGAAAAGTTGTGAAAATACCCTTACTTTCAAAGAAGGAATTAAGGGAACTATTTTTAAATTCAGTCCCATGATCACTCCTTATTGAGCGAATGGTCATATTATTCAGGACTTCCATTTTCCTTACGAAAGAGATGAGTTCTTCAGGGGTGTCACTCTTAGAATGGAGAAACATAACCCAGGTATAGCGAGAGAATTCATCAACTATGACCAGTGTATATTTCTTTCCAGCGAGGGATTGTTTGTTGACAGGGCTGTTGGTTCCTGTTTTGCTTAACAATGATGAGTCTATCTAATAGTTCAAACAATATATAATGCGGAAGCGTTTTAACGAACTAGAAGACATATAATATCAAATATATAAAGTGGAAATAACTTAGATAATTTGCTCAATAAGCCAATGTATATTGATAAAAATAAAGCACCAAGATCACCAAAAGTTATATAAGAAATCTGCTCTAATGGTGTATGTGTCGTGCAAAGCTTAATAGAATAACTCAATATGAGTCTTCTATTTATACTACTTCTAAAGGGGACAAGTTAATTAAATGCGCCGGCTTCTACTAAGGCTAAGACCCATCAGAGTTTGACACGTGGAGTTGTCAGGTCACGCCTTGTAAGAATGATCTTCAGGATCTTCGTACAACAGAAATCGTGGGAAGCACGGTTGTCCTTGTATACCACAGAAGCTCTATCAAGTATGACAGAGGCTCTGTGGCTTTGTCCACATTTAAGAGTCTTCTGGCGATTCTCTTACTTCGGTCTTCTTGGTTACTCGGTATGAGCCTCTGTCGAAGACTTCTATGCTTTGGTCTTCTCGGTGACTCGGCAGAGCCTCTGTCGAAGACTTCTATTGTTGGTTCTCGTATTTGATTAACAAAGATTATCTAATCTATTAGTTCAAATAAGATGTGTTGCGGAAGCGTATTTGAAGAACTAACAGATATGTTTATATAGAAACAACACACGATATCAAATAATCAGTGTATGAAGAACAAATGAATATCTCAAAGATTACTGTATTTGATATATATTAAGAACTCCAAGAACTTCAAAGGATTGACAAGAAATATGCAGTTAATGGCGTGTGTGTTATGCTTAAGCTTAAAAGATATGAGTATTTCCGTGATGTTAAGCTTAATAGAAGAACTCAACATGAGTCTTCTATTTATACTACTTCTAAAGGGGACATACTTTAGACAATAAGGACTGATCTACATTAGACAGGATTGGGTGAATAGTAGCTTGGTACGATGTTCATTTAATGCGTATGTTCCAATTCTGACAGAGCCCAATCAGAGTTTGACACGTGTAGTTGATGTCAGGGCACGCCTGGAACAAGTGGATGAACGGATCCTGGAACAGTAGAAAGATATTTGTAAATCTTCTAAGTCTTTAGTATAAACCGCAGAGGCTCTGTCAAGGGTGACAGAGGTTCTGCGGCTCGGTCCTCTGTGAGCAGTACTTCTGTAGTTCGTTCTTTGGTCTTGGCGTTTCTTGATTGATCTTTTTGTTTACTTCGGCAGAGCTTTGGTGACACTCCGTAGAACTTTTGTGATCACTCGGCAGAGCTTCAGTCGAAGTCTTCTATACTTAGCCTATTTTTCAATACTTCTAATATTATGAATATTGGAGCTAACAATCTCCCCCTAAGTATTGAAAAATGAAAATTTTGAATTATGCTTAATTAGGCTATGTAAATAGACAGAGGTTAAACAATACCTCAAAGATTCATTTCATTTCTTTTCATTTTGAAATTATGCCAGAGGCATTTTAAAGTTTACAGAGGTATGTAGATGAGACTCAGACATTTGCATTTGTGAAGTCGTTGAAACTTCGGTTGTCGAATCCCACTTCTCTGAGCTCGGGATAGAATTTTATGCATAGTTCTCTTAAGCCAATTGTCGCATTGATTTCTCCGATTATTCTGTCTGCTGATTCTCGATCCATAAGCTCAGTATCTCTGTACTCTTCTAGGATTGATCTGAACTTGTTCATAGTACTGGTTGCATACTTCTGACAGTCCATTTCCAAAAAAAGTCTTAATTGACCAGCAAGATCCTTATACACTAAGTCGTACCTTCATGTTTTTATGATTGAGTTGGGCACGGCAGCAGGTCGGCAGTAATCCTCTGGTGGTCTTAGGCTTAGGTTTTTGACTTCAAGATCTCTTCCCAGTTGAAAGTCTATCATGCTATATAGCAGAAGCTTTTCCCTCATTGTTTTCCTGAATACTTGATAGGCCCTTCTGTTAGCATCGGTGTCGAAGTTTTCTTTCGTCCAAAGTAGAAGATCTTTTCAATTTTGGACTCTGAAAAGACTTCTGCTCTTGCTTTTGGCTTTGTTCTGGTGAAGGTGTTATCAAGGTCAACTCTGAGTTGAGGATCTTCGATGTGAGGCAGAGAATTGTTCTGATTATGCTGTCTGTAAAGATACCTATACACCACCTCTTCCATTTCTGCATGTCGTGTACTTGGTGGAGGTAATGGTCTTCGCAGAGCATCCATTTCTCGTTTTATCTCTGCAACTCTACCCTCTGTTACCTTTGCTTTTGGATCAAGGATCGGAATTTTTGACAGAGGATCTAAATTGAATGCCCAGTCTTCTTCAGGTTTAGGAGTGATAAAGGCATCAAATGAGCTCTTCATCAACTTCTTTGTTGTCTGAGGCATTGGCTTTTTCTTCTTTGGTTCTTCTGTCATGATACCCTTTCCTTTATCTTTGGCTTGGGGAGGCTCAGAACCTGTTGTCTGTTTTGAATTTTCTGGGATTTCTTTTGTTGGTTTGGGGGTTTGGTCCTCTGTTGGTTTGGGTGTAGAGGTTTATGTGGCTATGATGGGGATTGCCTCAGTAGTTTTTGACACTTCAGTTTCTGAGGACTTTGATGGTGATGGTTGTGTTGGTTTGATTGGGAATTTGGGTTCTGTAGACGGCTCTTCTGTGAGCTCGGTTGTGGATTGTGGAGGGATATCCAAACGACTTGCTGTTCTGAAAGTAGATACAAATTCCATTCTTTTTAGAACATAAGTAGCAGAGCGTTTTGGTCCTTTTGGTTTGTGGGCAATGGATTTTCTTCTTGGGTATGTTTTGGGTTGGTATATTGGATTTGGTGGAGGAATGGAACGTTCTTCTGAGGAGGAAGATGATAAGATATGGATCTTTTCTTGAGTAGGGGCATCTTTTCCAAAGACAGAGGTGGTTTCTACAGAGGCTGGTGTTTCCTCTGTGGGCCGCTGTTGGTTTTACTTGACTTTGGGTTGGGGGATCTTGAGTTTCAGGCTCTGCGGTTGTCGTAGTTTCTGCAGGTGTAGCCTCTGTTGGAATGTCCTTTTGTTGACTCGGAGACTTGTCTAGAGTCTCTTCATTTCTGTGCTCTTTACTCCTCTCTGAAAGGAGGTTGGGCCCTATTGTTGTGTGCATGGCAGAGGCAACATATGCCTCTGTTAGGAGTGCGATTGTGGTCTCGGGCGAATAACCATGAACTACGGGTAAATCCTTTAGAGAGGACTCCCCTGGAATGGTTTCCCTAGGTATAGGTGGCACAGAGGTTGAAAGAGTAACCTCTGGCTGGTCGGTTTGGGTTGGGGTCGAGCTGTGCGGCTCTTTTTCAATAACGCCTTCTGTCGCTAGACCGGTGGTGTTAGATATGTGGGTTGCACTGTGTTACGTGCGAAATATGTGTTTTAATCGCAGTGGGTTGCAAACTGTCCACAGTGGGAAGTGCAAGTGTACACTGTCCACTATGATCGTCACAGCAAGTAATAGTTGGTAAAATACCAGAATCGAATCCACAGGGACTGAACAATCAAGACAATACGGTTCTTATGAGCTCCTTTTACAAGTTTCAATTAGAGAGGAAAATAATACTTTGGTTTGGTTTGGTGAAATAGCTACTTTAAACGATTTACTAAAGGTTAAAAAGGAGGAATGTAGGTTGGATTTTCCCTAGATTTTATATCAAATACTCGATCCTTAGAAGTGATCCTCGTATTCGTGGTGGACATTTTCGCTAGAAAAGCCCAGTTACAAAATACTCACACCGTTTAGATAAAAATCCCATACTTTTAGTACTTATTGTTTTGTCAATGGTGATCTCAAGAATGGACCTTTTCAGGTCTCGATGGAATGTGTAGAGACAAATACTCTAAGTGTTTTTAATACACAAATTAGCTTGCCTACTACTCCAGTGGGTTGAGATTTGCTCACTGTGCCAACCTCACTTTCGTAAGTGTCATAAGAATTCTTTCGAATCCCCTAGCATCATTCAAGCTCGTGTCACTACGTTCTACTTATTTCTAAGTTAAGAACTAGACTTTAGATCCTTGCAAGTGATCGACTTGTTCGCATCCTTGGGTAAATATCGAGAATGAATGACCAAAACAACAAATATTCTAAGTATAAAGATTACTCAAGCATTTTTAATAAAATCCAGGTACTTCTCCTTCCTACATCCCAAAGGGTGTTTAGCCTATACTTGAAGTAAAGAAAGCAAAAGAGTAGAAGTTGCACATAATTTAACTGAAAGTGACTTTAATAGAACTCACAGTGGGGAACAAGTATTTGTCCCTGTCACTGTGTATTGCGAACTACAATTAAGCTAAGAAAGTAAATTACTGAAAATTAAGGCTAGTTACTGCAGTAAATAAAAGACTAAAGCTAATGTGGTAGTTGAGAGAATTTAAGGATAAGCAAAAACTCCAAGGATGATAATAAATGATACCCAAGTGCTCCTTTATATACTAGGAGAAGGAGTTGGGTATTACACAAAAGAGGTGGGTCTTCCAATGGGTAAAGACTGCTGTGTTGTGGCAGAAATCAGTTCCTTGTGTAATCCTTTTATCAAATGGAATCTTTTCCAAGTCAATCTCCAAGTACAAGGAGGTGTACTTGATGCTATCTCCAATGAAAACTACCTTGTACTTCTCCAGCTCATATTTTCCTGCCATTTGAACCTTCTAAACTCCAGGTTTTATATTTCCAGCCCATGGTTTTCTTGATCTGCTCGAAGAGTGGGGAACCGGAGTGGGCACAACAGTGATCACTGCAAGATAAAACGTGAAAAACACCCAAATTCTACCAAATAATTTATTAAAGACCATGGTTCACTCCTTTTGCTCGTTTTCGTGAAATATACCAAGAATGGGGGTTTTAAGAAGTGAAATGGCTAAAATTGACAAAATAAAGTGGAAAATAAATGGAAATAATAACTCTAAAAATAGAGTTATCACAACCTCAAACTTAAACCATTACTTGTCCCCAAGTAATAAAAAGAAATAAATAAAATGAACAAAATGAAGTAGAACTTTTAGGGACTTACATACTTCTTGACTTGAATGGGCGTTGATCTCCTTCCTTCAATACTTCCTTCGGTTCCAAACTTGAAAATTTCACTTTTGTGTTTGACGAAATCTTTCCCTTGTTTTCCATTAATCAATAGGGCTTTCTTGGGTTCGACGGGTTTATGACTTTGAATATTTTCCCAAGGGTTTTTGGAAAATATTTCCAAACATGGACCGAAAATCTCGCTTGGAGATTTTTATTTCAAGAAGTGGGTATTTTGGATTTTTCATGGGTATGTACGCACACTTTCAGGCTTTATTTAGGTATGGCTATTTTTGTGAAAGTGGGTATTCCGATTGTCCAGAATAGGCACACCATCTTTTTTGGGAGTGAACACTTTGATGGTCCAGAAAGGCACACGATCAAGTTTGTTAGTGACACTCCGATTTTCTTCTGTTTTTGTATTTTTGTTTTTTTTTGGGAGGGGGGTATGGCTTACCCACCTCAAACTTAGACTTCACAGTGTCCCCACTGTGGGAAGACTAGAAGTCACTCTGGAAGTTCCCACCTCAAACTTAAAATCTCACAGTGTCCCCACTGTGACATTGAATTAACGAACAAAGGTGGTGGTTTGGGGTACAAAAAGGATCGTGTTTGGATGCGAAAAATGGCCTATATCATTTCATGGTATCAAGTTGAGATTCGTACTTACTAAAGGGACCTTTTAAGTCGGAAGCCGAAAGTTGTACCTTGAAATGGAAACGAGATCAAACAAGCATTCAAACAACAAATACGTTAGTACCCAAAAGTACCTACCTAGTGGTAGGATTTCATGCATCATTAAACCAGAAATAAAAATGTAGCAAATTGTCAGAAAGCCTAGCCATAGGCACAAAATATGAAACAAACACAAAATAAAATTGTTTTTGGGAGCAAACGAGATAAACCATTGTTTTAACAAACCATTCAGGGGGTTGGGGTTGCATCTGGTGAACTGGCGGCGTCATCTTCTTCAAATTCATCATCGCTAGCATAAGTCGGGCAAATATCCTCAGGAAAATCTGGAAGCTGAGCAGCTAGCACCGGGTTGGCCTCCTTCATCATCAGGCCCATCACCTCATCCCGTTCTCTTGTATACATCCAAAATTTCTGCGTGGCCCGGTTCTGATATCGCTGCTCACCTTCCAGCAACTCGATCCTGTATGTGAGCTTCTTCAAAGCTACCAAGATCTCTCCCATTTGGTTGCTTCACGATCCTGCCTCGGTTGAATTGAGTGGTGTACGCGGCGTTCTCACAACATGCTCTTCAGCAATGGTCACAGTGGGGTGAACAGTCCCCACTGTGGGGATATCTTCTTCTGGTTTAGATGGAGGAGTGGTGACGTACCTTCCCATCTTGCAGATGGTTTGTGCGCTGATGTTTCTTATGGAGTCAAACCACTGATCCTCTACCACTGAGGGTACACCTGCGTCTATCATTAGTAACGTAATGAGGCAAGGAAGGGGCAAGACTACCTTCTTTCGGTTCCGAGCTTGATCGATGGCCGCATGCATAACAATCCCGACGTTGATCTTTCTTCCAGTGAGGAGGCAGTACAACAAAGCACATTTATGCATAGACAATGTGGTATCGTGCGATGTTGGGGATAAAGAGGCACGGAGAAATTGGAACCAAACAGCGGCCTCGGTAGTGAGGGAGCTAGCGTTTAGGCACCTTCTCTGGCCGTCTTTATTCCACGGCTTCCCCTCGGCTGCTATTTCGCACAAAACGAGATCCTCGTCTGCCAGGGTAATTTTCCTTAAAAACTGGGCAAGCTCACACACAGCCGGGTTCCTTCTTCCTAATACCCGGTTAATCGTTCCTGGATTATAACTCACTTGTTTTCCCCGAACTACCACAGTGGGATCCTTTGCTTGAGAGGCCTCGGCGTAAAATTCACGCACTAACGAGGCATTCGCGCGTCGATTGGCTGCGGCCAAAATCGACCAGTCTTGCGCTACAATCCTATTCTTAACAAATGGGTTGGCCTCAACAAACTCAGGGTCGAAACCCCTCTCCAACTTCAGTTTCTGTGTAGCAATGCACTCGTAGTGGGCAGCCACCTCCGGAGTGGTGAACTGCCTGGGCACCCCACTGGGGGCATGCGCAGTGCCCACTGTGGATTGATGTGGGTTTTGGGTTTGAACTTGGTCATCCCCAACATCAACCTCAACAGAAGATGAACTCAAAGAGGGTTGAAGATTTGTACCTTTCTTTGACGGTTGTTTTGCCAACCTTTTTGTCGGGTTTTTCAGAGCTTTGGTCACCGCAAACCTGGTGACCACTCCTTTCTTCCTCATGGCCCGTAGAATTGGGTCCTCCCCACTGTGGGCATCCTTCCTCACTATCTCTCTTTCAACATTATCCCCAAGCTTGCGGTAATGTTCCCGATAGTCATCATCAACCTTCCTCTGAAACTCCACTTCTTCAGCAAAAATCTTTGCCTCAGCCCTTTTCCTTTCTTCCTCAAAAATCCTTTCCTTCTCAGCCTTTAACCTTTCTTCCTCCATTCGCTTTTCCTCTTCTTCCTTTCTGATTCTTTCTTCTTCCTCTCGACCTCTTCCTTTCTTTTTCTAATGGCTTACATTTTCTGTTTGAACTCCTCTGCTAACCGCCTCTCTTCTTCTTCGGCTAGAAGTGCCTCGGTCTCGAAATGTGTGATACTGGTGTCTGAGACTCGCGAGGATGAAATAGCCATTGGGCTTTCGTGCCGTGAAGAACCCTCGTCGGCCGCACCGGAGATGATCGGGTTTTCGCCGGAGACTGGCGGTGGTTCGTTTAAGTCGTCGGGGACGGTTTCCGGCAGTTGTTCCTCGGCGGTCCTGCGGCGGACGGCCGCACGTGTGGGTGCATCGGGGTTGGTGTTCACCCTCTTGGTTCTTGCCATTTTTAGGGTTTTAGGAAGGTTTTTTTTAGATTGGGTTTCTTGGAGAGAAATGGAGAAGAAAGAGTGTTTTTGAATATTTGGAAGTGAAAGTGGTTTTTGAGGGGTTAAGGTGGTTTTTGGAATTTTGGAAAAGGGTTTAGGGTGGAACCGTCGGTTTCTAGGAGAGAGAGAGAAGGACTATGATGGTTGTTCTTGGAAAATGGTGAACTATGACAACATGGCAGAAAAGTAAACTTGATGGCAGAAAAATGTGAAAGCTTGTCAGTATTGGGCCCCAAAAATGGTCCCATCTTCCGTCAGATTTAAGAGTGGGGAGCGCAGTGGCCTGAGTCTTCCCCACTGCGAAGCATTTTCTTCCAAAAAACGACAATTTCGCCTACACACATAAAAACAAACTACCATGCAACATTAAAAAGACCAAAAATAATAAAAACGCAACAAATAACTGAAATAAAATATTTACAACTGGATCTGATGTTTCTTAATCATAGTGTGGTGGAGAGTGGGCAGGGATGTGGGTACTTTCATTCAGAAAGTGCTTCACCCTTTGCCCATTGACTTTGAACGTTTGACCAGATTGTGGGGACTTCAGCTCCACTGTTCCAAAGGGACTTACCTTGACAATGGTATATGGTCCCGTCCAACGAGATTTTAGCTTACCCGGAAAGAGCTTAAGACGAGAATTGAACAATAATACATGTTGTCCCTCCATGAATTCCCTATTGTTAATTCGACGATCATGCCACATCTTGGTCTTCTCCTTATACAACTTTGCGTTTTCATAAGAGTGGTAACGCAACTCTTCTAACTCATGCAACTGTAGAGTCCTTTTGATTCCCGCAGCACCCTCACTCATGTTAAGCTCTTTAAGGGCCCAAAATGCCTTATGCTCCAATTCAATCGGTAGATGGCAAGCTTTGCCAAAAACTAATTTAAATGGAGACATTCCCAAAGGAGTTTTATAGGCCGTTCGGTAGGCCCAAAGAGCATCATCGAGTTTGTTTGACCAATCTTTTCGGTGTGGTTTAACAACTTTTTCTAAAATTCCTTTGATCTCACGGTTTGAAAGCTCGGCCAAACCGTTGGTTTACGGGTGGTATGCGGTGGCTACTCTATGATGTATGTCATATTTGGCAAGGACCGAGGCCATGACTTTGTTCACAAAATGGGTGCCTTCATCACTAATCAATGCCCGTGGTGTTCCAAATCGAGTAAAGATGTTTTTATGCAAAAACATTACCACGGTATTGGCATCATTAGAATGACACGCAATGGCTGCAACCCATTTTGAAACATAATCTACCGCAACCAAGATACAAAAATTATTGTTGGAATTTGGAAAGGGACCTATGAAATCGATCCCCCAAACATCAAAAAGTTCTACCTCTAAAATGTTGTTAAGAGGCATTTCGTTCCTTTGCGAAATGTTCCCGGTGCGTTGACATTGTTCATAACTTTTCACAAATTCATAAGAGTCTTTAAATATAGTGGGCTAAAAATACCCACTTTGCAAGATTTTTGCAGCAGTGCGGTTTCCACCAAAGTGGCCACCGTAGTGGGATGCGTGACAACCATGGAGTATTTGATGTTGCTCACTCCCGTGGATACAACGCCTCAATATTTGACCCGTCCCTATCTTATACAAGAAAGGGTCGTCCCAAACATATTGTCGTGTATCATGTAAAAACTTTTTAAATGGTTGTCAACTTATCCCATGGGGTTTTAGTCCACTTGCTAAAAAGTTGGCAATGTCAGCATACCAAGGAATATTATTTTCGAGATGTTGGGCTGATAACAATTGTTCATCGGGAAAATTTTCTCTGACCGGAGTGGGATCAACAGTGCCCACTATCTTCTCGAGCCTGGACAGATGGTCAGCTATCTGATTGCTTGTTCCTTTCCTATCAACGATCTCAAGGACAAATTCTGGCAGCAATAAAACCCACCTAATCAAGCGTGGCTTGGAATCGGCCTTGTTGATCAAGTATTTTATTGCCGAATGATCTGTGTGCACTATGACTTTCGTCCCTATCAAGTATGACCTGAAACGATCAAAAGCAAACACCACTGCAAGTAATTCTTTTTTAGTTATTGTGTAATTAATCTGAGCTTCAATCAGTGTTCTACTCGCATAATAAATGGGGTGAAAAACTTTGTTCTTTTTCTGTCCGAGAACAGCCCCCACAGCCCACTCGCTGGCATCACACATCACTTCGAATGGGAGTGACCAGTCTGGAGTGGTCACTATGGGTGCTGTGACTAAGGCTTCCTTGATTGTTTCAAAAGCATTTTGGCATTCTTTTGTATAAATGAAGTCTTTTTCATGCTGCAATAGGTTGCATAGGGGTTTTGTAATTTTTGAAAAATCCTTGATGAATCTCCTATAAAAACCTGCATGACCTAAAAAATTTCGAATGCCTTTCACAGTTGTGGGTTCGGGAAGTTGTGCCACTACCTCAAGCTTGGTTTATCGACTTCCAACCCTCTTTTTGAGACAATATGACCTAGGACAATACCTTCTTCTACCATAAAATGGCATTTTCCCTAATTTAAAATAAGGTAGTGGGTCTCACATCTCACTAAGCTTTTTTATAAATTCCACAAGCAGTTGTCGAATGATGTCCCTATCACAGAAAAGCCATCCATAAAAACCTCTATGGTGTCCTCTATCATGTCGGTAAAAATGGCCATCATACAACGTTGGAAAGTGGCTGGGGCATTACATAATCCGAATGGCATCCTCCGGAATGCAAAAGTACCGTAGGGACAAGTAAAGGTGGTCTTTTCTTGGTCCTCGGGGGCGATGTGGATTTGGTTGTATCCGGAGTATCCATCTAGAAAGCAATAAAATTCATTCCCCGCTAACCTATCAAGCATTTGGTCGATGAAAGGTAAGGGAAAATGGTCTTTCTTAGTGGCCAAGTTGAGTTGTCTATAGTCCATGCATATTCTCCATCCCGTGACAGTCCTAGTGGGAATGAGCTCGTTCTTTTCGTTCTTCACTACGGTCGTCCCTCCCTTTTTAGGGACACATTGGACGGGGCTCACCCAACCACTACTAGCAATGGGATAGATAATACCGGCATCTAACCACTTCAAGACTTCTTTCTTAACTACCTCCTTCATGATGGGGTTCAACCTTCTTTGAGGTTGGACTTTTCCAGTGTGGTCACTCTCCAAGTTAATCTTATGTTGACATAAAGAGGGGCTAATTCCTCTAATGTCCGCTATGGTCCAACCAATTGCTCCCTTATGCTTCATCAACAAATCGATCAGAAGTTGTTCTTGTTTCTCACTAAGTTTGGAAGAGATAATAACGAGAAGTTTATTATCCTTAGCGAGATAAGCATATTTTAAATGGGAAGGCAATGGTTTAAGCTCTAACTCGGGAGGTTTTCAATTGAAGGGGGTTGAACATCTCTATCCTTAAAGTCCAGAGGTTCAAAAGCTGCAACCATTTCGTTACACTCATCCTCAAAAGTGTCATCACTCTCAGATTCAGAGTGCTCACTATCACTCCCCACTGTGGGAACTGTATTCCCCACAGTGGGCAGTGTGTCAAGACTGTGGGTTTCATAAATCAAACTCAAGGCAAAGCAATCTTCGGTATCTATATATTTAAGAGACTTGAAAACATTGAATGTTACCTCTTGGTCATTAACCCGCATCGTGAGTTCTCCTTTGTGTACATCGATCAAGGTACGTCCGGTTGCAAGAAACGGATGCCCTGAGATGATTGGGATTTCTTTATCGGCCTCATAATCTATAACTAGAAAATCAGTGGGGAAGATAAACTTATCCACTTGGACCAGAACGTCTTCTATTTTCTCTTTGGGGTAGGCAATGGACCGGTCGGCTAGTTGTAATGTCACGGTTGTGGGTCTAGCCTCTCCAATACCTAACTTGTTAAAAATGGACAGCGGCATCAAGTTGATACTAGCTCCTAAATCACAAAGTGCTTGACCTACTTCTAGTCCTCCTATAATGCATGGAATGGTGAAACTACCCGGGTCTTTAAACTTAGGTGGAATCTTGCTAGTAAGGAGGGCACTACATTTTCGGTCAAAGCCACAGTCTCAAACTCACCCAACTTTCTATTTTTGTTCAAAATATCCTTTAAAAATTTAACATAGTTTGGCATTTGCTCGAGAGCTTCTACCAAGGGTATGTTACTATGAAGTTGTTTAAAAATGTCTAAGAATTTTTTAAATTGAACATCGACATTTTTAGGCTTCATTCTTTGAGGAAAAGGGATACTTCGTGGGTCAATTTGAGTTTGCTGAGGTATTTGCTTTGGAACAGTAGGCTTTGGAACAGGTCCAAAAGTGGGAAGGTCAGGGATGTCGGTCCCCACAGTGGGGGTCACAGTGACTTGAGGAGTGCCCACTGTGGTGATCACAGTGGGTATTTGAGGCAAATCATCAGACTTAAAAATGATATCTTTCAGATCCTTTCCACTCCTAAGTGTTATGGAATTGACATGTTCAGACCCTTTTCCTATCACCTTAGCGTGTTCAGTGTCACTAGGTAACGTCCCTGGTGGTCTATTCTTAACTTCAACGGCTAACTGTCCTACTTGGGTCTCTATATTCTGAATGGCTTCTTGAGTTTGATTCATAAAACCCTTGAGAGTTGATTCAAGTGACAGTTGGGTCTCAGCGGGTTGAGTAGATCGTGATTGGTATTGTTGTGAGGATTGGCCTTGGTGAATGTTTGGTGGGTTCTGCCCACTGTGATGTGAGTTCTGCCCACTGTGATGTTGTTGAAATCCAGGGGGGTTGTGTGGTCTTTGCTGGATATGACTCGGCCCTTGGGGTTGGAGTCCTTGATTACCAGACCAAGAGAAATTCGGATGATTTCTCCAACCTGGATTATAAGTCTGCGAATAAGGGTTGTTCCTCGGGTTGGTCCCTATGACATTAGCAGATTCGGGATTTGCTGGACAAAAATCAAAAACATGCTCCTCTCCACAGAGGGAGCAGTTTTCGGCGAGATGGGTTGCGGAATTAACTTGGCCTCTATTTTGTGTTGGTCCCGAAGGCCTATACAAGTGTGTAGAAGGGGGGGGGGGGGGGGGGTTGAATACAAACACACATATTTTACTTTTCTAAATTGTTTATTGATAAATCATTAACAATTTACAGCTTGTTGCGGAAACAAGATTAAGGATAAACCTAAATCTAAACAAGTTGGAACACTAAGGTTTCTTGCACTAAGAGAGATAAGGAAATTACTAATAATAACCTATCTTGAGATAAGAGATTGAACTTGTCCAAAGTTAGCAAGTTGCTTCAAATGAAGTGGGTTCATCTCTTTATATACTGCATGCATTTAATGCAAGTCAGTATACACTTTACACATGTCATCAGCTGGTTGGTTGCATGTCATTGAACTTGGTTGACAACCTTAGTAGCCGCATGGATGAACAGTGTAGTATCAGAATGGTTGTACGATTTCAGACAGTCGGAGGTTATTTTCTGACATTTCGTACGAAGTCGTGCAAGGGGGGTTAGGACAAAAGTACTTTGTACGGAGGACTTCATGGTCAGCTTTCGTTGATTCAGCGATTATCATTTTCTATTCAGCGAATGATAAAGTTCAGCGATAGCTGAAGTCTTGTACTTGATACTTCACGTTGAGTGGACAAATCTGAGTCTTCGCTGATCCGCATCAGTTCATTAGGAGACTTGTCGCTGGTTCTTGAGCTTGATCTTCGACTTCAGCGTAGAACCTTTGTTGACGTGAAACTTGTCTTCAGGGATCATAAGTAAACAACTAACTTATCAACGATCATCATAATGACTGAACAGACTCAGCATTAATGGTGAACAGTTTCGCTGAATGTTTAATTTAAAGAGCGAGAGTTCCTATCAGCGGTACTGTAAGATCTTAGTACTTATCAGCGATAGTGAAACTCTGATACATATTGTTTACTTACAATTTTCACTAAGTATATAAGAGAGGGTCATTATCAAATCACTGAGGGTTTGGATCAACAATCTCCCCCTATTTGATTATGACATAGCAACAGAGAAAATTGCTATTTAATGAAAACATAAGGATAAAAAGAACTCATAAAATATTTGTCCCTTTTACTGTTTTCTGGGATCTTTTCAGTACTGATGGAGTAAAGTACATTCGCTGAAATCTTTCTTTAAAACTTTGAATCAGGTTACAAAGAGAAATGGAAAGATTACAAGTACGAGCGAAATAAATTACAAGTACAGAAGAATAACTGATACAATAGAGAAAAGGCGATCATATCAGCTTATAAAGGTTCTTCCTTAATGAGAAGTTCATCAAGGGTCTTTGATGTGGGGATCATCCAGTCAGGGACATCTTCTCCTTGATTCTTTTTCTTCAGAGCTGCTTTAAAAATCAAGGGGTTCAGGTGTCTAGCTTTGATGTTGCGTCTGACTTCACACCAGTATACGAGATCTCTGAGTTGTTCGATGGGAGCGATGTCTAGCTCAGAGATACGTTGAAAGTGATGATTTCCATAGTAGTCTAAAAAGAATATACCATAGGGATCACTTACAACTGTGCCAGGATTGAATGTTTCTCCAGGTGGTAGAGAGGTGTCAAGCATTGAGAGATCGGCAACAGGGCCAACAACTTCAGCACGAGAGAAACCAATGCCCGTTTCATTCCGAATATGAGGACCTGAACCAGAGGCTTTCTTTTTCTTATCAGGGACTTTTCTTGGTTGAGGAAGAGTAGGAGGAATATCCACAGCAGATGAAAGCAGGTCGATCTGATTGTTTAAGATCTTCTCGACATGGCTTTTGAACTTTGAGCGCGATCCCTGAATGGCTAATTTTGTTTCTAACCATTCAGAGAGACCAAACTTTTCTAAGGTAGTAGCATAGAAAGTTTGCTTGGTTTCGTCATCTCTGTAGACGTCCACTTCAACAACAGGAACATCAGCGTACGGTCTTCCTCTGATGTTTGCCTTGACGATTTTGGATGGTCTAGATCGATAGGTCGGCATTTGTTTAGCCCATTCCAAAGCCGTATCAGAGACCTTAGTATTTTCTCTAACGATCTCTTGAGCATCATCCTATAGCTGACGTTGAACATCAATGGGAACTCTTTTCAGCTTGGGGTCTTTTATTGATCGTTGAGTAAGTTTGATGGCGTATTCTCTGTCTTTTTCTTCATCTTCCTTTCTTTCAGCGAGTAGGCGTTCAGCTCTGAGGTGTTCCTGGTATTCAGTTTGGAAATTTTGAACTTTGGAGGAACTGAAGGAAGTTGATCACGCCTCAGAATGATTCGCTGATCCTCGAATCGCTTTATTATCTCCTCTCTTCTTTTCTGATCCTCTTCACTTAGCTTTTGAGGAGCTAAGGAAGGTCTGCCTCTGTGCTAGAGTAGTTGTTCTTCTGGTTCATCAGTCTCAGAGATTAAATCTAAGACTGGGATTATTTCTTCAGCAGCAGCTGGTATTATTGGTGAAGTCGCAGTTGTGGAGCCTTCAGCGATATCCTCAAACACGGAAGAGGACTAGCTGAAACACAGCGATCTTACGAGTAAGAACTTGGGTAGAATCAGATAGAGAGAATTGGTTCAAGTGTATAGGCTTGGGTAGTATAACCGATAGTGTATGATAGAGGAGGGATGGAGTGAGAGATGTTTAGCATACCTGACAAACCGGCTTTTCAAGCAAGATCATCAGATTGTCATCTTCAGCGACGCTTTTGCCTTTGCCTTTCTCAGCTCCAGAGGCTGAGGGCTTTGTCTTTGTCCGCTCCCCTGAAGGTTCATTTATCGAGATTCCCTTAAGAGCTTTGATCTTCGGAGCAAGTTTGACAATAAAGAAGTCATCGTCATCTTCGTCATCATCATCATCATTCTTTGGAGAAGAAGATGGTTCATCATCAGGGATGTCGACGGCTTCATCATCTTCTGCTTCGGATTCAGTTTTCTCAGCTTCTTCTTCGAGTTTCTCCCCCTCAGATACAGAGGCGAGATTCTCGGTTTCCTCGGGGTTTTCATCTCCCTGAGGTCCAGCGGTGGTTTCTTCAGTATTCGTCTTCTCTCCCCTGATAGGTTCATCATGGGAAAGGTCTTCAGTGCTCTTGGCGAGGTCTTCAGCGCTCTTCTCCCCCTCTTTTTCATGATGACTGGGGGAGGAATGGGTAGATTCAGCAGCGTTGGTAGGTTCTCTGTCTTCTTGCCCAGAGAGACCTACACAAACTTCAATCTTTGCTAATCTGTCTTGTAGGCCAGAAATAGCAGGATTGATCTTCCTGAGCTCAATGCTATCCGTCGCTGTAAAATGTTCAGATTCAGGGACAGGGGCAGGAGCAGGAGTATTCGCCTTGTGCAGCAGCTGTTCGATCATAGTCTTCATCGAACCAACGTCAGTCTTTACAGAGCTTAAGTAAATCGTCAGAGTGTTGACATTTGTCTTCACAGCAGACATATCTCCCTCTAGTGTTCCAACCGATGTCTTCAGCGTTGTTACCTCGCTGGACATGGATGAAACTGAATTTTTTAGAGAGGTGTAGTCTGTGTAGATATCAGCGAGCACCTTGGCGAAGTCGCTGAGTGTTTTATCAACCTGCTTCATGTCATCTGTGGAAGCCTTCTTCTCCACCACCGTTGTCAGCTTGTTCAGATTCTCTCCAGCGTTTGTTACAGCTGTAGAGTTATTGGAGAGAGTAGTGGTGAGACCTGTCAGCTTTGTCTCCACGGACTTCAGAGAGGCGTTGATATCTCCCAAATTAGGACCTGTAACATATAAAAACTTGTGAACAGAGGAAAGCTCAGAAGTTTGGGGTTTAGTCACAGTGTTTATGGGTTGTTGTTTACCTGAAGAAGGATTGGTGAATTCATCGAAATCACGGGTTCCTGAGTAAAGTTCCATGTCATCTTCAAAAGTGCCCATGGATTTTTCTGCAGGTCCTGTCTTCATCATTCCTGGAGAATCAGCTTTAGCTTCCGAGGAAATGATGGCAGCTCCAGTTAGATCTGGAGTAGAGACCAAATGAGTGGAGGGAGGAGCGAAGGATAAGAATGGGGGTTGGGTTATGAGTTCAGCGTTGGATTCGCTGACAATCACTTCATCAGTCTTTTGAGAGACTGAAGGAGGTTGGGTCGGTTCCAAGTTTGTAACCTCGGCGTTTAGAGACGCTGAAGTCGGGATAAAAGGGATGGCTTGTTCAGGTGTGGCAGAGCGTACCACTGAACGTTCCTTCAGCTCTGCAGAAAGAGCTGAAGAGTCTTCAGCATGAGATTGCTGGGGTTGCTCCTTTGTTTTCTTGATCCTTTTAGAATCAAGTGGGGTAGATGAATGTTTCCTTTTCTTAGGAGAGGATTTTGTGGCCAGGGTATCAGCGATGGGTATTGTCGCTGAAGGAGCCACAAAATGAGAAGAAGAAGGGTTGAGAAGAGTTAAGAGGGTAGAAAGACGTACCTCATTTTCAGCAAGTTTGAAGTCGAGTACCTTAGGGCCAATCTGAGATAGTTTCAGATCGCCCTCTTGCGGGTAGCTGTCCTTCAGGCCATATTGAAAGATAGCGCTGATGAATCGGGGGTAAGGAACCCATACAGGCCTGTCAGCGGCAGAGTCTACTCTTTGCAGCTAGTCATCATAGATGAGAGATGCCCAGTCAATGTGTAGACCTTTCAGCAGAGCGTATCCCATAGCTTGCTGAGGTTGAGCGGCTTGATCATAAGAGCCGGTCTTGGCAGTCATGCAGCTAATAAGGTGAGCGAAGATGAAGTTCATCTCGCTGGGCATTTTCGATTTCTTCAGCAGTGTTAGCTTCTTCTCAGGCTTCTTGTCTCTGCCCATTTCCCATACATAGCCCATTGCATCAAAAAATGCAATAAGAGCTTCTTTGTCAGCGAGCTTCTTATGGTCAGGGAAAGGAACAAAAGGTTTTTCCTTTGTAGCGATGGGAAAGTTCAGAGCTTTGCGAATGATGGCAGGTGTGATCTTTATCGTGCCATATTCAGTATCGCAGAGGATACAATCAACTGTTTTGGAGGGATCTTTGGCGGATGGTAGCTGAGAGTGTCTGGCAGAGTACCAGAACTGAGATAGTAGTAGCTGACTTGCAGGGGGTGAAATGGTCAGGGCTGTTGAAATGCAGCAATTCTTCAGGAAATTCACAGCATCTGTCAGATGTATGGCTTGCTTTCGAGGAGGAAACTCGAGAAGCGCATAAAGGTTGTTTATCTTAGTCCAGTCTAGTTGATCCAAAGTGAACTTAACCTGAGGAGCCTTGATGATTTCCATTTCCTCAGAGTCAGTAGAGATGTTCTCTGCGGTAGTAGGAATGTTAGACGTTGCCATTTCCTGTATTATCAGTTCAACCAAAGATTAACAAATAA
This sequence comes from Saussurea involucrata, assembly GCA_033807775.1. Lineage (NCBI taxonomy): Eukaryota > Viridiplantae > Streptophyta > Magnoliopsida > Asterales > Asteraceae > Saussurea > Saussurea involucrata. Next base: position 33,595,094 of record CM066326.1, on the reverse strand, counting down.
GAATAATCTTAATGTGGAAAGATTTTCCATTAAGATGGTTCGAATTTTGTCCATTTCATTCAGACAAAATGTCTTAATGAAGATTAGGGTTTTTCTTGATTTTTGAAATGAAATGTAAAACCCATTTTCTTGTTTTCCGGTTTTCTATGAAGAAATAGATTCTGGAAACGAATGAAGAACAAGTTTAAGATTTTGCTTTTAAACTTGAAGAACAACCATGAAATGGTTGTGTTCATAAAACCACGAAAGAAAATGGTTTCATTTTACGAAGTTCTTTTGTTTGATCTTGTTAAAACAATGAGAAGATCGGAAACAAGTTATACGCATTCGGTAATAAATAAGAACATATTAACCTTGATGTTTGATGAAGAAGACGATGAACAGTTCTTGAAGTTTTTTGAAATCACAAATGCAACAGTGAATTCTTTCTTGCGGAGGAAGATTGATCGCGTAAAAGAAAAATATAAACAAAGAATTTGTTTATATAGAGATTTTAGAAAGAGAAAATCTTGAGCGGGAAAAGATTTTCATCATGACACGGACACGTGTTTGCATTTGATTGGAAGTTTGAACGAGACGTGCAAACGTGTGTCAGGAAGAGAAAACGTGTCGGGGTTTTATCCGTTGCAATGACGTCACAACTGTCCTTTCATATTCTTGGTTGTCTCTGAGGTTTTGAAAAACTCAGAGATACTTTTGAAAACATGAAGCACTGAATAGAAATATCAGTGAAGGTTTTAAGAAATTTCAAAATATCGTTGTTAAGGAAGAGATATTCAGCGATGCATTTTGTTTTGAAATCTTGCATTTTCATGCGATTGTCAGAGAGAGTAAACATACCTTGATATCAGTGAATCAAGTTTATTCAGAGAGAAGATGATAGAATGGGTTATACAAGTTGATTTTATCCTTTCGCTGATCAATGTGAACCGCTGAAGATTTTATCCTTCAAAGTTCAGCATTCCAAGCTCGCTGATGAGAAAGTTGAATCTTGTCTCATCGAGAGGTTTGGTAAATAAGTCAGCTAACTGATAATCAGTTGGGATAAAATGAAGTTCTATATCACCATTCATCACATGATCTCTGATAAAATGATATCTGATTTCTATATGTTTGGTCTTTGAATGTAGTACTGGATTGTTTGCTATAGCGATGGCACTTGTGCTGTCGCAATAGATTGGAATTTTGGAGAGCTGAATATCATAGTCTAGTAGCTGATTTCTCATCCACAAGACTTGAGAACAACAGCTTCCAGCAGCTACATATTCAGCTTCAGCTGTGGAAGTGGACACTGAATTTTGCTTTTTACTTGTCCAACTTACCAGCTTTCCACCCAGGAGCTGACATCCTCCTGTGGTGCTTTTCCTATCCATTTTGCAACCTGCAAAATCACTTTCTGAATAGGCGGTTAGATCGAATCCTGAATCTTTGGGATACCAAAGACCTAGATTCGCTGTACCCTTAAGATATCGAAACATTCGCTTTACAGCTTTCATATGAGATATCTTAGGTTCAGCTTGATATCGTGCACACAAGCATGTTGCAAACATAATATCGGGTCGGATAGCTGTAAGATACAATAGAGAGCGGATAATCCCACGGTACAGCGTGACATTGACAGGAACACCCTTAGTGTCCTTATCAAGTGTCAGCGGTGGTGCCATAGGGGTTTTCATGGCTGAACTTTCAGTTAAGTCGAATTTCTTCAGCATATCTTTAACATACTTTCCCTGATTGATAAAAGTTCCTTTTTCAGTTTGCTTAATCTGAAGACCAAGGAAATATGTTAGTTCACCCATCATGCTCATTTTGTACTCATCTTTCATTCTATCAGTGAAACGAGTACAAAGCTCAGGGTTAGTAGAACCAAATATAATGTCATCAACATATATTTGAACTAGAATGATATGACCTTTCACTTTTCTAAAAAATAGAGTTTTGTCAATCTTACCTCACTCAAATTTTTCAATATGGAGATAAGTGGAAAGAGTGTCATACCATGCACGTGGAGCTTGCTTCAAGCCATAAAGTGCCTTATCCAGTATATAAACATAACCTGGACGGTTAGAATCTGAGAATCCTGGAGGTTGTTCCACATACACTTCTTCATTCAGCTTTCCATTCAGAAACGCTGACTTAACATCCATCTGATGTACTTTGAAGTTTTTGTGTACATCATATGCTAAGAATAGACGAATAGATTCAAGTCTTGCTACTGGAGCAAATGTTTCGTCATAATCTATACCTTCCTCTTGTTTGTATCCCTGAGCAACAAGTCGAGCTTTGTTGCGGGTTACAGTACCATGTTCGTCCAACTTATTTCGATAGACCCATTTAGTGCCTATTACTGTTTTATCAGTTGGTCTCTGAACAAGTTTCCAAACTTTGTTTCTTTCGAATTCAGTTAGCTCTTCTTGCATGGCGCTGACCCAGTTTGGATCTTTGAGGGCATCATCTACTTTCTTTAGTTCAGTCAGTGAAATAAAATTTACAAATAAACAAATATTACCTGCACTTCGTCGAGTCTGAATCCTAGTGTTTGGATCACCAAGAATTTGATCAATTGGGTGATTTATAGTCCATCGCTGAGCCGGAGCGTGAGACGCTGACTCAACTTGAACTGGAGGAGCTGAAGATGAAGCTTCAGCGACGTCATGAGTATTAGCCAAGAGAGGAATGGATGCAGTTGTCATTATATTCACTGATTGCTGAGAAGTAGATGGAATGTCTGAGACATTTTGTAACACCCCGCTTACCACGACACAATATTGTCCGCTTTACCCCACTGGCTCACGGCTTTGTTCATGGCGACCTGGCAAGGACTTCGCAAGGACTTCCCAGGAGGTCACCCATCCTGGTACTTCTCCCACCCATCCTGGACTTCACAGAGTTCCCAAGGAACCCGCATGCTTGTGGCCCCAAAACGCGTTGTGTCTGGTAAGGCCAAGGTTTACTAATATACCCAGCATCTCTCATGTCCACGGCCGATGTGGGATATGCCTAAGGTGTTACACACACCCCCCTTAGGGACTCATCGTCCTCGATGAGGTTTGCCCCACCATCCCGAACGGCACAGGAGTGGCTCTGATACCATCTGTAACATCCCAGACCAACCGTACCAGATATTGTCCGCTTTGTCCACACACCTGGACTCACGGTTTTAAAACGCGTCTGATAGGGGAGGTATCAAGTTTCTCTTATAAGGCAACCTTTGTTCCCCTCCCCAACCAATGTGGGATCTTACAATCCACCCCCCTTGAGAGCTCAGCGTCCTCGCTGGCACACCAGTCTGGTTCCAGGCTCTGATACCATCTGTAACATCCCAGACCAACCGTACCAGATATTGTCCGCTTTGTCCACACCTGGACTCACGGTTTTAAAACGCGTCTGATAGGGAAGGTATCAAGTTTCTCTTATAAGGCAACCTTTGTTCCCCTCCCCAACCAATGTGGGTTCTTACAATCCACCCCCCTTGAGAGCCCAGCATCCTCGCTGGCACACCAGTCTGGTTCCCGGCTCTGATACCATTTGTAACACCCCGCTTACCACGACAAAATATTGTCCGCTTTGCCCCACTGGCTCACGGCTTTGTTCTTGGCGACCTGACAAGGACTTCGCAAGGACTTCCCTGGAGGTCACCCATCCTGGTACTTCTCCCACCCAAGCACGCTTAACCACAGAGTTCCCAAGGAACCCGCATGCTTGTGGCCCCAAAACGCGTTGTGTCTGGTAAGGCCAAGGTTTACTAATATACCCAGCATCTCTCATGTCCACGGCCGATGTGGGATATGCCTAGGGTGTTACACACACCCCCCCTTAGGGACTCATCGTCCTCGATGAGGTTTGCCCCACAATCCCGAACGGCACAGGAGTGGCTCTGATACCAAGTTGTAACGTCCCAAAAATTACAAGCAAATTTAAATTTTTAAATAAACAATTCATTTATAACAACTCATTAAATGAATCCCAACGTTTCGTTTGCAAACTCATAATTAATATATTTATAATAAAAACCAGCGGAATAAACGTTTAATTAATAAAACCATAAAACAACCAGCTCTCCTCGCGCGCCAGTGTGTACTTGTCACGCCTTGGAGCCGCTCGGACCTGAAACCACAGTTTATTGGGAAAGGGTAAGCACGAAGCTTAGTGAATTCCAACACATGCGCAGATAGGAATTATATACACATCACCCCTATCCGCACATAAGCAACAACATCACAGTTACATAAAACGAGTAAACATCTACAAGTAATTATGTATCCAACACCTCGGTCCCACCGAATTGTAATGTATCACACTCTTCACACCGAGTTCCCACAGCATTTCTTTCCACTTCCTCGGTCCCACCGAATTGTAATGTATCACACTCGTCACACCGAGTTCCCACAACGTTTCTTTCCACTTCCTCGGTCCCACCGAATTGTAATGTATCACATTTATACTAAGCATTCAAACCAATCAAATATTACACACCACACAACTAGTTCACACCACAAGGACAGTAGTACATACAAACTATTATGACATGCATACAACCCCTAACTACACAGTGAGAGAACTCACCTCGAATGCGCGCCCAGCTTAATAACACAATTCAAGCTTCACAATTACGGTCACTTCCCAGCACCTAAACGCATGTTAAAACGTGTCAATACGAGACCCGGACCCTACGACACGACACACGCTTAAACCGTCACTAAAACTATTTTCCGCTCTCGCCAAACAGGTCTGTTCGGGACCTGTTTCGACCCCTTTAAACCCAGAAAAATCTTAATTAAGTTACATGACCAGAATGTTCTCTGAGATAGGGTTTCAAGAACATATTATACACCTCCTAACGATTTTTCTACAATTAATTACGGATTTTATAAGATCAGCCCGCAGAACAGCGAAAAACAGCACTTATCAGTATAAAACGACGATTTGGCCTAAGCTACGTTCCGAACTGGATTTTGCACAAAACACAGAAAAGTTTAAAGACTCAAAAAGAGAACTTTTGGCACCGATATCACCCCAATCCGAGTTACGAGGAAAAAGTTACAGCTTACGCAAAACAGTGACAGAACTGCAGTTTCTTTTACATAAAATGACGATTCACTGAACTTACGACCACTTTTCCACCTAGCTAGAGGCCGAACCAGTTTTCTGCTAAAACACGGAAAACATGCCCGACCCCGAGCTTGAACCGTGGGCGCCAGTTTCGGCTCAATCGGAGTTACGACAGAAAAGTTACGGTTGACGCAAAACAGTGGCAGAAGACCGTTTTTCACATAAATTGACGATTTTATAAAACGGTTTACGTTTATACGATTCGGGTTACGGTTTAGCTATTAAGGTTCAGTCCTAATTAACCATTGCCGGACAAAACCCAACACCACCCACTGCCACCTCCAGCAATGGTGGTCGGCGGCGGCGGCCACCGGCGGCGATGGTGGTAAAACGACACGAAGAAGAAGGAAAAGGAGAAGATGATTACCTCTCGACAAAGACACAGCAGCAACACGGCGAAAACCCGACTCCCTTCTCTTCTCGACCGACTCTCTCTCTCTCTCTCTGCATTCTCTCTTTCCAGCAGAACTCCGGCGACGCCGGCGGTGGTCCTGGTGGTTAGCAGCGGCAGCAAAGGAACGGAATGGGGAGGAGAGATGGTGGTTCACGGCGCAAGAAAAAGAAAAAGAAAGAAGAAGCATTGCAAGTAGGGTTTTTCTTTTCTTGTTTTTGCTTGGAACGTAATTGACGAGAATGAATAAGGGGGAAGGGGGTCGGTCCCCTTATGGTCCGAACCCCATGCCAACATTTACGACAATGGTCCCTTTAATTTAAGTTTTTACATTACACTCCAAATATCCAAACTTTTAGCAAATAAAGTCCTAGCCGCCTAACCCCGATAACTTCTTCTTACGAGGTCGATTAGCGAAACATATTTAATAAATAAATACGTAAAAACAAAATAAACTGAACCGGGACACGAGCTTTACACATTTGGTTCAGCGTTAGGTATAGTGTTTATAGGAACAGCTGAGACCCAAGAAGTTTCAGCTTCACTGTTCTGCATATTTGGAATGATAGGACTATCATCTTCTACTGGATGAGCATGAGTAGTGGGAATAACTTCTGAATCACCAAGATGAGAAAACATCCATTGATTCAGTTCTTCAGTATCAGCGGACGGTTTAGAGTTCGCTGAACGGGATTCGTCAAACGTGACGTGAATAGTTTCTTCTACAGTTTGTCTACTACGGTTGAAGACTCTGAAGGCTTTGGAAACTGAGGAGTATCCAAGAAAGATTCCATCATCGTCCTTAGGATCAAACTTTCCAAGTGCATCTCTGTTGTTCAGTATAAAACACTTGTTGGTCCCGAAGACCTATACAAGTTTGTAGAAGGGGGGGGGGGGGGTTGAATACAAACACACGGATTTTACTTTTCTAAATTGTTTATTGATAAATCATTAACAATTTACAGCTTGTTGCGGAAACAAGATTAAGGATAAACCTAAATCTAAACAAGTTGGAACACTAAGGTTTCTTGCACTAAGAGAGATAAGGAAATTACTAATAATAACCTATCTTGAGATAAGAGATTTGTTGGAACCCAGATATAACAAGTAACAATAATTATAGCAATAATCTTTGTATATGATTGATAAAGAAGAGTTTACAATATACGAAATAAGCACAACTCACTCTTGAAGCTCTCTTTCTCTATACGTCTGACTCTTTCAAAATGGAGGCTAGGAGGCTTAACCTAATAAACTCTAAGACATGACTTTATAACCAATACAACAATTGGTTATTTACAATTTTATCCTTGACACTCAACAAATACAAATAAGTCCTTGACACTATTCTTTATAAAACATTTATATAAATTAGGGGCTAATAAAGCTAACAATCTCCCCCTAATGTTTTATAAAGAAAGCATCCTCTTGTAGTCTCCCCCTTGCTTTCTTTAGAGGCGTTGGAGTGTCAATCTTCAAGTCTTGTGAGAGTCTTCTTTTCCTGATCTTCCACAATGTCAGTTGCTTCAATTTCTTCTTTAACTCCCCCTTGATCGTTGCATACCCCCCCTTGAATATTGCTTTGCTTTTCAGATCCCAATTATCTCCCATAGATTAAACTCAAACAATCAGAGAACGATTTAAAGTGCGGAAGCTTGTATAACCAGTTTGAGTAATAGTCGTTGGTAGATAAACTGATAAGATGGTTGAGTAGTAAGCATATTCGGCTCATGAGAATCTGCATTAAAGAATAAGTAACCCGGGGTAATCATCTAACATAGAAGCACAATAGCAACTATTATCACAACAATTTATAAAAAATTGTGTGGCCTATGCTCAGAGTTGGCAATGATGAAGCTCTGACAGGACTTCCAGTTATCATTGAAGTAAATAAAAAATAAACTTCTCAAACTGTTCTTGGCAATATCACATAGATAAGCATGTGGAATCACAAAGATTCGTGATATTGTGTGGAAGAAAATAGAATATTATCTATTAAGCTCAAAAGTGTGTAAACTGTTTGGACATAACAGGTTTCCACAGACTCAATGTGCATGAGTGAAGTGTGAAGGTGGGGCAACTTTCCTTCTTTTCAATATCCAACCTTCCAAAGAAAGACCAGATAGCATATGTGCTGCTTCCCCGTGGAAAAGTGAAGTATTTCGCTGTTGAGAAGGAAATAAGTAGCTAGTGGGGTTAGTTCAAGAGTTGGCATGGGCTCACTGCCTGTTTCAATGATAATCACCAAAGATTTGTGACAAATCAGTAATGTGGATTGACCGGCTCAGAAAAAGTTAGGTGCAGAGTTGTATAATTCTTTTGACTCTGTTCTCACACCCTCTTTCTTTTTATCATTTAGCTCACATCTAACCAAACTCTCTTTTCATTTTTACCTCTTAAGCACAATGAGAAAAACTCATATAGTTCTCTCCCCCACTCTTTGATGTAGACCCTTCACCTCTCAAACACTCAAGGTTTACTTCTTTGGTAGGAAACACAGGTTTAAGTGATCCATAGAAGTTCTATAAAGCTCACACATTGATCACGTGAAAATCGTTGTCCTAAAGATTGTATTGTTCCACACACTGACTCTTTGTAGTCTCAGAAAAGCATTTAAAATCCAACTTCAATATTTGAAAAAGCATTTTGGCATCTAGAAGTGGTTTGACCATTTGATCCCATGTTTTATCATTTTAAAGATGGCCATTCTCTAAAAATGATGAATCTAAAGATTTAGAATTTTACCTTTGGATGTACATGGTCAGATTGGCATTCTCCCCCTCAAATTGAGCATTAAATCTCATTTAAGCGCAATTTTAAATCAGATATCCTGTAAAAATAAAAAGGTGTTGGTAATCATCTTTGATGATTCCTCATTTGTTAGGAATATCAAAAGCACAGTTAATTTAAATTAAAAGGAAACATGGTGCTGGGGGTTAGAGATTAGAAATACCAGTCAAAGTTTGATCTGTTGAGGTATTGGTCTGTAACGTCCCAAAAATTACAAGCAAGTTTAAATTTTTAAATAAACAATTCATTTATAACAACTCATTAAATGAATCCCAACGTTTCGTTTGCAAACTCATAATTAATATCTTTATAATAAAAACCGGCGGAATAAACGTTTAATTAATAAAACCATAAAACAACCAGCTCTCCTCGCGCGCCAGTGTGTACTTGTCACGCCTTGGAGCCGCTCGGACCTGAAACCACAGTTTATTGGGAAAGGGTAAGCACGAAGCTTAGTGAATTCCAACACATGCGTAGATAGGAATTATATACACATCACCCCTATCCGCACATAAGCAACAACATCACAGTTACATAAAACGAGTAAACATCTACAAGTAATTATGTATCCAACACCTCGGTCCCACCGAATTGTAATGTATCACACTCGTCACACCGAGTTCCCACAACGTTTCTTTCCACTTCCTCGGTCCCACCGAATTGTAATGTATCACACTCGTCACACCGAGTTCCCACAACGTTTCTTTCCACTTCCTCGGTCCCACCGAATTGTAATGTATCACATTTATACTAAGCATTCAAACCAATCAAATATTACACACCACACAACTAGTTCACACCACAAGGACAGTAGTACATACAAACTATTATGACATGCATACAACCCCTAACTACACAGTGAGAGAACTCACCTCGAATGCGCGCCCAACTTAATAACACAATTCAAGCTTCACAATTACGGTCACTTCCCAGCACCTAAACGCATGTTAAAACGTGTCAATACGAGACCCGGACCCTACGACACGACACACGCTTAAACCGTCACTAAAACTATTTTCCGCTCTCGCCAAACAGGTCTGTTCGGGACCTGTTTCGACCCCTTTAAACCCAGAAAAACCTTAATTAAATTACATGACCAGAAAGTTCTCTGAGATAGGGTTTCAAGAACATATTATACACCTCCTAACGATTTTTCTACAATTAATTACGGATTTTATAAGATCAGCCCGCAGAACAGCGAAAAACAGCACTTATCAGTATAAAACGACGATTTGGCCTAAGCTACGTTACGAACTGGATTTTGTACAAAACACAGAAAAGTTTAAAGACTCAAAAAGGGAACTTTTGGCACCGAAATCACCCCAATCCGAGTTACGAGGAAACGTTACAGCTTACGCAAAACAGTGACAGAACTGCAGTTTCTTTTACATAAAATGACGATTCACTGAACTTACGACCACTTTTCCACCTAGCTAGAGGCCGAACCAGTTTTCCGCTAAAACACGGAAAACATGCCCGACCCCGAGCTTGAACCGTGGGCGCCAGTTTCGGCTCAATCGGAGTTACGACAGAAAAGTTACGGTTGACGCAAAACAGTGGCAGAAGGCCGTTTTTCACATAAATTGACGATTTTATAAAACGGTTTACGTTTATACGATTCGGGTTACGGTTTAGCTATTAAGGTTCAGTCCTAATTAACCATTGCAGGACAAAACCCTACACCACCCACTGCCACCTCCAGCAATGGTGGTCGGCGGCGGCGGCCACCGGCGGCGATGGTGGTAAAACGACACGAAGAAGAAGGAAAAGGAGAAGATGATTACCTCTCGACAAAGACACAGCAGCAACACGGCGAAAACCCGACTCCCTTCTCTTCTCGACCGACTCTCTCTCTCTCTCTCTGCATTCTCTCTTTCCAGCAGAACTCCGGCGACACCGGCGGTGGTCCTGGTGGTTAGCAGCGGCAGCAAAGGAACGGAATGGGGAGGAGAGATGGTGGTTCACGACGCAAGAAAAAGAAAAAGAAAGAAGAAGCATTGCAAGTAGGGTTTTTCTTTTCTTGTTTTTGCTTGGAACGTAATTGACGAGAATGAATAAGGGGGAAGGGGGTCGGTCCCCTTATGGTCCGAACCCCATGCCAACATTTACGACAATGGTCCCTTTAATTTAAGTTTTTACATTACACTCCAAATATCCAAACTTTTAGCAAATAAAGTCCTAGCCGCCTAACCCCGATAACTTCTTCTTACGAGGTCGATTAGCGAAACATATTTAATAAATAAATACGTAAAAACAAAATAAACTGAACCGGGACACGAGCTTTACAACTCTCCCCCGCTTGAATCAGACTTCGTCCTCGAAGTCTATGTTCGCGAACAGCTCCGGGTAATTTTCCCGCCTCTCAACCTCAGGTTCCCAAGTTCACACGAAACCCTTTCGGAGTTGCCACTGGACTTTCACTAACTGGAACCTAATTTCTCACACCGTCTAAGAATCTCCCGAATACTTCCTTACTAACAACACTCATTCAAGAACACTGAAAACGCGATTGGAAGAACACTAAAAAAATCGGAATCATTCCTAGTTAAACGACCTCGGTTGTCTCCCAACCTTAGATGATCCATACCTCCCGATTAAATTTTTCAAGCTCTAACCATTCTAAAGATGCTCACCAATATACCCTACAGGATACTCGAATCCGACCATTCCTACCATTAACTGCCGATTAACTTCTACGAGTTCTACTAGACTCCCAAAATTCACAATGAATCACATTAACAAACATTGACCCCCTGCCGAACATCGGTCCAACCGATCACAATAACAAACATCGGCCACCCGCCGAACATCGGTCCAACCGATTACAATAACAAACATCGGCCACCTGCCGAACATCGGTCCCACCGATTACAATAACAAGCATCAGCGTGGTATTATCCTAGACACTAACACAAAAAGATATCCCCCACAACCAAATCAACTAACACACACGAAGGTCATTCTACCATAACCATTCATCACAAGTGATCATTTCAGGGTTACTACTACCATCACCATGATTATCTTAAAATCGGCTACAACTCTCCGATTATACTAAAGGTGTTTGGCTTCAAGCCCAAAAGTCGACACCTAAATATACCACCTACCTCAAAATGGTGGATGCGCATTTATTCTTTTAATAACAAAGGACATCAATCCCTTAACCGATACTATTCGGCCTACGGTACTAACGCGCATGGAATACCTACCTTCCACCGTCGACGTATCATCCACACTTGCTCTACGAAGCCAAGACACACCGTATCGAGGATACACCTTGACGTCTACCTCCCAGGTAACGCCTCAAGACCCAGCACACCGGAACTACCTCCCAGGTAAGTGCCCACGACTATATCCTCCTAGTACCTACTGGAAAGTCTAGGTTAAAACACATGAATATCGGGGTCCCACCCCGAGATACCCAACCGACCATTACCAACGACTGACTAACGTGCCTAAGGATCCAAAGCAAACAGCCTACCAACAACATGCCTATTCCGGATTGACTCACTCACCCAAACATGTAAATACTCGACGTGCAATGAATGCCAAACGGTGCGACAAAACAATTCATCAACAAGACTCCACCTCGAGTCATTAAAACCGGGCAATTAGCCCATGACAAACTCCAAATCAAAACCGAGCAAAATGCTCCACGCTTGCTAGACCCATAAGTCGGTCAAAAACACATTTAAATAAAGTTTAAGCAAGCGATACTCTTAAATAGCATTAGTCCCAAACTCGACACGAGCTAAACAAAAGGACTCACACCCTTAAAGTTCTCAGAATGACGCATATCACTTATAAACGCACTTCCCAAATGGTTTACAAAATCATTTACAAAATATTCTCAACGTCAAGATTTTTCATTTCAAAAAGACCGTAAGCAATAAAACTACTATTACCAGGTCGGTAGTTACGCAAAAATGGACACGCTCGTCCCACATATGAAAATCATGTTAAAAATCCTTTCATTGCAGCTTAGTAAAGCGAAATAAATAATTTCTGTGAAAATGAACCTTCACGGTTCTAGTATGAATTGCCTCATGACATGCACTTAAAGTAATCGCTTAACCTTAAACAGGATGCGACAAAGGTGTGCACAAAATTTCAAAATCGGTTCCACGACGTTTGACCCCAAAATTTCTCTTTTTAAATCATAAAATGTCGTGGCACAGGGTCCACCAACAAATTTTTACGTGCGTCAGTTAGTCATCCAAAACGATGAAACGGTTTACAAATATATTTTTGTTAAAACACAATTGTCTTGCGAAATTTTCAAACTTAAAGATAGAAATCAATTCGCTTTTATCATTTGCAAATATCGACTAAAACCTCATAAAATCTCTAACTGGGGTAGGCGTGCAAGCTTGTAACACTTCCTTAAAATTTTCTTGCAATGACACAAAAGCTCCAATTAACTCACACCAAATCTCAAAAGGTGGGGTTCTTTAAATTGATTTCCAAAATTTCCCCAAATGGTCACATAAACAAATAAGATATGCACCTCGCAAAATTAAACCCACACGACTCAACATGCCGTAAAACAAAACTTCATGGACCCTAATGAACTCAATGACTCTAAGTCAATAAAATAGCACCATGCATTGTGCCCTCAAAGTCAAATTGCCAAAAGCAAAAACATGAATGAGACGCCAAAATCCCAAAAATCTCTTCCCACGGTAAAACCATAAAACAACATTGTTTAACCAACTTATTTTAACCAAATCACCCAAATAGTTTTATACAGACACCGCGGGATGTAACTTTCCGTCTCAACTCTAACATATGTGGAGGAATTCCAATGTTAAAGTCGCAAACCGTAGTCACTTGCCCAACATTTTAAACACCACAAAACACGGATATCATCATACCCGAAAGAACCGTTGGAAATAATCAATGATACAGTTTTAACAAAGTTTGCAACTCTCGTGATAAAAAGGTTTCATGCACTTTCAAAACCATAATTCGAAATCTTGTGTGTGTACTAAACATTTCCCAAAATTCCAAAACACCATCCCTAAAAGGATTTGAAACACCAGAAGTAGTTAATGCAATTTTATTTTCAAAATAAACTTCGTGCATGACTCAGTCGGCATTCCACGTCTCGACTCATACTCCTCCAAACCTCTACAATCCACTATCGTCCTCCGAACATTTAACCTCTTAGGGCAAGTTGGGAAATTACGTCAAATAATCCCTACGATTTTTCCTCATATCCAAGTCGGCTCTATAAGCCTATGGCTCTAGCACAATCTCCCATCTTGGCCCGAAATGATCTGCTTACAACAAATATCATCCTTATCGTCACTCCAAGTGACTAATACTATAATCGTCTTTCTATTCCAACGACTACTAGTTTAGAACCTTCGACACTACCCCAACGATCATCCCATCAAAGCAAGTCAAGTACACACATGTACCAGTGGATCTACTATAATTGTCTCCCCTCGTGACGGCTATTCAGGGTAGATAATACAACGCGTTATTAGCACATAATAACTCATACTAACAACACTCACGCTCAACTCCTTGGATTCCTCGTGACTTCCCCGACTCGAGCATTGATCCTGTGCTTCCGGTAGTAGGAGCTCTACTACTACCTTCCACGCCTATCATCGCTCGTTCCGAGTCCCATCCCGAGGGTCCAAGTAGTTTCTCGCCGAAACCATACACATAACATAATTAATCCACACATGCCAGTTCAAGAACATATCCTAAACAGGCAAACTCATACAACTACTGTATATGTAAGACCATCGGTCTCCCCGATCAGACAGCCACAATTGTATACATAATAAACCATCGGTCACCCCGATCATACAACAACAATTAAATATATAATTAACCCTATGCCCGCACCAGCATATATATACATCCACCCTTCCTAGCTCCCTAGGAATTTCCTCTTATCCCACTACCCTTGCTACTACCGAATTCCTACTAATTATGACGAGTGACCTCGCGAATACCCGATTATATGCAGTGCGAAATAAATAGACAGTCGAATACAAGACTCTATCCTAGAACGGTTGGACTCAAACAAGAGCTGCGCAATAGAACTAAATCGAATATTCTAAGGCTATAAATCTCTTACTGCATACAACCTAGAGGGCAACCACTTAGTAACCTATCATAATTCGCATAAATTTCTAATAGCAAGTAGTTCAACATACATCATAGTGTCCACAACAGGCAATCTAGCATGCATACTCTATGATCTAGAAAGCAATAAAACACTAAGTACTGTACCTTTTCCCCTGGCTCCGGCTGACTGTACACACTGCGCCATCGATCACCGTTTCTCAAACGGGTTTTCCTTTCTTTTATTTTCCAAAAACTTAAAGAATTTTTTTTTTTTTATTTATTTATTAATTTTTTTTTATAGCCGCAAACTTGAGATCAAACACACCGAAATGCGTTTGATTCACTCAAGCCGTGCTCTGATACCAAGTTGTAACATCCCAGACCAACCGTACCAGATATTGTCCGCTTTGTCCACACACCTGGACTCACGGTTTTAAAACGCGTCTGATAGGGGAAGTATCAAGTTTCTCTTATAAGGCAACCTTTGTTCCCCTCCCCAACCAATGTGGGATCTTACATGGTCCTACACTGATGTGTGTAGAAACAAAATTCAGTTGAAGTCCTGGTTCTATACTGATGTATATAGAAGCAATCTCAATCTGATCTGATTATGGCAATAGAGATAGTGAAGTGTTGCTTTCGATTGACTTTGACACAGATTCTGACAATTAAGCACACTGATTCAGACCAAACTCAAATCATAAAAAAGTTTCATCTTTGTCTTAGGAATCCAACGCATCTAGACTCATCAAATTTGGAGTTTCGAGGAGGGAGTTATGTTGAAAATACGACAGGTGCGGAAATCTGACAGCAAGAACTAAGACGTTGCGCTATGGGCTCTGAGGTTCGGTCACAGAGGTTCAGTCCACAGAGGCTCTGTAGGGTTTCACAGAGGCTCTGTAGGGTTTCACAGAGGCTCTGTGGTGAACAGTACCATAGAGGGTGGTCGCAAAAATCTGAGCCAAAGTATGAGTTGTCGCCATAAGTTGGTCTGAGTGGTCGATAAAAATGATCGCGGCTTGACAAACGCTTGACAAAGGCTCGAAGGCTCTATCGGATTTCACAGAGGCTCTGTGGAATTTTACAGAGGCTCTGTGATGAACAGTAACACAGAGGTTGGTCGCGTGCGGTAGAGGTTTGGTCGCGTGCGGCAGAGGTTTGGTCGCCGTTCGGCAGAAGCTTAACAGAAGTGTTACACTTACTTTGACACTGATTTAGACAATTTTACCTCTGGAGTTTGCAAAAACTCAAAACACAAACAACTTTCATTGGTTTGTTATCTGTTCAGATCATCTTGAATCACCTCTTTTCGAGCTCGTACGACAAAGATATGGTTGATTTACCACAGTCGCGCAGATCTGTCCATCAGCTTTCCATCAGCACACTGTTGTCTACTTCAACGATGCATATGACCCTTATAAATTTCGAATCTCTGAATTCTGAAAACACGAACATTGTTCATCTGTGTCTTAGGAATCCAGGGCCTTTTGAATCGCATCAATCGGTGTCTTAATCAGTGAGATATGATCAATTTACTATGGCATCGCAAATCTGTCAGCATGCTGTCATAGTACTTGATTGTTGTGCACCGAAATCAATTGCCTTTGAAGGATGAGTCTTAAACTGAGTGTTTAAGAGTCCATTATCCACTGAAGTGTGTGTCCTTAACAGATGTATTAAGGAGTCCATTTACCTGCAAGACAGATCAAATAATTTTTGGTACCCATTTCCAAATGGGTCCTATTTTGTTAGGATTTTCATGAAGTGCTTTGCTGATCTTGTTATGTTCAACATAAACATATGGCTTTCGAACATTTTGAACTAGTGAAGAGCCTTTGACTATCCAAACCATTTTTACTCTTCTAAAAACTTGACTAACTGATTGATCAGCACAAGAGTTTGCTAAGTCAAAATCCTTAATCCTTTTAGCTAAAACTTCCTTTTCTTTTAAATTCATTTCAAACATCTTTTGAAGATCAGATTTATACCTCTTCTCCAACATGATCTTAGTTGACAAAAGAGAAAGTCTTTTTGTCAATTTGGACATTTCAGCTTTAAAAGCCTTTCTTTCTTTCTCAAAATCATCTTTCAAACACTTTGTTTGAAATCCTTCAACCTTCAACTTTTTAGACTTTTTTCTTTCAAAATCATGCTCTTTCCTCTCTTTTTCAAGAGTTTTCTGTAATTTTGAAATTTTACAAGAAAATTCCATAGATTTTGTTTCAAAAGTAGTTTTCTCCTTTTCAATCTTCTCTCTTTCACAAATCACAAGTTTTTCAAAATCAGAAATCAGTTTAGAAAAACTTAAACATTTAAGTTCAAGTCGTTTCTTCTCTTTTTCAAAAACAGTCTTATCTTCGTCAAACTTCTCTTTCTTCTTTTCACAAAACTTTTCAGACTCAAATAGTTTCCTTTTCAGTTCAATATTCTCATTGGTTAAGAGTTTACCTGCCTTTTCTAGCTTGGTAATTTTATCAGAATCAATAAGAATGCTCTTGTTCCTTTCTTCCAACCCTTTCTCAAGATTAGGAATAATTTTGCGAAAATTAGTATTGAGTTTAGAATAATAATGAAAATCAGCATCAACACTAAATTTTAGTATTGACATATTGTTACTTGAAAAAAATGATCGTTAACAGATACTTTGTGAGAAGTAGAATTTGTGCACTTGAGTCAATTTTTCAAATCTTATCGGATTGAGCTGAAATTTGGTAGGTTGGTGCACGAGAATATTCTGGGAAACTTTAATTCTTTGAGTTTTGTCCAAAAACCGACAGAAAATGGTTTTTCGAAGCAAAAACGTGTGCAGCAAATAAAAGTTAAGGATGAAGATTCAAATGTTCTTGAGTCAATTTTTTCAAAAAATGATCGGATTGAGCTGAAATTTGGTACACAGGTTCGTGACACTATTCTAAGGAACTTTAATGCTTGGTGTTTTGTCCAAAAACCAACAGAAAGTGGTTTTCCGAAGCAAAACAGAGTGCAGCAAAATAAAACTCCGAAAATTGATAAAAAACAATGGATTGAAGCACAAATTCGAATCTGTTTGGCTCTGATACCAATTGTTGGAACCCAGATATAACAAGTAACAATAATTATAGCAATAATCTTTGTATATGATTGATAAAGAAGAGTTTACAATATATGAAATAAGCACAACTCACTCTTGAAGCTCTCTTTCTCTATACGTCTGACTCTATCAAAATGGAGGCTAGGAGGCTTAACCTAATAAACTCTAAGACATGACTTTATAAGCAATACAACAATTGGTTATTTACAATTTTAGCCTTGACACTCAACAAATACAAATAAGTCCTTGACACTATTCTTTATAAAACATTTATATAAATTAGGGGCTAATAAAGCTAACAAGATTGAACTTGTCCAGAGTTAGCAAGTTAATTCAAATGAAGTGAGTTCATCTCTTTATATACTGCATGCATTTAATGCAAGTCAGTATATACTTTACATGTGTCATCAGCTGGTTGGTTGCATGTCATTGACCTTGGTTGACAACCTTAGTAGCCGTATGGATGAACAGTGTAGTATCAGAGTGGTTGTACGATTTCAGATATTCGGAGGTTCTTTTCTGACATTTCGTACGGAGTCGTGCAAGGGTGGATAAGACAAAAGTATTTTGTACGGAGGACTTCATGATCAGCTTTCGTTGATTCAGCGATCTATCATTTCATATCAGCGAATGATAGAGTTCAGCGATAGCTGAAGTCTTGTACTTGATACTTCACGTTGACTGGACAAATCTGAGTCTTCGCTGATCCGCATCAGTTCATTAGGAGACTTGTCGCTGGTTCTTGAGCTTGATCTTCGACTTCAGCGTAGAACCTTTGTTGACGTGAAACTTGTCTTCAGGGATCATAAGTAAACAACTAACTTATCAGCGATCATCATAATGACTGAACAGACTCAGAGCATTTATGGTGAACAGTTTCGCTGAATGTTTAACTTAAAGAGCGAGAGTTCCTATCAGCGGTACTGGAAGATCTTAGTACTTATCAGCGATAGTGAAACTCTGATACATATTGTTTACTTACAATTTTCACTAAGTATTTAAGAGAGTGTCATTATCAAATCACTGAGGGTTTGGATCAACAATCTCCCCCTATTTGATTATGACATAGCAACAGAGAAAATTGCTATTTAATGAAAAACATAAGGATAAAAAGAACTCATAAAATATTTGTCCCTTTTACTGTTTTCTGGGATCTTTTCAGTACTGATGGAGTAAAGTACATTCGCTGAAATCTTTCTTTAAAACTTTGAATCACGATACAAAGAAAAATGAAAAGATTGTAAGTACGAGCGAAATAAATTACAAGTACAGAAGAATAACTGATACAATAGAGAAAAGGCGATCATATCAGCTTATAAAGGTTCTTCCTTAATGAGAAGTTCATCAGGGGTCTTTTCAGTGGGGATCATCCAGTCAGGAACCGTTACACCTCGCTTTCTTTTGTTTAGCGCTTCTTAAAAAATCAAAGGTTTTATGTGTCGTGCCTGAATGTCTTTTCTGAAGTCACACCAGTAGATGAGATCTCTGAGCTGTTCGATTGGAGTGATTGGAAGCTCAGCGATCCGTTGAAAACATTTACATCCATCGTAGTCGAGAAAGAATATTCCATAAGGATTACTGATGACTTTACCAGGGACGAAAAGTTCACATGGTGGCAAAGAAATGTCAAGGGCAGATAGATCAGGATCAGGACCAAGTACTTCAGCGCGAGAGAAACCAATTCCAGTTTCATTTCGTATGACAGGACCTGAGTTTGAATCTTGACGTTTCTTCTTTGGAGAGGCCCTTTTTCTTTTCAGCTTAAGATCAGGAAGAGGAGGAATGTCCACACAAGAAGATATCAAATCGATCTGTCTGTTTATCAGCTTTTCGAAATGATCCTTGTACTTAGGAGGAATCTCTAGCCATTCAGAGTGACCATACCTTTTTACAGTGTCAGTGCGAAAGGTTTCAGATTGGCCATCTTCTCTGAAAAGTTTGATGTCAACAATAGGTACTCCGATAGAGGTTCTTCCAGACATGAATACCTTGTTGATCTTTGCTGGACGATATCTGAAGTGTATTTTCTCTTTACACCATATCAGGGTGGTCTGAGAAACTTCAGTTTTCTTTTCCACGATCTTCTGGGCTTCTTCCCAAAGCTTTCGTTGGACTTGAATGGGAACACGTTTCAGCTTGGGGTCTTTGACAGATTATTGAGTAAGCTTGATGGCGTATTCTCTCTCTTTTTCATCAGCTTCCTTTCTTTCAGCGATGAGGCGTTCAGCTCTGAGGTGTTCCTTGGATTCAGCTTTTGAAATTCTGAACTTTGGAGGAACTGAAGGCAGTTGATCACGCCTTAGAATGATTCGCTGATCCTCGAATCGCTTTATTATTTCCTCTCTTTTCTTCTGTTCTTCTTCTCTTAGCTTTTGAGGAGCTAAGGAAGGTCTGTGTCTGTGTGAGGGAGTCTATTCTTCAGGTTCATCAGTCTCAGAGATCAAATCCAAGACTGGGATTATTTCTTCAGCGGCAGCTGGTATTATTGGTGAAGTCGCAGTTGTGGAGCCTTCAGCGATATCCTCAAACAGGGGAGAGGACTAGCTGAAACACAACGATCTTACGAGTAAGAACTTGGGTAGAATCAGATAGAGAGAATTGGTTCAAGTGTATAGGCTTGGGTAAAGGAACTGATAGTGTATGATAGAGGAGGGATGGAGTAAGAGATGTTTAGTGTACCTGACAAACCGACTTTTCAAGCAAGATCATCAGATTGTCATCTTCAGCGACGCTTTTGCCTTTGCCTTTCTCAGCTCCAGAGGCTAGGGCTTTGTCTTTGTCCGCTCCCTTGAAGGTTCATTTATCGAGATTCCCTTAAGAGCTTTGATCTTCGGAGAAGGTTTGACGATAAAGAAGTCATCGTCATCTTCGTCATCATCATCATTCTTTGAAGAAGAAGATGGTTCATCATCAGGGATGTCGACGGCTTCATCATCTTCTGCTTCGGATTCTTCAGCGTCTTCTTCGAGTTGCTCCCCCTCAGATACAGAGGCTAGCTTCTCGGTTCCCTCAGGGTGTTCATCTCCCTGAGGTCCAGCGGCTGCTTCAGCTTCAATAGTCTTCTCACCCTCTTCAGTGAAGGTGAGGTCTTCGTTCTTCTCTCCCCTGATAGATTCATCATGGGAAAGGTCTTCAGCGCTCTTGGAAGGGTTTTCAGCGCTCTTCTCCCCCTCTTTTACATGATGACTGGGGGAGGAATGGGTAGATTCAGCGGCGTTGGTAGGTTCTCTGTCTTCTTGGCCAGAGAGACCTACACAAGCTTCAATCTTTGCTAATCTGTCTTCAAGGCCAGAAATAGCAGGATTGATCTTCCCGAGCTCAATGCGATCTGTCGCTGTAAAATGTTCAGTTTCAGGGACAGGGGCAGGAGCAGGTGTATTCGCCTTGTGCAGCCGCTGTTCGATCATAGTCTTCATCGAACCAACGTCAGTCTTTACAGAGCTTAAGTCAGTCGTCAGAGAGTTGACATTTGTCTTCACAGCAGACATATCTCCCTCTAGTGTTCCAACCGATGTCTTCAGCGTTGTAAATTCGCTGGACATGGACGAAACTGAGCTTTTGAGAGAGGTGTAGTCTGTGTAGATATCAGCGAGCACCTTGGTGAAGTCGCTGAGAGTCTTATCAAGTTGCTTCATGTCATCTGTGGAAGCCTTTTTCTCCACCACCGTTGTCAGCTTGTTAAGATTCTCTCCAGCGTTTGTTACAGCTGAAGAGTTATTGGAGAGAGTAGTGGTGAGACCTGTCAGCTTTGTCTCCACGGACTTCAGAGAGGCGTTGATATCTCCCAAATTAGGACCTGTAACATATAAAAACTTGTGAACAGAGGAAAGCTCAGAAGTTTGGGGTTTAGTCACAGTGTTTATGGGTTGTTGATTACCTGCAGGAGGATTTGTGAATTCATCGAAATCACGGGTTCCTGAAAAAAGTTCCATGTCCTCTTCAAAAGTGCCCATGGATTGGTCTGCAGGTCCTGTCTTCATCATTTCTGGATTATCAGCTTTAGCTTCCGTAGAAATGATGGCATCTCCAGTGATAACTGGAGGAGAGACCAAATGAGTGGAGGGAGAAGCGAAGGATAAGATTGGAGGTTGGGATTTGAGTTCAGCGTGGGAATCGCTGAGAATCACTTCATCAGTCTTTTGAGAGACTGAGGGAGGTTGGGAATTTCCATGTCTGTAATCTCAACGTTTGGAGACGCTGAGGTTGGGATTGAAGGGATGGCTTGTTCAGGTGTGGCAGAGCGTACCACTGAACGTTCCTTCAGCTCTGCAGAAGGAGCTGAGGAGTCTTCAGCATGAGATTGCTGGGGTTGCTCCTTTGTTTTCTTGATCCTTTTAGAATCACGTGGGGTGTGAGAGTGTTTCCTTTTAAGAGGAATGGAAGTAGCAACTGGGGTATCAGCGGTGGGTTTGTCCGCTGAAGGAGCTGCAGAAGTAGAAGAAGTATGAGGGTTAAGAAGAGTTAAGAGTGTAGAAAGACGTACCTCATTTACGGTTGGTTTAAAGTCGAGTATCTTTGGACCGACCTGAGAAAGTTTCAGGTCACCATCAGTTGGGTAGGTTTCCTTCAGGCCACATTGGAAGATGGCGCTGATGAAACGTGGGTAAGGAACCCATGGAGGTCTGTCAGCGACGGTGTCCACTCGTAGAACCAGGTCATCATAGATGATCGATGCCCAGTCTATGTTGAGACCTTTCAGCAGTGCATAACCCATTGCTTGCTGAGGTTTAGCGGCTTGGTCGGAGGAGCCACTCTTTGCAGTCATGCAGCTTATCAGATGAGCGAAGATGAAATTCATCTCGCTGGGCATTTTCGATTTCTTGATGATCGTCAGCTTCTTCTCGGGCTTCATGTCTCTGCCTATTTCCCATACATAGCCCATTGCATCGAAGAATGCAATGATGGCTTCCCTGTCTGAGTTTTTCTTGGGGTCAGGGAGGGGAACAAAAGGTTTTTCCTTGGTAGCGATGGGAAGGCTGAGAGCTTTGCGAATAATGGCTGGGGTGATCTTTATGGTGCCATATTCGATATCGCAGAGGATGCAATCTATTATTTTGGAGGGATCTTTGGCAGAAGGTAATTGAGTGTGTCTCGCTGAGTACCAGAATTGTGAGAGCAAAAGCTGATGTGCAGGAGGTGTTATGGTCAGGGCTGTGGAGATGCAGCAATTCTTCAGAAATTTCACAGCATCATCTAGATGTGTGACTTGCTTTCGAGGAGGAAACTCGAGAAGCGCAGAGAGGTTGTTCACCTTAGTCTAATCCAGTTTGTCAAGTTCAAACTTGACTTGTGGAGCCTTGAGGATTTCCACTTCCTCAGAGTCAGCGGAGATGTTCTCAGCGGTAGCAGGAATGTCAGACGAGGCCATTTCTCTGTATTTAACAGTTCAACCAAAGATGTTAACAATTAAGAATGATCTTAATGTGGAAAGAATTTCCAATAAGATGTTTCGAATTTTATCCATTTCATTCAGACACAAATGTCTTAATGAAGATTAGGGTTTTTCTTGATTTTTGAAACGTAAAACCCATTTTCTTGTTTTCCAGTTTTCTAAGAAGAAATAGATTCTGGAAACGAATGAAGAACAAGTTTAAGATTTTGCATTTAAACTTGAAGAACAACCATGAAATGGTTGTGCTCATAAAATCACGAAAGAAAATGATTTCATTTTACGAAGTTCTTTTGTTTGATCTTGTTAAAACAATGAGAAGATCGGAAACAAGTTATACGCATTCGGTAATAAATAAGAACATATTAACCTTGATGTTTGATGAGGAAGATGATGAACAGTTCTTGAAGTTTGAAAGCACAAATGCAACAGTGAATTCTTTCTTGCGGAGGAAGATTGATCGCGTAAAAGAAAAAATATAAACAAGGAGTTTGTTTATATAGAGATTTTAGAAAGAGAAAATCTTGAGCGGGAAAAGATTTTCATCATGACACGGACACGTGTTTGCATTTGATTGGAAGTTTGAACGAGACGTGCAAACGTGTGTCAGGAAGAGAAAACGTGTCGGGGTTTATCCGTTGCAATGACGTCACAACTGTCCTTTCATATTCTTGGTTGTCTCTGAGGTTTTGAAAAACTCAGAGATGCTTTTGAAAACATGAAGTACTGAATGAAAATATTCAGTGAAGGTTTTAAGAAATTTCAAAATATCGCTGTTAAGGAAAAGATATTCAGCGATGCATTTTGTTTTGAAATCTTGCATTTTCATGCGTTTGTCAGAGAGAGTAAACATACCTTTGTTAGATCTGAAGTTTTGTCAATAAACCAAGTGTTGAAGATCTGATAAGAAGACTCAGATGTTCTGAGTAGAGAAGTCAGAGGTCTGACTGTGAAAGCTCAGAAGTATTGATAAGAGAAATCAGAAGTCTGGGAAGAGAAGTCAGATGTCTGAGTTAAGGAGTCAGAAGTTCTGAGAAGCGTTATCAGAAGAATGTTCAGAAGTTCTGAACTACCTGTTCAGAACTTATGACGAGATACTTTACTTAGTATTTTATAAACTAATTAGGACACATGTTATGTTCTTATTAGTCTTTCTTATTTGTACTGTAGCTTTAAGATGTCCGTTGCAGTATAAATAGTAGTTAGCTCTACGTTCCTAACTGATTGATTTTTCCTGTATAACTTTGTATTCATTCTTTGTGATCTTTGAGATTCTCTCTCTCTTAGATCTGTAATTCTGTTCATCATTGAATACAATTGGGCTTGATCATACAAATTCTCAATTACTGCTTTCTACATTGATTGTAAGATAAGATCCTGAACTTTCAATTGGTATCAGAGCCAATCAACAAACAAATTCGTTCAAGATTGTTATCGCGAAGATCGATTGATCAATTTCTTGAAGATTTCTTGATTCATTCAAAATTTCGATTCCGCTGCTAGGGCTAGTTCTTGAACTCTTGGCAATTCTTGAATTACCAGTTACATTTCGATCAAGAAACTCGAATTTGTCTTTCTGTTGAATTTTCTTACAATCAAGTCTTCTAAAGAATATCTAGCCATGGGATCTGAAACCAAACCGCCTGTTCTTATACCAGAAGAGTATCAGCAATGGAAAATCCGTATGATCCAATTCCTAGACAACATTGATGAAAATCTTATGATCTCTATTCGAGAAGGTCCAATTGAAGTGTACATCGATGTTGCTGCAACTCCTGCTACAGAGACAACTTCAGAAATTCCAGCGACCAGGGTGAAAAAGAGTTATTCCCAATACACAGCTGAACAGAAGAATAGGCATGCTATTGACAAAAGAGCAATTACTTTGATGACTTTGGCTATCCCAAATGAGGTTCTTAACAGGATTGACAGTGGATCATCAGCTAAAGAAATGTGGGACGAATTGGAAAGGCAGATGCTAGGAACTGTGAGATCTATTCAAGCAAAGTTAAATCAAAGCATAAATGCTTATGAAAGGTTCAAAGCAAAAGAGTCAGAAAGTTTGACACAGACATACAGTAAATTTTGAACTATTCTAAATGACTTGAGAAGAAATGGACTGAAGAAAACGAAGTCAGAAATAAATTACAAATTTCTGAACAGTCTAAATTCAGAATGGTCATCATTTGCCATAAGTCTGCAAATGAACAAGGATATGTGTGAAGAAGACTTAAATGATCTGTTCTGTGTTCTTAATCAACATGAAGATTCTGTCAAGTTAGTTGTGGAAGAGAAGAAAAATGTTGCTGATCAGTTAGCATTCTTATCAAAGTCCAAAGCAATCAAAGCACCCAAAAAGACTGCATATCTATCAGAGATACCTAATCTGGAAAAATCTGACAAGGAAGAAGGATCAGAAGATGATGAAGATATCAAGATAATGGCTGAGAAACTAGCTTTGTTGACAAATACTTTCAACAAAAGGTATGGGAAGGGTAGATTTCAAGGAAATTATAAGAGAGTTGGGAGTTCAGATTATAAGAAGAAAGAAGACAGAGAAGAAAATAAGTTTGAAAAGAGAGTAGAGAGAAGTGAAGAAAACAAAGAAGAGAAGGATGAGAGAAAAGAAAAGAATTTGTGTTTCAGATGTGGAAAATTTGGCCACTATGCTAAGGATTGCAAAGTTAAAATTGTGAAAGACTATGAGTACTACACCAAGAAGGCTCAGCTTGCAAAGAAGAGAGATGATAAAATTGCTTTGTTGGCTGAACAGGAGAATTGGTTGTACTATACTTATGATGAAGATGATCATATCAACTTTCCACAGATGCAGAGCTATATGGAAAAAATGAGGAATGAGGATGATTCTGATTTTGAAGATGCTGATTCTGAGTCATCTGCTGAGGTACATTCTTCACTTGAATTAGAGTTAATGACACAGATTGGTGAAATGAAAACTGAATTTTCTAATCTAAGAAAACAGATAAAAGGAGAAAGAAATTTGGTTAACAAATTCAGAATTGAAAAAGAAGTAATAAAAGAACAATATGAAGAATCTGAGGCTGAGAAACAGAAAGTTAAAGATGAAAATTCTGAATTGATGAAAAGGCTTTCTGAACTAAAAGTTGAGTTTTCAAAAATAAAGGATGAAAAAGGTGATTTACAAATAAAATTTGATATGTTATTTGAAGAAAGAAAGAATTTATACACCAAAATTAAAGAATTAGAAGATCTGAATTTGAAAAGGGGTCAGACTCAGCAAACACTAAATCTTTTATTAAGCAATGTTAAAGATACAAGATTTTACAACCCAAAGAAGGGATTGGGATTGGAAGAAAATGTCACTTTAAAAAGAGCTCCAATCAACTTGTATGAAAAACTTCAAGTTTCTAAGCCAAAAATCCCAGAAATTGTTGAAGTTTTCATAAGACCTGCTAGTTCTATAACAAGTTCTGACAATTTGCAAAGACCAAACTCTAAAAAGTCAGATGAGAAAATTTCTGAGTCTAAAACAGAAAAGTCAGTTGGTTCAGAAGAAAAGGTTAAGAAAGAAGTTTCTAAACCAACAGATGAGAAGCCAAGATACAATGATACTAAATTCAAGTATGATTCTTTAAATGTCAGCTACAAAAATAAACAACCAAGTTTTTCATATCATGACATTGAGAGCATATTTGACACAAGTAAAAATTCTGAAACAGTCAATCAGAAGTCTGAAACTTCTAGTCAGGATTCTGAACTTTGTAGTCAGAACTCTGAGTCTAAAGATCAGACATCTAAGTCTGTAAATCAGAACTCTGACTTAGGTAGTCAGAAGTCTGATTCAACTGGATTTTCTGAAACAAAATCAGATGAATTTTTGCAACTTGAAAAGAGATTTAATCTTGTGAGTCAAGAACTTGAGGACTTAAGGAAAGCTTATGATGAACTTGAAAATGATTTCTGTGAGGTGGATATTAAACTTGAAGAAAAGAATATTTTTATTCAGAAAATAACAGAGCTTGAAAAACTGAAGACTGAGTATGATCTTTTTAAAATTAATGCTTCAAGAGAAAATGATAAATTCTTTAATGAATCAAGTACATATGAAAAAGGTGAATCATCTAATTCTTCTAACAAAAAGAACTTGATTTTTTCAGAAAAAGAAGAAAGCAAAAGGAAAGATGATCTTGCAAAGTTGAATGATCTGAAAAGGGATCTTGAGAAGCTTAGAATGAAATCTACTTCTGAACTCAAAGCTAGAAATTCTTGTAATAAGGGCAATTGTACTCTGAACAGTATCAATAAAAATGAAATGACCTATGTTTCAGATTTATTGTCACTTGCAAAGAAAAATCTTGTTTGTGTTAGATGTAAAAATGATTCATTCCAATATTCTCATAAATGTCAAGTCAAAATAACTTCTGTTTCATACATAAGAAAAGATATTCAGAAAGTTTCTGTTCCTCAAAATACAGAAAAGAAGAAAATTTCTGTTCCTCAGACTCAGAAGAAAGAAAAGATAAAAGAAAAGAAAGTTGAAAATATAGCAAAACCAAAAGTTACAACTCTCAAAAAGAATTTGAACAAGCTTGTAAGCAGAAAATGTTCTAACTTCATAAAAGTTCAAGGAAAATGGTGTTTGAAGAAAGATTTTGAGTGGAGAGTAAAAGGTACTAATGTTAAATCCAATGACAAAGCTAACAAAGATGGACCCATTCCAAAATGGGTACCTAAACCTAACTGATCCTTTTGCAGGGCTGTCATGTGTGGTTTTTAGATTCATGAGCTTCAAGACACATGACAGGTCAGAAGTCTTTTCTATCAAACTTCACAGAAAAGGCTGGAGGAACAGTAAACTTTGGAAATAACAGCAAAGGACAAGTCAAAGGTTATGGGGATTTAACTAAAGGGAATCTGACTATCCAAAAGGTTTTCTATGTTGAAGGATTACAGCATAATCTTTTCAGCATAAGTCAGTTTTTAGACAGTCTTTGTCAAATTAAGTTTCAAATAACAGGTTGCATGATTTTAACTGAAAATGATGTTAAAGTCTTCTGGGCCAAAAGACATATGGACTTATTTGTAGTTAATTTTTCAAAATTGAAAACATTAAATACAGTTTGTCTTTTATCAAAATCAACTGCAAATGAATGTTGGCTTTGGCACAGAAGATGTTCTCATCTGAATTTCAAAGATCTTAATAATCTCGTTGCAAAACATCTGGTTAAAGGCTTACCAAAGCTTAAATTTGAAAAAGAATCATTATGCTCAGCTTGTGAAATGGGCAAGATGAAAAAGAGTTCTCACAAATTAAAAATGGACTCATCTTGCAAAGCACCATTAGAAATGATTCATACTGATCTTTGTGGTGCAATTTCAGTTCAATCTATGGGAGGAAAGAAATATATGCTTGTGATTGTTGATGAATTCTCCAGATACACATGGGTTGAGTTCCTAAGAGCTAAGTCAGAAGCTGCTACTATATTGATAAATTTTATCAAAAGGATTCAAGTTCTCTTACAACTTCCAGTTCAGAAAATCAGAAGTGATAATGGAATAGAGTTCAGAAATGAGACTCTTCAGAATTTTTTAGAAAGTTCTGGGATTTCTCACAATTTTTCTGCTGTCAGAACTCCTCAACAAAATGGTGTTGTTGAAAGGAAGAATAGAACTCTAGTTGAAGCTGCGAGAACAATGCTGGCTTATGCAAATCTTCCTACTTTCCTATGGGCTGAAGCAATTGCAACTGCTTGTTTTACACAGAATAGAACTTTAATCAATAAGAGATTAAATAAGACTGCTTATGAACTGATAAATAAAAGAAAACCATTAATCAAATTCTTTCATGTTTTTGGTTGCAGGTGCTATGTTCTTAGAGACAGAGAAAATCTTGCCAAATTCGATAAAAAGGCAGATGAAGGATACTTTGTGGGTTATTCTTTAACTTCCAAAGCATTCAGAATCTACAATAGAAGAACCAAGAGGATGATGGAGAGCATAAATGTAACTTTTGATGAAGCCAGAATACGGACTTCTGAACAAGATAGTTCAGAACTCATGCTGAACAAGACAAAAATGACTTCTGATACAAATTATAATCCTATTTGTTCAGAACTCAATTTACTGTTTAAGGATGCTCTTAGTGAACTAATTTCTGATTCTTATGCAGAATATGAAAACCCAAAGATGGTCAAAGAGATGAAAAATAAGACTCCAGAAATAGTTCAATCAACTGTAATTTCTGACAAAGGTCCATCAGAGGAATGTCCAAATCTAATAAATACAAGTGGTGAAAATTCTGAACCTTGTAATCAGAATTCTGATTCTTGTACTCAGAACTCTGAACAAGTCACTCAGAATTCTGACTTCATTAATCAGAACCCAAACTTGGATATGACTCCTATTCATACATCAGAACAAGGGGACAGTTCAGAATTACAAGCAATCATTGATGAGAATGATGCAAACAACAATTATTCAGAGATTGATGTACTTCCTAGTGCAAATAAATGGACTAAAAATCATCCTATTCATCAAGTAATAGGTGATCCTTCAGCAGGAGTAAAAACCAGATCAGCTACAGCAAATGAAGCAATGTTTGCTGGTTTCTTGAGTGTGATTGAACCAAAGAAAGCTAATGAAGCCCTAGAGGATCCAGACTGGATTTCAGCAATGCAAGAGGAATTGCTTCAATTTGAAAGAAATAAAGTTTAGAGACTCATTCCAAAGCCTGAAGGTAAATCTATTATTGGAACTAAATGGGTGTTCAGAAACAAAAAGGATGAATCAGGTGTTGTCAACAGAAACAAGGCAAGATTAGTTGCTAAGGGATACTGTCAACAAGAGGGAATTGATTATGATGAGACATTTTCACCAGTGGCAAGAATAGAGGCAATCAGAATATTTTTGGCCTATGCTGCACATAAAAACTTCAAGGTGTATCAAATGGATGTCAAATCAGCCTTTCTAAATGGCAAACTTAATGAAGAGGTGTATGTCCATCAACCTGAAGGTTTTGTTGATCCAGAATTCCTTGATCATGTTTATATTTTAGACAAAGCTTTATATGGTCTAAAACAAGCACCACGAGCCTGGTATGACACTCTTACTAAACACTTGTTAGGTTCAGGATTCAAGAAAGGTAAGATTGACACAACTTTGTTTTTAAAGAAACAGGGTGATGATTTGATTCTGATTCAGATTTATGTTGATGACATAATATTTGGTTCTACCAGTCCAGAATTATGTGATAATTTTTCAAAAATCATGTCATCTGAATTTGAAATGAGCATGATGGGTGAGCTGAATTTTTTCCTTGGTCTTCAAGTCAAACAATTACCAAAAGGTATTTTTATAAATCAAGGAAAATATGTCAGAGATATTCTGAAAAAGTTCAAAATGTCTGATTGTGCTTCTATGAGAACACCTATGGCAACTAACATAAAGTTAGATGCTGATCTCAAAGGTGTTTCAGCAGATATCAAACTCTATAGAGGCATGATTGGGTCATTACTTTATTTGACTGCAAGTAGACCAGATATCATGTTTTCTACCTGTTTCTGTGCTAGATTTCAATCTAACCCGAAAGAATCACATATGTTGGCTGTCAAAAGGATTTTAAGATATCTCAAAGGAACACCTGATCTAGGTTTATGGTATCCAAAAGAAACTGACTTCAAATTGACTGCTTTCACTGATGCTGATCATGCAGGAAGTAGGTTGGACAGAAAGAGTACATCTGGTGCTTGTCACTTTTTGGGATATAAAATAGTGAGTTGGGCATCAAAGAAGCAGAATTGTGTGTCCACTTCAACTGCTGAAGCAGAGTATGTTGCTGCTGCTGCTTCATGCTCTCAAATATTGTGGATGAGAACACAACTCATGGACTATGGATATCAGCTTAACAAGATTCCCATCTATTGTGACTCAGAAAGTGCAATTGCCATTACTCAGAACCCTGTTCAACATTCGAAGACTAAACATATAGATGTGAGGTATCATTTTATAAAGGACTATGTGGAAAAAGGAACTATAGATATGCACTTTGTGCATACAAAGTATCAATTGGCTGACTTGTTCACAAAGCCTCTTGATCACAAAAGGTTTTCTTTTCTCATATGTAAAATAGGAATGCTTAATCTTCCTAATTGAAAATATTTTTTTCTTTCTTAAAAATGCTAAATTTTTCTAAGTAAAATTGTCTGAGTAGTGTACTCAGAACTCTGAGTCTTAAGAATCAGAATTTCTGAGTACTAAGATCAGAACTTCTGAGTCTTGAGGTCAGAACTTCTGAGTCTTGAGGTCAGAACTTCTGAGTCTTGAGGTCAGAACTTCTGAGTCTTGAGATCAGAACCTCTGAATCTTACGGTCAGAGATTCTAAGTCAATACATCAGCAATCTAGCTTTCAAAAATTTATTTTTGAGAAATTAAAATACTTCAACTGTGTGGATTATGCTTCTTCTATTATCTTTTCATCTCATCTTTATGTATCATTAATAGTCAAATGCATGCTCAAGTCAAGGGGGAGCATCAAAATTCCTTTGGAAATCATTTTGTGATGCTTAAAAGATTTGCTTTCATTTTCTATCTCTGATTATTCTAAGAAGAACAAGCTTTTCATGATAAATTTTGTTGTTATTCAAACTATATCTGAATTAATTTTTTTTTTCAAATTCAGATATAAGATTTTAAATGATTTTTTTTAATTCATCATAATATGAACAGAATTTTGATGATAAAAAGTGTTTCTATCTGTTCAAACCTCTTCTGAGTAATCAAAATGTTTTATATTTGTCAGAAGTTGATTTTAAATGACATTTTGGTTACAAGGTAAAATTCTTCTGAGAAGAACAAACAGATATCTGATAAAGAAAAGTCAAAACATCTGAGCGTGTTATTCAGATCTTTGATTTGAGTCAAAATTCTATCCACTAACACGTGTCAGCTTCATATTTGTTTGATTATGCCACGCATTTCATTTAAATCCTCTGTGGCATTTCAAATGTGTTGACTCCGTTATAACATTGATTTCGCTTTTCCGTTAAACCTTTCAACTTCGCGGATTTTAAATAGGTCTTAAAATCCCTATTTCAAATCTTTTCAAATTCCAGAGCGAAAAGTGAGATACGAATCAAATCCAGAGTTCTTTGAATTTGTTTTCTTCTTAAATCATGTCTAGAATTCGAAGGAGTGGTCAAATTTCGCTACACTCTACAAAATCGATAATGGATTCATCTGATTCGGATAATGATGAAGTACAGAATAGAGCTGTAGAGGAAGAAGCAATAAGAAATGATGGAGAAGATGAACAAATGGATGAATCTGAAGGAAATGCGGATGAGGTAAACGTTAATATTGAACATGAACAGAGTGCTGCAGGTTCTATTATGTCAGATAGACCTATTTTAGTGGAAAGAATTATTCCTGGGAGTGAATGGCTGAAATTATCTGAAAATAACTGTGTTATATTATTTGAGGAAAGCCGTTTTAAGCCTGAACACAGAATTATCATGGAGTTATTCAAACACCATCCGTACAGAAAATGGTTTACACGAAGTAAAAATGTGCCTGTTCAGTACATACAACAATGGTGGAAACATCTTAGGTTAGAAGATAATAAGTTTGTGTCTGAAATTGGAGGAGTGACATTTGCCTTATCTATCTCTGCACTAAGAGAAATGCTGAATTTACCAGAGAAAGATGATGTACAAAGAAGGACAGATTTTGAGGACTCACCCTTAACAGAGGAATTAATAGCAGAGTTTATGAAGTTGGGATACAATGAAGGATTGAGGACTCTCAGTTTGTTCAGAAGAAACAAATTACCACCTATTTGGGCTTGCTTCTTTCATGTGGTAAATAAATGTGTGTCAGGGAAGAATAGTTCTGCTGATCAAGGTTCTAAACAAATTCTTCAGATCTTTCAGGGTTTAGTGAAGAATAGGCATTATGACTATACTTTAATACTTTGGGAAGACATGAAGAATACATTTGAGAAGAATCAGAAAGCAATTCAGAAGAAAACAAAGGATGCTCCACTGACATACATTCCTTATATAAGGTACTGGAAAATTGTTATTTGGTATGCCATGCAGGAAAACATAACAATCTCAAGAAGAACAAATGAAGAGCATGGTCCTACATTTTATTTGGGTAAGATGACCTCGGTAACAAGACTTGAAAACTATCCTAATCATAAACTATTGCCAAAATCACTTAGGAATTATATTCCAAGGGAGAGTGAGATTTTAAAAGCTTATTGCACCTCTATGGGAATTGAATTACCTCAAATCCCTACCCAAGAGGACCAACCTGAGAAGAGAGGTGAGGGGTCTAGTCGAATTAGAGAGGGGGAGGATGTTCAGATGGGTGAACATTCTGAGAGACTTGAGAGGGAAAATTCTGAGAGCTTGGTTAGATTTGGTGAGGAAAAACAGAATGAGAGTGATGAGGATGAGAGATTGTCAACAGAGGTTCAAACAGAAAGAGATGCCTCTGAACCAGCTAATCTTGACCAGGTAACCACAAATGCTATTGGTTCACATCTCTTGGTGTCCAATATTGAAACAAACACCATGGACCTAGTGGTGGATCTTGAACAACCCATCCATATCCACTCAGAAGCATTTCAACATGCTACTGTTTCACACAAATCCGGGGAACCATCCCAAACTCATTTGGAGGGAGGTGATAAATCCCAATCTATTTTTCAACACATTGAGTCTGAATATCACAGTCCTATTCATATTGAGCCTGAAATTCCTTCTGACACTTGCACAAATCAGGAATTTCGTATTCCTGAAACAACATTCATAGACATACCTAATGTTGGGTGTCGAGGATTGGATGGAAGTCCTGGTGAGATGAACATTACAAAAGCCTCATTCAAACGTACATCTGTTGTACAAGATGACTGTGTGTTATCTACAGGCCATGAGCCCTCTGGGCACATGAAAACTGGACCATCTGTTGGTTCAGGTTCACTGTTAGAAACTTCTGAATTTGAAAAGATTCAGAAACAAAACAAGGAGATGGGGGAAAAAGTAGAAAATTTGGAGAAGAAGGTGGAGGATTTGAATGATGAGATGTCAGATTTGAAAGTTGTGTTGGAGAAAAAGTTGATTTCTGTTGAAACCAAAGTAGATGATGTAAAGAAATCCTTGGATTCTCACAAAAAGGAGATCATGGATATAATGTCTGGTTTTCAAAAAGATATGTTAAAACAAATGCAAGGTATGCAGGAATCTATACTGAAAGCACTGAATGTATCATTGGCTTCTACTTCAAAGCCTCTTGATCCTGTTCCTATTGCAGAAGCTGAACCTGAAGTTACTTTTAATCAGAACTTGAAAAGAATGTTTGATGATAATGAGCCTCATGATCATCAAAAGGGGGAGAAAAGACAAAGGTTAAGTTCTGATGATGATATTGGCATAGAAGATTTTGAGATGGCAGATATGCAATTAGCTAGTACAAAAAGTTCAGAAGATCAAACACAGGAAAATTTAAAGGCAATAACTCAGATAGTTCAGATTGATGGCTCAGATACAGAGGAAATGGAGTTGGAAAGTACAGATGGTGGTGATTCAGATAAAACAGAGGAATTGAACTTAGACATAGAAAAGGAAGGAAACTCAGATGAAACTGAAGCTATTGAGGAATCTGTATTGAGATCAAAAAAGACAGTGGAAAGTGAAGTGGTCAACATGTGTACAGATATTGTGGTGTATAACAAAGAAAATATGAAGGATTCTGAATTAGAAGAAAGGAGGTTAAGTGAAGAGTTGATCAGAATAATGCATAATAATTTAGTCAGAGCTTTGAATGTTCAAAAAGTTCAGCAAGGAATAAAAATGGTAAGACCTATTGATCTAATGGGAGAAGAAGACAGAACTGTGAATTATACTCAGGATTTTGAAGATGATTTTATATTTAACTTTTGTGATGAGTTAAATACAGAAGAAGAGTATGTGAAAGTGAAAGACTTCTTTATGCCTTCTGAGTATGTATTCAGAAAACCAATTGAGATCCCAAAGATTAACTTGCAAAGACTAGAAGAACCTGTATGTGATTTCATTCTAGAGTTAAGTGATGTGCCATTAGCCAGACAATTTCATGATGATATTTTTCCTGAGGAAATATATGATAATCTCTACTACACAGAAGGAGAGTATGAGCTTTTGGAAAGTAACGTTGATGGTTTTATGGATGACAGAGCTCAGATGGTCTACTCAGAAGCTTCTAACAGGTTCAGAGTTCCTGACTCAAAACTGCATATTAAGAAAAGAATTGAGAAAGTTCTGATATTTCAACAAGATGAATTCAATGGTTTAATGTTTGTTAGAATGGAAGTACTGAAAGAAAGAAATACAAAGGTTTCCATGTCTACTTTTGATTTTCACATATTGACTCTTGATGATCAGATCTTTCTAGTCAAGTTCTTTTCCAGCACTGAAGAAGCCTTGATGGAAATTGAATGCAGAAGACTTCTGGGTATCTATGTCAGAAATATATACTTGTATGACTTTCAATTAGCTATTGAAGAAAGAAAAGAAAAGTGTAATCTGAGTTCTCCTACAAAGAAAACAGAAGTTGGTTTGCATTTGAAGGGATTTGTGAATGAAGGAATGGAGACAGAAGGGTTCACATATACAGTTCATGAAAGGCTTGAAATGTTCAGACTAAAAGAGTTGGTGAAGTACAGTGATGCAACTCTGAATTGGTTATTGATTAAAATGGAAATAAGTGTGGAAACTGGAAGAGAGAGTTTAAAGAAAAGATGTATGAACTCTGTGAAAAGGAGGTTGGATCTTAGAAGAAAAATCAGAAACTGTAGTAAATGGTTGCTATCTGAGGTGAATCCCAAAAAGATTCTACATAATGATTTTGTGTTTCCTGCTGAGTATGAAGTGAGTGAAATTCTGTCAGATGAAGTTGAAGAAGTGCAGAACACAACATCTCAGAATGTGCAGATAACTAGTTTTGATCAAGCTGAACAGTCTGAACCCAAAGAAGATGAAATATCCATTGATCTAAATGGATACTTTCTTGAATTTGATTTACCTGAGTTCTTCAAACCAAAAGAAGTACAATTCTTGGATGTGTATTATGATAGACCTAAGGAGACTCAGATCTGGTTGGCTGAAAAATCAAGATGTCTTGGCAAAACAAAGCAAGCCGTTTACTCAGATTTTTTAATTACTGGAATCAGAGAATTGAGGGTTAAGAAATTCAGAAAGATGGAGTACTTATCTTTTAAAGTTCTGAGAGAAGATGGCAAGGTTTATTACTTTACTGATGCAGATTTTGAGAAACTATCAGTGGTTGACTTCTACAGATTACACAGCTTTCTATGCTTCAAAGAGTCGAGCAAAGACAGAAATGAAAGGAAGGCAAGAAGTGTGATAATTGAGGCCATGTTCTACATCTTAAGGTGGCACTGTTATACAGATTTTCAAATAGCTTTATACTTACAAAAGTCATGTGTTTATCTGGTAAATCCCAACACAGATCATGAACAAAAAAAGGTGTTAAAGACTGGAAGTGTTCACAAATATCCAGATTTGGGAGTATTTTTGAAAAGTGGAAAGATCTTCTTCAGAGCAAAGGAAACTGCAAAATACTGTTCTGGAACTTTAAGAATCATAAAGCATAATTTGGAGAAAAAGATGCTGAAAGTGAAGGAAGCAAACATGACTCAAGAAGTAATCAATCAGCAAGTTGAAATTATTCAAGAAATCATTGACAAAATTGATAAGAGGCTTAATCTGAGAAATGTGCTACTTCAGAAAATTGTTCCTGCTCTGAAAGAACTGGATGATGAAAAGTTTAAGTTTATTTGACAAAAAGGGGGAGATTGTTAGATCTGAAGTTTTGTCAATAAACCAAGTGTTGAAGATCTGATAAGAAGACTCAGATGTTCTGAGTAGAGAAGTCAGAGGTCTGACCGTGAAAGCTCAGAAGTATTGATAAGAGAAATCAGAAGTCTGGGAAGAGAAGTCAGAAGTTCTGAGAAGCGTTATCAGAAGAATGTTCAGAAGTTCAGAACTACCTGTTCAGAACTTATGACGAGATACTTTACTTAGTATTTTATAAACTAATTAGGACACATGTTATGTTCTTATTAGTCTTTCTTATTTGTACTGTAGCTTTAAGATGTCCGTTGCAGTATAAATAGTAGTTAGCTCTACATTGCTAACTGATTGATTTTTCCCGTATAACTTTGTATTCATTCTTTGTGATCTTTGAGATTCTCTCTCTCTTAGATCTGTAATTCTGTTCATCATTGAATACAATTGGGCTTGATCATATAAATTCTCAATTACTGCTTTCTACATTGATTGTAAGATAAGATCCTGAACTTTCAACCTTGATATCAGTTAATCAAGTTTATTCAGAGAGAAGATGATAGAATGGTTTATACAAGTTGATTTTATCCTTTCGCTGATTAATGTGAACCGCTGAAGATTTTATCCTTCGAAGTTCAGCATTCCAAGCTCGCTGATGAGAAAGTTGAATCTTGTCTCATCAAGAGGTTTGGTAAATAAGTCAGCTAACTGATAATCAGTTGGGATAAAATGAGGTTCTATATCACCATTCATCACATGATCTCTGATAAAATGATATATGATTTCTATATGTTTGGTCTTTGAATGTAGTACTGGATTGTTTGCTATAGTGATGGCACTTGTGCTGTCACAATAGATTGGAATTTTGGAGAGCTGAAGATCATAGTCTAGTAGCTGATTTCTCATCCAAAAAACTTGAGAACAACAGCTTCCAGCAGCTACATATTCAGCTTCAGCTGTGGAAGTGGACACTGAATTTTGCTTTTTACTTGTCCAACTTACCAGCTTTCCACCCAGGAGCTGACATCCTCCTGTGGTGCTTTTCCTATCCATTTTACAACCTGCAAAATCATTATCTGAATATGCAGTTAGATCGAATCCTGAATCTTTGGGATACCAAAGACCTAGATTCGTTGTACCCTTAAGATATCGAAAGATTCGCTTTACTGCTTTCATATGAGATATCTTAGGTTCAGCTTGATATCGTGCACACAAGCATGTTGCAAACATAATATCGGGTCGGCTAGCTGTAAGATACAATAGTGAGCCGATCATCCCACGGTACAGCGTGACATTGACAGGAACACCCTTAGTGTCCTTATCAAGTGTCAGCGGTGGTGCCATAGGGGTTTTCATAGCTGAACTTTCAGTTAAGTCGAATTTCTTCAGCGTATCTTTAACATATTTTCCCTGATTAATGAAAGTTCCTTTTTCAGTTTGCTTAATCTGAAGACCAAGGAAATATGTTAGTTCACCCATCATGCTCATTTTATACTCATCTTTCATTCTATCAGCGAAACGAGTACAAAGCTCAGGGTTAGTAGAACTAAATATAATGTCGTCAACTTATATTTGAACTAGAATGATATGACCTTTTACTTTTCTAAAAAATAGCGTTTTATCAATCTTACCTCGCTCAAATTTTTCAATATGGAGATAAGTGGAAAGAGTGTCATACGATGCACGTGGAGCTTGCTTCAAGCCATAAAGTGCCTTATCCAGTTTATAAACATAATCTGGACGCTTAGGAGCTGAGAATCCTGGAGGTTGTTCCACATACACTTCTTCATTCAGCTTTCCATTTAGAAACGTTGAATTGACATCCATCTGATGTACTTTGAAGTTCTTGTGTACAGCATATGCTAAGAATAGACGAATAGATTCAAGTCTTGCTACAGGAGCAAATGTTTCGTCATAATCTATGCCTTCCTCTTGTCTGTATCCCTGAGCAACAAGTCGATCTTTGTTGCGGGTTACAGTACCATGTTCGTCCAACTTGTTTCGATAGACCCATTTAGTGCCTATCACAATTTTGTCAGTTGGTCTTCGAACAAGTTTCCAAACTTTGTTTCTTTCAAATTCAGTCAGCTCGTCTTGCATGGCGCTGACCCAGTTTGGATCTATGTGGGCATCATCTACATTCTTTGGTTCAGTTAGTGAAATAAAATTTACAAATAAACAAATATTACCTGCACTTCGTCGAGTCTGAATCCCATCGTTTGGATCACCAAGAATTTGATCAATTGGGTGATTTATAGTCCATCGCTGAGCCGGAATCCCAACTTGAACTTGAGGAGCTGAAGATGAAGCTTCAGCGACGTCGGGAGTATCAGCCAAGAGAGGAATTGATGCAGTTGTCATTATATTCACTGATTGCTGAGAAGTAGATGGAATGTCTGAGACATTTGGATCAACTGCAGGTATAGTGTTTATAGGAACAGCTGAGACCCATGATGTTTCAGCTTCACTATTCTGCATGTTTGGAATGATAGTGGGACTATCATCTTCTACTGGATGAGCATGAGGAGTGGGAATATCTTCTGAATCACCAAGATGAGAAAACATCCATTGATTCAGTTCTTCTGTATCAGCGTTCGGTTTAGAGTTCGCTGAACGGGATTCGTCAAACGTGACGTGAATAGTTTCTTCCACAGTTTGTCTTCTTCGATTGAAGACTCTGAAGGCTTTGGAAACTGAGGAGTATCCAACAAAAATTTCATCATCAGCCTTAGGATCGAACTTTCCATGAGCATCTCTATTGTTCAGTATGAAACACTGACATCCAAAGATGTGAAGAAAGCTGATTGAGGGCTTTCTCCCATGAAAAAGTTCATAGGCTGTTTTATTGAATCTTTTGACTATCAGCGACCTGTTTTGCGTAAAACAAGCAGTGTTGACAGCTTCTGCCCAAAACTGAGTAGGCAGGTGAGAATCGCTGAGCATTGAACGTGCAGCTTCAATAATTGTTCTATTTCTTCTTTCAGCGACTCCATTTTGTTGCGGTGTTCTCACTGAAGAAAAGTTGTGAGAAATACCCTTACTCTCAAAGAAGGAATCAAGATAACTGTTTTTTAATTCAGTTCCATGATCACTCCTTATTGAGCGAACGGTCAGATTGTTCAGGGTTTCCATCTTCCGAACAAAGGTGATGAGTTCTTCAGGGGTGTCACTCTTAGAACGGAGAAACATTACCCAAGTGAAGCGAGAGAATTCATCAACTATGACCAGTGTATATTTCTTTCTAGCGATGGATTGTTTGTTAACAGGGCCAAACAAATCCATATGGAGTAGTTGTAGAGGAGATGACACTGAAGAAACTTGCTTTGATTTAAAGCTTGCTTTGGTCTGCTTCCCTTTTTCACACGCTGAACATAACGACTCTTTGGCGTATGAATGCTGAGGTAGACCAGTGACTAACTCTTTTGAAGAAAGAGTGTTCAGTGTCTTGAAATTTAGATGAGATAGCCTCTTATGCCATAGCCAGTTGACATCAGATGAGGCATTTGAGAAGAAACAGGAGTTCTCAGTGGTTGTTGAGTCCATGTTTATTACATAAACATTTTCCAAACGATAACCGCTGAGAGCTATCTTCTCCTTTTTGTCAGAGACAAAGCAGGATTCCTTAGTAAAGATTACTTTGTTATCCATGTCGCAAAGCTGACTGATGCTTAGAAGATTATGCTTCAGCCCTTCAACATATGCGACTCTTCTGAAGGAAGTTGTACCATTTGAAAGTACACCATACCCTCGGGTATGTCCTTTTCCATTTCCACCGAAAGTCACAGAGGGACCCTTCTCTTCCTTGTATTCGGCGAGCAGGCTTTTCTTACCAGTCATGTGTCTAGAGCATCCGCTATCGAGATACCAGATACCCATCTTAACCTGCAATACAAAGGAAGATTAGTTTTTCTTGGGTACCCACTTAACCATGTATACACGTTTGTCAGTGGAAGTAGTTGGAATGGAAGGTTCAGCAGTCTTCGCAGCATTTGAAGATTCAGCTTTTTCTTTCTTCACTTTGGTAATTTCTTAACCTCAGTGGTAGAATTCACCTTGACCTGATTTGCACCAGGGTTGGTCTTCTTTGCCTTGGGGGCAATCTTCACCTTAGCTATCTTTTCAGCTTTGGTGGCTGTGGGGCACTTACTAGCAATATGATCAGTGAGTCCACAGTGATAACATTTCCTATAGCTGAAAGTAGTTCTAGGACCATTTGTATGCTGAGCTTTTAATTTAGAATAAGAAGTACCAGCACCAAGTAAGCTATTTGCTTTATAAATGGGACGAACATTCAGTTCTTCAGATTTCTTACCAAGGACATCCAATCTGAGTCTAGGAGTAGATCGCTGAATAAATCCAGATATCTGCTTCCTTGATCCAGAGGGATGAGCCACTGAAGCTTTAGAAGCATTCAGTTTTGGTACTAAGGTACCCTTCTGAGGATTCTGGTAAATAACAATTCCTTTACCTTTGTCTTTACAGACAGAGGTAGGTTTTGAATAAACCATTTTCTCCTTGCCTTTTGAGGAGGTAGGAGTTTCCTCAGGGATTGGTGTAATGGACGAGGAGCACTGAGAAGATGAAGTATCAGCGACTGAGGATACGAACGTTCCAAATTTAAGCATTGAACGTTCAGTGGTTGGTTTTGAAGTTTCATATTTGTGACCCAAACCACGTTTATCACTCAGTGGAATTTGAGACTTTATTATCTCAGTGATCTTTGTTGAAGAATTACACCATCTTTCAACAGTAGCTTTTTCAGCCTTTAATGCAGCGATAGCTTCTGCTCGTTCGATTTTGACTAGCTGATTTAAATATACTTGATCTTTAAAATCTTCTTCAATTTTAGAAAGCCTTTCTATTTGAAGGTGGCAGTTTTTAAGCTTTTCAGCGAGATCAAGATTTTGGTTTTCAACCACAGTTTTGCCGTTCATGGCTTCGTATAAACTTCTAGTCAAGAGATCGATCTTACGGAGACTATCAGCTTCATCAATATTTGCAATATTGGTAAAGAAAGAAGGTGATACCTGAATGGCAGATGTTGAAGTGGAGGGAATGTCTGAACTTTCTTCCTCTTCTTCAATCTTGGCCATGAGACATTGATTTGCCTCATCATCTTCAGAGTCAGATGATGATGCTTCTTCATCAGAAGCAGCCCAATCATAGTCAGCCATCAGGCCTTTGCCTTTCTTCTTAAAGGTTTTCAGCTTCGCATATTTTTCTTTCAGCTTTGAGTATTTGTCATCTTTATTCCTTGGAACAAAGGATTTCTTTGTAAAAGCTGAGGGTCTAGAAACTTTCTTAGACCTGCACTCGTTAGCAAAATGTCCTATTTTTTCGCAGTTAAAACAAGTAGCAGTAGCCTTATCAATAAAAACTGATGATTTAGGCTTGTAAGTTTTGGAAAGAGGTTTGTTCTTTCTAAACATTTTCTTTTTGGCAAATCTCCTGAACTTCTTAGTTAGGAGAGCCAAAGATTCATCATCTGAAAAATCAGAATCTGATGACCTTTCAGAGTTACTCTCTAACTCAGTGATAGTGACCGAGGGTCGCTGAGTAGAAGGTTGATCTGAGATTAAAGCAACAGGGGTGCTTTTGGAATCTTTTACAAGATTCTTCTTAAGATGGCTTGATTTCTCATGATTCAGCAACGTGCCATATAAGGTAGCAAGGGTCATTGATTTTAGATCCTTTGACAGCTTGAGACACATAGAATAATTGTTCCAGCTTTTAGGTAAACATTCTAGAAACTTTGTCAGCACCTCAAAGTTAGAATATTCCTTACCAACAGTTTTCAGATCTATAATTAAACAATTAAAACGTTGGTGAACTTCAGAGAGAGTTTCATTCTTACCAGAAATGAAGCTTTCGTATTGTCTTACCAGGTTGATCTTTCTTGAGTCCTGGACTTCAGACGTTCCTTCATACTGAACACATATTGTGTCCCACATGGCTTTTGATGATTTCAGGTTCATGACAGAATGGTAGACTTCGTCAGGAAGGGCCATGGATAGTATGGATCTGGCTTTTGTATCTATAGCCACTTTCTTCTTATCTTCGTCAGTCCACATGGGTATTTCCTTAGGAATCAGCCTTTCTGGAATAGCAGGTCTATTTGCAGTGGCTGGAACTGAAGGATCAATTGTTACAGGGATGTATGGGCCGTTTTCAAGATAGTAAGGCATAGTGGGATCTACACCTTCTAAGAAGAGTGTCATCCTATTTTTCCACAAGTTGAAGTTGTCTCTGGAAAATCTAGGGGGTTTTGCAAGAGAACCATTGTCTATATAATTTGTGTTTGTGTTGGTGGCCATTTTCAGATAATAGCAAGGAAGAGAAATATCTTAGATTAGATCTTGTTTATGAGATTAAACAAATCCGCTCTGATACCACTTGTTGGTCCCGAAGGCCTATACAAGTTTGTAGAAGGGGGGGGGGGGGGGGGTTGAATACAAACACACGGATTTTACTTTTCTAAATTGTTTATTGATAAATCATTAACAATTTACAGCTTGTTGCGGAAACAAGATTAAGGATAAACCTAAATCTAAACAAGTTGGAACACTAAGGTTTCTTGCACTAAGAGAGATAAGGAAATTACTAATAATAACCTATCTTGAGATAAGAGATTGAACTTGTCCAGAGTTAGCAAGTTACTTCAAATGAAGTGAGTTCATCTCTTTATATACTGCATGCATTTAATGCAAGTCAGTATATACTTTACACGTGTCATCAGCTGGTTGGTTGCATGTCATTGACCTTGGTTGACAACCTTAGTAGCCGTATGGATGAACAGTGTAGTATCAGTGTGGTTGTACGATT
The DNA here is from genome assembly GCA_033807775.1 of Saussurea involucrata. Lineage (NCBI taxonomy): Eukaryota > Viridiplantae > Streptophyta > Magnoliopsida > Asterales > Asteraceae > Saussurea > Saussurea involucrata. The sequence continues at coordinate 33,551,603 of CM066326.1, read as the reverse complement.
TCAGATATTCGGAGGTTCTTTTCTGACATTTCGTACAGAGTCGTGCAAGGGTGGATAAGACAAAAGTATTTTGTACGGAGGACTTCATGGTCAGCTTTCGTTGATTCAGCGATCTATCATTTCATATCAGCGAATGATAGAGTTCAGCGATAGCTGAAGTCTTGTACTTGATACTTCACGTTGAGTGGACAAATCTGAGTCTTCGCTGATCCGCATCAGTTCATTAGGAGACTTGTCGCTGGTTCTTGAGCTTGATCTTCGACTTCAGCGTAGAACCTTTGTTGACGTGAAACTTGTCTTCAGGGATCATAAGTAAGCAACTAACTTATCAGCGATCATCATAATGACTGAACAGACTCAGAGCATTTATGGTGAACAGTTTCGCTGAATGTTTAACTTAAAGAGCGAGAGTTCCTATCAGCGGTACTGGAAGATCTAAAATACTTATCAGCGATAGTGAAACTCTGATACATATTGTTTACTTACAATTTTCACTAAGTATTTAAGAGAGGGTCATTATCAAATCACTGAGGGTTTGGATCAACAACACAGACATCCAAAGATGTGAAGAAAGCTGATTGAAGGCTTTCTCCCATGAAAAAGTTCATAGGCTGTCTTTTTGAATCTTTTGACTATCAGCGACCTGTTTTGCGTAAAACAAGCAGTGTTGACAGCTTCTGCCCAAAACTGAGTAGGCAAGTGAGAATCGTTGAGCATTGAACGTGCAGCTTCAATAATTGTTCTATTTCTTCTTTCAGCGACTCCATTTTGTTGCGGTGTTCTCACTGAAGAGAAGTTGTGAGAAATACCCTTACTCTCAAAGAAGGAATCAAGAGAACTGTTTTTGAATTCAGTCCCATGATCACTCCTTATTGAGCGAACGGTCAGATTGTTCAGGGTTTCCATCTTCCGAACAAAGGTGATGAGTTCTTCAGGGGTGTCACTCTTGGAACGGAGAAACATAACCCATGTGAAGCGAGAGAATTCGTCAACTATGACCAGCGTATATTTCTTTCCAGCGATGGATTGTTTGTTAACAGGGCCAAACAAATCCATATGGAGTAGTTGTAGAGGAGATGACACTGAATAAACTTGCTTTGACTTAAAGCTTGCTTTGGTCTGCTTCCCTTTTTCACACGCTGAACATAACGACTCTTTGGCGTATGAATGCTGAGGTAGACCAGTGACCAACTCTTTTGAAGAAAGAGTGTTCAGTGTCTTGAAATTTAGATGAGATAGCCTCTTATGCCATAACAGTTGACATCAGATGAGGCCTTTGAGAAGAAACAGGAGTTCTCAGTGGTTGTTGAGTCCATGTTTATTACATAAACATTTTCCAAACGATAACCGCTGAGAGCTATCTTCTCCTTTTTGTCAGTGACAAAGCAGAATTCCTTAGTAAAGATTACTTTGTTATCCATGTCACAAAGCTGACTGATGCTTAGAAGATTATGCTTCAGCCCTTCAACATATGCGACTCTTCTGAAGGAGGTTGTACCGTTTGAAAGTACACCATACCCTCGGGTATGTCCTTTTCCATTTCCACCAAAAGTCACAGAGAGACCCTTCTTGTAAAGCCTGTGTCCCGGTATGTTTATATACATTTTAATTAATTGCTTTAATATCGTTCTTTTAGCGAATCTTTACAAACGGGGTTAGCAAGTTTGACCAAATGCGTAATAAATCTTTAAACCCTTTTAAAATGTTTACCTTTAATTGTTTTGGTTAGTGGTTTGGTGTCAAAAAGGACCTTATTGCTAACTTGGTTGCATTTTGGGTAGTTAAGAGAAGTCCTTAGAAGTCGAGGGACCATTTTCGTCTTTTTGGTGAAACCTTAGCATGGATTCGGCCCATGCAAGGAGAGGGCCGAGACCTTTTTTTTTCCTAGTCTCGTTTTTCCCTTTCTTGTTAGCCAAGCAAACCAAAAACTATCCTAACCCTATTGTCTTGTGGTGCGGCAACGAGAAGAGACCGAGAGAGAGAGTGATCGCGAGAGATTGAGAGAGAGAAGGCGAGAGGGAGGGAACTCGCCGGAGGCCGCCGTCACCAGCTCTGTTCGTCGGAGAAGTCGAGGGAGAGAGGAGCAACCGTTGCTAGGTAAGTCGTCCGTTTCGTTTCGTTTTGTTTTGTTTCGTTTCCTTTCCTTTTCGCTTCCTCCGGTGAAACTACCACCGCCGCACGCCGCCGCTACGGTGGCCGTGGGTGGTCGGCAGTGTGTGTGCGTGGGTGGTGCGTGGGTTGTCCAGCCCTAGTTGCAAACCCGAATCGCGTAAACCGTTTTATAAAATCGTCAATTTATGTGAAAAACGTCCTTCTGCCACTGTTTTGCGTCAACCATAACTTTTCTGTCGTAACTCCGATTGAGCCGAAACTGGCGCCCGCGGTTCAAGCTCGGGGTCGGGCATGTTTTCCATGTTTTAGCGGAAAACTGGTTCGGCCTCTAGCTAGGTGGAAAAGTGGTCGTAAGTTCAGTGAATCGTCATTTTATGTAAAAGAAACTGCAGTTCGGTCACTGTTTTGCGTAAGCTGTAACGTTTTCCTCGTAACTCGGATTGGGGTGATTTCAGTGCCAAAAGTTCCCTTTTTGAGTCTATAAACTTTTCTGTGTTTTGTTGAAAATCCAGTTCGGAGCGTAGCTTAGGCCAAATCGTCGTTTTATACTGATAAGTGCTGTTTTTCGCTGTTCTGCGGGCTGATCTTATAAAATCCGTAATTAAATGTAGAAAAATCGTTAGGAGGTGTATAATATGTCCTTGGAACCCTAACTCAGAGTACTTTCTGGTCATGTAATTTAATTAAGGTTTTTCTGGGTTTAAAGAGGTCGAAACAGGTCCTGAACAGACCTGTTTGGCGAGAACGGAAAATGGTTTTTAGTGACGGTTTAAGCGTGTGTCGTGTCATAGGGTCCGGGTCTCGTATTGACACGTTTTATCATGCGTTTAGGTGCTGGGAAGTGACCGTATTTGTGAAGCTTGATTTGTGTTGTTAAGCTAGGCGCGCATTTGAGGTGAGTTCTCTCACTATATCTAATAATAGTTGTTTTACCATTGCTGTAGTAGGTGTGTGGTAGCTTTATGTGCTTGTGTTGGGGAGATGGATAGTGGGGTGTCTAGTTGGTACTATGTTGCCATGTTGACTCGGTGGGACCGAGGGTCCGGCGGGGCCGGAGGTTTTATACGCGGGGCGTAGAGACTCGGTGGGACCGGGGATTCGGCGGGGCCGAAGATGTTATCATGTGGTCGGTGGGACCGACTTGTGCCTTTTAGGTGGGTGGTTGTGGATATACATGTTTATGATTTGTTCGTAGACCTGTATGATCGTTCATGTGTCACTATCTGTTGTAGGGGTAGTGTGGAATAACTGTATTATTTATGGTGTTTGAATTCACTAAGCTTCGTGCTTACCCTTTCCCAATAAACTGTGGTTTCAGGTACGTGTGGCTCTAAGGCGTGACGGGTACACACTGGTACGCGAGGAGAGCTGGTTGCTTTATGATTTTAATAATTAAACGTTTATTCCGCTGGTTTTATTTTATAAAGATATTAATTATGTGTTTGCAAACGAAGCGTTGGGATCATTTAATGAGTTGTTATAAATGAAATGTTTATTTTAAAATTTTAAATTTGCTTGTAATTTTTGGGACGTTACACTTCTCTTCCTTGTATTCAGCGAGCAGGCTTTTCATTCCAGTCATGTGTCTAGAGCATCCGCTATAGAGATACCAGATACCCTTTCTTAACCTGCAATACGAAGGAAGATTAGTTTTTTTTGGGTACCCACTTTACCATGTATACACATTTGTCAGTGGAAGTAGTTGGAATGGAAGATTCAGTAGTCTTCGCAGCATTTGAAGATTCAGCTTTGTCTTTCTTCACTTTGGTTAATTTCTTAACTTCAGTGGTAGGATTCACCTTGACCTGATTTGCACCAGGGTTGGTCTTCTTTGCCTTGGGGGCAATCTTCACCTTAGCTATCTTTTCAGCTTTGGTGGCTGTGGGGCACTTACTAGCAATATGATCGGTAAGTCCACAGTGATAACATTTCCTATAACTAAAAATAGTTCTAGGACCATTTGAATGCTGAGCTTTTAATTTCGAATTAGAAGTGCCAGCACCAAGTAAACTATTGGCTTTAGAAATGGGACGAACATTCAGTTCTTCAGATTTCTTACCAAGGACATCCAATCTGAGTCTAGGAGTAGATCTCTGAATAGATCCAGATATATGCTTCCTTGATCCAGAGGGATGAGCCACTGAAGCTTTAGAAGCATTCAGCTTTGGTACTAAGGTACCCTTTTGAGGATTCTGGTAAATAACAATTCCTTTACCTTTGTCTTTAGAGACAGAGGTAGGTTTTGAATAAACCATTTTCTCCTTGCCTTTTGAGGTAGGAGTTTCCTCAGGGATTGGTGTAACGGACGAGGAGCACTGAGAAGATGAAGTATCAGCGACTGAGGATACGAACGTTCCAAATTTAAGCATTGAACGTTCAGTGGTTGGTTTTGGAGTTTCATATTTGTAACCCATACCACGTTTATCACTCAGGGGAATCTGAGACTTTATTATCTCAGTGATCTTTGTTGAAGAATTACACCATCCTTCAACAGTAGCTTTTTCAACCTTTAAAGCAGCGATAGCTTCTGCTCGTTCGATTTTGACTAGCTGATTTAAATATACTTGATCTTTAAAATCTTCTTCAATTTTAGAAAGCCTTTCTATTTGAAGGTGGCAGTTTTTAAGCTTTTCAGCGAGATCAAGATTTTGGTTTTCAACCACAGTTTTGCCGTTCATGGCTTCGTATAAACTTCTAGTCAAGAGATCGATCTTACGGAGCCTATCAGCTTCATCAATATTTGCAATATTGGTAAAGAAAGAAGGTGATACCTGAATAGCAGATGTTGAAGTAGAGGGAATGTCTGAACTTTCTTCCTCTTCTTCAATCTTGGCCATAAGACATAGATTTGCTTCATCATCTTCAGAGTCAGATGACGATGCTTCTTCATCAGAAGCAGCCCAATTATAGTCAGCCATCAGGCCTTTATTATTCTTCTTAAAGCTTTTCAGCTTTGCACATTTTTCTTTCAGCTTTAAATATTTGTCATCTTTATTCCTTGGAACAAAGGGTTTCTTTGTAAAAGCTGAGGGTCTAGAAACTTTCTTTGACCTGCACTCGTTAGCGAAATGTCCTATCTTTTCGCAGTTAAAACAAGTAGCAGTAGCCTTATCAACAAAAGCTGATGATCTAGGCTTGTCAGTTATGGAAAGAGGTTTGTTCTTTCTAAACATTTTCTTTTTGGCAAATCTCTTGAACTTCTTAGTTAGGAGAGCAAAGATTCATCATTATCTGAATAATCAGAATCTGATGACCTTTCAGAGTTACTTTCTAACTCAGTGATGGTGACCGAGGGTTGCTGAGTAGAAGGTTCCTCTGAGATTAAAGCAACAGGGGTGCTTTTGGAATCTTTTACAAGATTCTTCTTAAGATGGCTCGATTGCTCATGATTCAGCAACGTGCCATATAAGGTTGAAAGGGTCATTGATTTTAGATCATTTGATAGCTTGAGACACATAGCATAATTGTCCCAGCTTTCAGGTAAACATTCTAGAAACTTTGTCAGCACTTCAAAGTTCGAATATTCCTTACCAACAGTTTTCAGATCTATAATTAAACAATTAAAACGTTGGTGAACTTCAGAGAGAGATTCCTTACCAACAGTTTTCGTATTGTCTTACCAGGTTGATCTTTCTTGAATCCTGGACTTCAGACGTTCCTTCATACTGAACACATATTGTGTCCCACATGGCCTTTGATGTTTTCAGATTCATGACGGAATGGTAGATAGATAGTATGGATCTGGCTTTTGTATCTATAGCCACTTTCTTCTTATCTTCGTCAGTCCATTGAAAGATTTCCTTAGGTACCAGCCTTTCTGGAATAGCAGGTCTATTCTCAGCGGCTGGAACAGCAGCATCAATTCTTACAGGGATGAATGGACCATTCTCTAAATAGTAAGGCATAGTAGGGTCTACACCTTCTAAGAAGAGTGTCATCCTATTTGTCCATAGGTTGAAGTTATCTTTGGAAAATCTAGGGGGTTTAGCAAGAGAACCATTGTCTATATAATTTGTGTTTGTGTTGGTGGCCATTTTCAGATAATAGCAAGGAAGAGAAATATCTTAGATTAGATCTTGTTTATGAGATTAAACAAATCCGCTCTGATACCACTTGTTGGTCCTGAAGGCCTATACAAGTTTGTAGAAGGGGGGGTTGAATACAAACACACAGATTTTACTTTTCTAAATTGTTTATTGATAAATCAATAACAATTTACAGCTTGTTGCGGAAACAAGATTAAGGATAAACCTAAATCTAAACAAGTTGGAACACTAAGGTTTCTTGCACTAAGAAAGATAAGGAAATTACTAATAATAACCTATCTTGAGATAAGAGATTGAACTTGTCCAGAGTTAGCAAGTTACTTCAAATGAAGTGGGTTCATCTCTTTATATACTGCATGCATTTAATGCAAGTCAGTATACACTTTACACGTGTCATCAGATGGTTGGTTGCATGTCATTGACCTTGGTTGACAACCTTAGTAGCCGCATGGATGAACAGTGTAGTATCAGAATGGTTGTACGATTTCAGACAGTCGGAGGTTCTTTTCTGACATTTCGTACGGAGTCGTGCAAGGGGGGTTAAGACAAAAGTACTTTGTACGGAGGACTTCATGATCAGCTTTCGTTGATTCAGCGATTATCATTTTCTATTCAGCGAATGATAAAGTTCAGCGATAGCTGAAGTCTTGTACTTGATACTTCACGTTGAGTGGACAAATCTGAGTCTTCGCTGATCCGCATCAGTTCATTAGGAGACTTGTCGCTGGTTCTTGAGCTTGATCTTCGACTTCAGCGTAGAACCTTTGTTGACGTGAAACTTATCTTCAGGGATCATAAGTAAACAACTAACTTATCAGCGATCATCATAATGACTGAACAGACTCAGCATTAATGGTGAACAGTTTTGCTGAATGTTTAATTTAAAGAGCGAGAGTTCCTATCAGCGGTACTGTAAGATCTTAGTCCTTATCAGCGATAGTGAAACTCTGATACATATTGTTTACTTACAATTTTCACTAAGTATATAAGAGAGAGTCATTATCAAATCACTGAGGGTTTGGATCAACATTTTGGTTCAAAACGATTTTGGTCAAGGCTACTAACTGCGCATTCATGGTTTTAAGTGCTTCAGAATTGATGGTGTTGGTCTTTGGTACTACTGTTCTAGGATTGGACCACTCGGTATTGTTGTTGGACACTTTTTCTAAGATTTGATATCCTTCATTGTAGGTTTTACTCGTGAATGTTCCACCGGCTGTTGCATCTAAGATGATTTTGGCTGCGTTGGAAAGACCATTGTAAAAGGTCTCCAATTAGAAGCAATGTGGGATGCCATGATGTGGGCACTTTTGAAGTAAATCTTTAAATCGTTACCATGCAACTGAAACAGCCTCATCTTCTTCTTGCCTAAACAAAATTATGTCATTTCGAAACCTTACATTCCTCGTTGGAGGAAAGTATTTTTGCAAAAATTTATCGGCAAGTTCTTGCCAAGTGGTTATCGAGTGAGGTTCATGCGAGTTCATCCATGACTTCGCCTTATCCCTTAGTGAAAAAGGAAAAAGTCTTAGTCTTAATGCTTCATCACTCACACCTTGTAACTGAAAGGAATCGGTCATTTCAAAGAAAGATTTTAAGTGCGAGTGCGGATCCTCATATGGCGATCCTCCAAACTGACCCATGGCTTGAATCATTTGAAACATCACCGTTTTGAGTTCAAAATGGTTTGCAACAATGTTGGGCCTTAGAATCTCGGAGCTTAAGTCATTAGCTCCGGAAGTAGCGTAGTCCCGTATTTTTCGATCTTTGCTATCGGCAATCGTTACTGTGGTCTCCACTATAGGTGGTGGTATTGCTGCCATGTTTACAGTGGGGATCACAGGGGGTTGTCGATTTTTGTTTTTACGTCTTCTTCTAAAAGTCTTTTCTATTTCAAGATCGATTGGTACCAAAGGTTCGTGTTGTTGCCGTGGCATGCAACACGAAAAGCTTAGCAAACGAGTTACTCGGGCTCGAACAAAAACTAATATCTTGAGATTTAAAATCACGCCAGTCCCCGGCAATGGCGCCAAAAACCTGTTACGTGCGAAATATGTGTTTTAATCGCAGTGGGTTGCAAACTGTCCACATTGGGAAGTGCAAGTGTACACTGTCCACTATGATCGTCACAGCAAGTAATAGTTGGTAAAATACCATAATCGAATCCACAGGGACTGGACAATCAAGACAATACGGTTCTTATGAGCTCCTTTTACAAGTTTCAATTAGAGAGGAAAATAATACTTTGGTTTGGTTTGGTGAAATAGCTACTTTAAACGATTTACTAAAGGTTAAAAAGGAGGAATGTAGGTTGGATTTTCCCTAGATTTTATATCAAATACTCGATCCTTAGTAGTGATCCTCGTATTCGTGGTGGACATTTTCGCTAGAAAAGCCCGGTTACAAAATACTCACACCGTTTAGATAAAAATCCCATACTTTTAGTACTTATTGTTTTGTCAATGGTGATCTCAAGAATGGACCTTTTCAAGTCTCGATGGAATGTGTAGAGACAAATACTCTAAGTGTTTTTAATACACAAATTAGCTTGCCTACTACTCCAGTGGGTTGAGATTTGCTCACTGTGCCGACCTCACTTTCGTAAGTGTCATAAGAATTCTTTCGAATCCCCTAGCATCATTCAAGCTCGTGTCACTACGTTCTACTTATTTCTAAGTTAAGAACTAGACTTTAGATCCTTGCAAGTGATCGGCTTGTTCGCATCCTTGGGTAAATATCGAGAATGAATGACCAAAACAACAAATATTCTAAGTATAAAGATTACTCAAGCATTTTTAATAAAATCCAGGTACTTCTCCTTCCTACATCCCAAAGGGTGTTTAGCCCATACTTGAAGTAAAGAAAGCAAAAGAGTAGAAGTTGCACATAATTAAACTGAAAGTGACTTGAATAGAACTCACAGTGGGGAACGAGGGTTCGTCCCTGTCACTGTGTATTGCGAACTACAATTAAGCTAAGAAAGTAAATTACTGAAAATTAAGGCTAGTTACTGCAGTAAATAAAAGACTAAAGCTAATGTGGTAGTTGTGAGAATTTAAGGCTAAGCAAAAACTCCAAGGATGATAATAAATGATACCCAAGTGCTCCTTTATATACTAGGAGAAGGAGTTGGGTATTACACAAAAGAGGTGGGTCTTCCAATGGGTAAAGACTGCTGTGTTGTGGCAGAAATTAGTTCCTTGTGTAATCCTTTTATCTAATGGACTCTTTTCCAAGTCAATCTCCAAGTACAAGGAGGTGTACTTGATGCTATCTCCAATGAAAACTACCTTGTACTTCTCCAGCCCATATTTTCCTGCCATTTGAACCTTCTAAACTCTAGGTTTTATATTTCCAGCCCATGGTTTTCTTTTGTTTTCTTGATCTGCTCGAAGAGTGGGGAACCGGAGTGGGCACAACAGTGGTCACTGCAGGATAAAACGTGAAAAACACCCAAATTCTACCAAATAATTTATTAAAGACCATGGTTCACTCCTTTTGCTCGTTTTCGTGAAATATACCAAGAATGGGTGTTTTAAGAAGTGAAATGGCTAAAATTGACAAAGTAAAGAGGAAAATAAATGGAAATAATAACTCTAAAAATAGAGTTATCACACTGGGAGGGGGTTGGAGATTTGTGCCTTCTTCTTCTGCGGCATCTTTTTCTGTAGGACCCTTTATGGTTTCTACCCTAACCTCCGTGGTTTCTACTCTAACATCTTCTTCTGTGCGTATAGGGGTTGGTTCCTGAGTGTTAAGCTCTAGATGGAGGAAAGGATTGTGCAGAACCTCTAGAGTCTGACATTGAATGTTCTGAGGAGTTTGATCATGTTCATCCAAGTTTGAGGCTATCGTGTAGTTGGGTGTCTTTGTTGATTAATGAGACAACGGTTCTGCGGTCCATCCTGAAGGATCTAAGGTGTGAGCTATTTCGGTTTGGATGAGGAAGGCATTAAAGTCTCCCTGTTGATCTGCATAGTTTATTGGGAAGGGAGGTTGCAGAGGTATAGTTTGGTCTTCCTCTTCCTGTTCGACTCCCTCTGTAATGGACTGCAGAGGTGATGTGGGTTTCTTCTTTTTTGACTTCCTCCTTTTTGGCTTAGGGGCTCCCTCCTCTGTGGATTTGGTTTTTCGTTTCTTTTGTTTTTTAGGGGAGGGAGGTGCAGAGGATCCTGTTTCTTTTCTTTTGGGGTGTGGTTGCAGAGGTTGAAGTTTCCTCTGTGGGTTTCCTTTTCTTTTGGGGTGTGGTTGCAGAGGTTTTTCTCTTAGTTGAAGGGATAATGGATTCTCTCTGTTTGTTGAACCTCTCTTGTATTTGCTTATGTTTCTTAAACGCTACTTCCCACTCTTCTTCTGTCACCCTTTCCACTACATCTAAATCTAATGGGGCTCCCTGACGCGGGGGTGTCACAGGACTTGGTTCTAGAGTCCTGTGGACGCGTATATATTCTAACTTCATCTCTTTATTTTTGACATATCCCATAAGGTAATTTGACAGAGGTCTGCAATGAGGGTAACCATCTAGATGTTCTGTTGTAGTGTTCTTTGACATGGCAAAGAGTTTGGTGGTTGGTCCCTCTATTGGCCATTGTTGCATAAGTAGCAGAGGTTCGAGTAAAACTCCGAGAAGTCGTTGGTATTGCAGAGGTGGTAGATAATTCGGTGTACTCTCTTTTGTCTTAATCGTGGCAATATTTCTATCAATGGTGTTAACCATTTCTTGCATCATTATGGTGGCATAATCAAGAGGAAGATCATAATATACCCCATACATGATGGATAGAATTTGATGTGAACTCTGGTCAGGGCTGCCTATTTTTCCAGTGAGGCATCTGTTTAAGATTGAGAAGAGGGTATTCCATAGAGGTGGTAGTCTGCCTCTGCGGAAATCGTTTCTTTTTCTTAGGGTTGTGTTGTACCCTAACATTTCCAAAAATCTGCAGATCTCCTCATCTGTTGGTTCATCTGCAAACTGCTTTATACCTAGAAGACCTCTTGTTGGAAGATTGAACTCAAATGAGAACATTGCTCTGTTGAACTTGAGTTCAATATGCTCGGATTTATCAGGTGTAGATATGTAGCCTTTGATCTGTCTGTCATTTGAATCGTATCTGCAACTCTGCCAGAACTGATTCAAATACCTAACTGGGATTTTGGTGGGAGTTTTGGATAGAAGATGGTAGAGAAAATGGTTTTGAAGAATGTGGAGAAGAATGGCATGTGCTTCTCCAAAAGAAGTTTCCGATGGTACTAAATAATAGTTATTGGATTTTAAAGGAAGAGTTTGCTCTAAATGTTCATGAGCAATAAAATCTTGGAGATGGGTTGTTGGGATAAAGTTTGCTTCGTCGTCGGAGTTGTCCTGTTCTTGGTTGCTGACGATGTTAGGATGTTGGGAGTGCTCAGATACCACTGGAGAGTGTTCAGGGGTTTTCGCCGGAGAGGTTTGTGCAGTATGTGAACTGGAAGCCATTTTTGCAATTAGGAACAGATGAAGTTTTGAGAATAGTTGCAGGTTCGCCGGAGAAGAAAGTAAGTTCGTAAAGTTTTTATGAGGAGAGGTACTTTGGGTTTTATACTGAGGAGTGACGGTTAGAATCTGAAAGGGTTAATATTTGGAGGTGAATAATATTTGGGGTCCGCACTTGAGTGGTTACGGCTAGTTCAACTTTCCAGGAGAACGTGTGCTGTGTACGTCCAATGAAAATGTGACACGTCAGCGGTGTCAGAGCATGACTTGACGTCGTGCGAGGCCCATTAATGCTTGGCGATTGTGTGTTTCTTTTCCTCCATATATTTTTCACTCGCAGTAAAATAGCTGTTACTGTTGCAGAAATGTCCAAAGTAAAAACTGACAGAGGCTCTGTGATTTACAGAAGTTCTGTGATTTGAAAACCTTGTTTTTCTTTCCTCTGTAGGTTAAAAAAACGTTTGAAAAAGCATTGGATAGGATCGATAGATTTTTAGCGAAGAAATTGCTTTCACAGAGGTTTTGGAGCTCTGTCAGAGCTAGCAGAAGCTCTATGAGAGGAAATTTCTCATAACTAAAAATCTATTAAACTTTTTGATCATCCAAGTTTTTAATTGTTTTAAGAGATGTTTTTAGGACATATTTGGAAGTTGGTGTCCTAGAAAACTGTTTTGGAAAAAGGTTTTGTGCAGCAAAAGTTTGATATGTGATGGTCTACACAAGTTCTTTATTGTGGGAAGAACTCTGTAACCAATGACTTCTGTTGCAGTGCATATGTACGCGATGATTCTCTTTGAAAATGACACCCAAGGTGATCGACATAGTTTCCAAGATTATTGATTTATGATCATAGAGATTTTGCCTGCAGAACCTCTGTTGGACTTAGCACAGGCTCTATGACCTTAAATTTCTAATAATGGAAAGCCCAATATTCGTTTTGATCAAATTTTATTTGGAATGTTTTTAATAATGTTTCTAGAAAATTATTTCAAAAAGAATTTGTACGAGATACCGACCTTTTTGTTCTTCTTTGTCCGGCAAAGTTCTTTTCTTTTGTTGATGTCATATCTTCCTTGGCTCCCCCTTGACCTATAAATCTCTGTAGATTAAGCAAGATCTCCTATTGCTCCCCCTTGATCTAATCAACCTCTGTAGATCAGGTAGTTCTCCTTCTGCTCCCTCTTGACTTATGCTTGGTTTTTAAATGTGAAGTATAGAACATAAGTCAAGTGTGTCAGAGGTTCTGTGAGTATCGTCAGATGTTAATTCATGTCACTCATTTCAAGATCTTTGTTTATGACTACATCGTCTTTAATGTACCCCTTCTTGTCTCCAAAGGTCATAGGTCCACCATCGAGTTTTTCTTTGTACATGGACAGAAGACCTTTGTTGCCAGTTATGTGCCTCGAGCATCCGGAGTCTAGATACCAGATTAGCACATACTGTTTCTGCAAGACAATCAGAGAGTTTTAGGTACCCATATCCATATGGGTCCATTTTTGTTAGAATTTTCATGACATGCTTTGTTGAACTTGTTATACACACCAGAAATGAATAGCTTTTGAGTATTTTGAACAAGTGTAGAGCCTTTCACTATCCAAACCATTTTCACCCTTTTAAAAGCTTGATTAACTATGTTGTCTAGCCTATGATCATGGAAAAATTTAGAAGTGGAGGTCTGAATTTTTGAAAATATATTTGGCTTAATGAACCCTTTTGAAAAACTTTTTCCTTTTATTGAACTTGAACTTGAAGTTGTTTTAGGTGAATAATTTGAGTCTGCAAAGTCAAATTCCTTGAGCCTTTTAGCTAAATTATTCTTCTCTTTAAGATTCAAATCAAACTTCTTTAGAAGATCTGATTTATACACTTTCGCCAACGTAATCTTGGCTGACAAAACAAATAGTCTTTTTGTCAATTTGGACATTTCAGCTTTAAAAACCTTTCTTTCTCGCTCAAAAACATCTTTTAAACACTTTGTTTGAAATCCTTCAACCTTCACCTTTTCAGACTATTTTCTATTAAGATCATGCTCTTTCTCCTCCTTTTCAAGAGTTTTCTGTAACTCTGAAATTTTGCAAGAAAACACCATAGATTTTGTTTCAAAAATGGTTCTCTCTTTTTCAAATTTCTCTCTCTCACAGATCACAAGTTTCTCAAAATCAGAAATCGGACTAGAAAATTTTAAACATTTGAGTTCAAGTCTTTTCTTCTCTTCTTCAAAAATTGTCTTAACTTCCTCAAACTTCTCTTTCTCCTTTTCACAAAGCTTTTCTGACTCAGATAATTTCCTTTTTAGTTTAAGATTTTCACAGTTTAGAAGTTTACCTAATTCTTCAAGCTTAGCAATTTTATCTGAATCACTAAGAATGCTCTTGTTCCTTTCATCTAGTTCTTTCTCATGAGTAGGAATTATCTTGCGAAAATTTGTACTTAGTTTCGAATAATAATGAGAATCAGCATCACCACAAAATTTTATTCTAGACATTGTTACTTGAGAAATCTAGAGACAAATGAATAATGATTCAATCCCCGACAATAGTGCACTTTAATGGACTTTTAACGAAAGAAACATTTTCTAGTTTTATCAAATATCGAATAAATCGAAAATGGCTGAAAAACAGAATCTGTTTGAAGGAATGAAAAACAGGTTAAAATCAGACCACGTTTCTACCAATAATCTTGTTAAACGAGGATCGCTTGATTAAAAAATCAAGCTTCTCTCTGATACCAATTGTTGGTTCCCGTATTTGATTAACAAAGATTATCTAATCTATTAGTTCAAATAAGATGTGTTGCGGAAGCGTATTTGAAGAACTAACAGATATCTTTATATAGAAACAACACACAATATCAAATAATCAGTGTATGAAGAACAGATGAATATCTCAAAGATTACTGTATTTGATATATATTAAGAACTCCAAGAACTTCAAAGGATTGACAAGAAATATGCAGTTATTGGTGTGTGTGTTATGCTTAAGCTTAAAAGATATGAGTATTTTCGTGATGTTAAGCTTAATAGAAGAACTCAACATGAGTCTTCTATTTATACTACTTCTAAAGGGGACATACTTTAGACAATAGGGACTGATCTACAGTAGACAGGATTGGGTGAATAGTAGCTTGGTACGATGTTCATTTAATGCGTATGTTCCAATTCTGACAGAGCCCAATCAGAGTTTGACACGTGTAGTTGATGTCAGGGCACGCCTGGAACAAGTGGATGAACGGATCCTGGAACAGTAGAAAGATAATTGTAAATCTTCTAAGTCTTTAGTATAAACCGCAGAGGCTCTGTCAAGGGTGACAGAGGTTCTGCGGCTCGGTCCTCTGTGAGCAGTACTTCTGTAGTTCGTTCTTTGGTCTTGGCGTTTCTTGATTGATCTTTTTGTTTACTTCGGCAGAGCTTTGGTGACACTCCGTAGAACTTCTGTGATCACTCGGCAGAGCTTCTGTCGAAGTCTTCTATACTTAGCCTATTTTTCAATACTTCTAATATTATGAATATTGGAGCTAACATCTATACTTAGCCTATTTTTCTGTTGGTTAAATGTGCTCAAGAGTAATTGTAAAATAATATTACCGGTAATATATGATCCTATAAGGTCACACCGAACAACAAGTAGACACTAAATTGATATTTATAAGAATTTGATTCTTGATAAATATTATTTCTTGATGAATATTATTAATTATATTAATAAATATAATTTTTAATATAAGATGCAAAAGGGAAATCTAGTTTATTAAAATATGATGATTTTAATAACTAGTGGATACAAAAGATTTTAAACTATTTTAAACTAAAGGGGCTTGAAATGAAATTATGCATGGAAAGCTCATTTTTCATTGGATCACTTTATGAGTCAATAAAAAATACTTAACTTGACTTGTGGTTTTAGCATAAAAGAGATGATGAAGCCTTCCAAAAGACACACTTGATTTTTGCTCTCTCTCTCTCTCTCCTCTCTCCACTTTCGGCCGAACACACACATATAGTGTGTGTGTTTTGTGTTTTTCCATTTACAACTCTATTATAGAGTTCTTGAAGTCTTGCGTCAATCTTCAAGAAGAAGTACTAGCATACAATAGTGTTGGAACTTGTTGGTGGACAACTAAAGAGGAATTATTGGCTCATAAAGTGATCCAATGAAAAATGAGCTTTCCATGCATAATTTCATTTCAAGCCCCTTTAGTTTAAAATAGTTTAAAATCTTTATTTTAATTGTTTAAACTTGCTACTTGTAATCCCTCCTTGTATCCACTAGTTATTAAAATCATCATATTTTAATAAACTCGATTTCCCTTTTGCATCTTATATTAAAAATTATATTTATTAATATAATTAATAATATTCATCAAGAAATAATATTTATCAAGAATCAAATTCTTATAAATATCAATTTAGTGTCTACTTGTTGTTCGGTGTGACCCTATAGGATCATATATTACCGGTAATATTATTTTACAATTACTCTTGAGCCCATTTAACCAACAATCTCCCACTTGCTCAAGATTGCATTATAAAATAATATAGACAGTGGTGGACGTCTAGCAACATCTCACTGCCCCCAGTAATGTATGACGGTAAGTGTCATTCAACAACATTCAATTCCCACAAGCTCATATCTCCAATTGATGTATAAGGTGTGGTATCAGTATTTCCCTTTGTTTAGACATCATGTTGAGCATGAGACATGGATCACAATCATTCTCATTTATTGTTCAACTTTTTGTAAGGCGCCTTAGATGTCTCACTCTTAACATTTTAAGAGAAACAAATTCCATCTTGACTACATACGCCTCTTATGCAGTTCATGTCTTGCCCAATAATGGCCTTTATAGCTGCCTTTTTCAAGAACAACGGTTAACCATATTAAAACATAACACTCCCTACACTTGAGTCCCAAATATGCATCTCAGGTCGAAGGAAACAAAGATTCTACCTTCTATTCAAGAATTACTTATGACGACGATCCATGAAGCGATCTTGAAGCGGGTCAAGTCCAGTATTTGTTCCCTTAACAAGCACCTATGAACTTGGTTGCAACACTTTGCCACTTTTACTTTTAAAAGTCAACCAATCCAATTCATATTAGTCTTACTTCATAGTTGTTCCCACAACTATGATTGACTATGGACATTTAGAGTAATCAATTTATTCAAGGATTTAAACATGCTAATATATACCATTTAGAGGTCTAGCCTCGAAATAGAACATATCATTTTTGTAAGCATGAATAACATCGTCATTAAAACGATAAGTAAAACCAGATTGTTTTAAACGAGCAACTGAAATAAAATTCCTGGTCAAGCCAGGGACATAACACACATTGTTTAGTGTCAAATACAGTCCATTCGGTAAACGTAAATCGTAATCGCCTAAAGCTTGAGATTCAACTCTTGCTCCATTTCCAACGTGGAGTACGATTTCACCTGTCTTCAGTTGCTTACTTCTTCTGAACCCCTGTAACATGTTACATATGTGAGTTCCACACCCAGTATCAAATACCCAAGTGTTAGGTGAAAAAGTAAATAGATCTATTTCTATCACATAGATACCTGAAGTGCCTTCGCCGGCCTTCTTCTTCTTCAACTCCGCAAGGTAAGTAGGACAGTTCCTTTTCCAGTGACCAACCACGCCACATTCAAAACATGTGTCTTCTTTGGCCACCTTCTCCTTCTTTTTAGTTGGTGGGGTTCGGGCAACTCTCTTGCCCTTGCCCTTCACAAGCGTAGCCTTGGAGTTAGTAGTTTTGGGCTTCTTGGTTTTACCTTTCCGAATCATGAGCACATGAGGGGTTTTCTTTAGGAGATTCTTATCAGCAGTTTTGAGCATCTGATGCAGCTCTGAGATAGGTTTCTCCCAACCATTCATGTTGTAGTTCATGATGAAGGGGTCATAGGATTTGGGTGAAGAATTCAGAATAATATCCGTAGCCAAACCTGTTGGATATTTAGAGCCAAGACGCTCCAAATAATCCAAGTGACCTTTCATCATGAGTACGTGATTGCTCACATTTCCTCCTTCCTCCATCTTGCATGCATGTAACGATCGAACTGTTTTGAATCGTTCAGTGTGGGCTTGCTGCTGGAACATTTCTTTTAGCTGATTGATCATGTCAAATGCCGTGTGATTCTCGAAATTCTCTTGGAGTTCGGGAATCATTGTGGCTAGCATGAGACTCGACACTTCTATCGAATCATCCACATGTTTCGACCATTCAGCGTGAGGAGCCCTAGGAGTAACGGGAGGTTCATCGGGAATAGGGGTATCCAACACATACAACTTCTTTTCTGGCCTGAGAACAATTCTCAAATTTCGGCGCCAGATTAGGAAGTTGGTGTGGTTAAGTTTTTCTTTTTCTAGTAGAGATCGAAGGTAATTGGTATGGTGGTTCGTATTAGTTGCCATCTACAAAATTTTAACAAAATTCTATTTAGTATTTTCAATTTTTAAAACTTTATTTATTAATACCCTTTATGTATTTAAAACATTAATAATATAAAGTCTAGGATCCAACGTTGCAAAACAAATAAATGGTTAGGTGACCTTTATCCCATCTATTTAATTCAACATGGTAGGTGACGTTCGCCAATTTCATCCAAATGTAATTCCTAGTAATATGGGATCCTTAACAACGTTTGTTTTGGCATGTTTGATCCCATCTATGCCTCGGGTTTGTAGTTCTTAGGTGACCTTTATCACAAAAGATCCCCGATCAAGTCATCCAACTTGAACAACTTGTGGAGACGGCGCATAGCTAGTGGTTAGGTGACCTTTATCCCACTAGAAAACGCGAAACCACCTCGCCCATCAAAAGACGATCCAAGTAGTTAGGTGACCTTTATCCCACAATGATCATACAAGTGACGTGCGAGTGTTTTCAAAAGGACGGCATAGACTTGCGTTTATAAAAGGGATTTTAGATGTTTTATAATTCTAGTTTTATAAACATATCGTATCATGTATATTGCATGCATCCAATATCACATGGTACTTATAATTTTGAAAACATATTTTTTTTCTTTTATTGGTTCTTTAAAATAAAATCTCCATTTTATTAACTATTTCGTTGCAGTCAAATTCTTTTATATTAATATCCTATATTAAGGTTTTAGTTTGAGCGCATTAGAACCAATTTTAGTTCTTTTAATAAAACAACCTTTTATTATTTGACTTGGAGTTTGTATGAGTTTTAAAATCACAACTTTAACTCATTTTTAGTACTTCAAAAATTTTAAGAGTTTTTATAAAAATACTCCTTTTATTTAAAACTCATTTTTATCATTTTACTTTAAAATGTTATTTTGAAAAGCCAAAACTCCAAAAGATGATTTATTTTATGTTCAAAATATTATCTAGCATGCAAGAACCTATTTCAACCATACATGATAATATCAACATAAAAAATATCAAAAATATGTAAAAGGTGTATAAACCAAGCCAAAAAACTAGTGACTATTCTTGTGAACCAAACAAGAATGTCAAGTCCATTCCTAAGGGACCAAAAAAAGAACTTTCTAAAAAAAAGTCTTCTAGCTCCCACTTGCCATAGCAACCATTTGCTTGCATAATCTTCTTAGTAACTCCAAGGTGAGTGTCTTACTCCTTCATAGACTCCATTCTTCAACTTGTTACATTTTTTTATATAAAATAAACTAATCTATTTAATACAAAATTAACAAAAAGAAATGCCTATTTACTATTACAAAATATTATGAATAAAAATAACCAAAAATATAAACAACACAAACATCACAAAAGGTCTTTGGCTTGTTTATACCCAACAATTACATATAATTAAAAAAAATAAACAAACACTTTGTTTTTCTAAGGCAACTTTTATGACCAAAATGCATGTAAAAATTTGGTCATATGAAATAACAAAAACATAAACATTAAAGTTGCCAAAGATGCCATGTATGAACTTCTTCATACAAAATAAAAATCACCCATGGCTTCCAAAAACCAAGCATTTTTCATATAAACAAAAAATCTAAACATGCATGCAAAAGAGGCTCTGATACCACATGTTGGGTTTTGTTCAAAAAACGATTTCTTTATAGAAAACATTTGCAACGGAAGCTTTTAAAAATGAACAACATTAAAGCAAGTTTAACACCCACCAAGGATCCATTTGCATGAAACATGAAAGATTAAAACTAAACAAGGAGGTTTTAGAAAGTACAACCTTTGTAGACCTTGGAGATGATTAGTTGAAGATGGCAAGAACTCAAAAAGAATTCCTCTTTAGTTGTCCACCATCTTCAACTAATCATCTCCAAGGTCTACAAAGGTTGTACTTTCTAAAACCTCCTTGTTTAGTTTTAATCTTTCATGTTTCATGCAAATGGATCCTTGGTGGGTGTTAAACTTGCTTTAATGTTGTTCATTTTTAAAAGCTTCCGTTGCAAATGTTTTCTATAAAGAAATCGTTTTTTGAACAAAACCCAACATTTTCAATACTTCTATAAACAGAAAGATTGGAGCTAACAATCTCCCCCTGAGTATTGAAAAATAAAAAATAAAAAATTGAAAAATGCAAGGTTTTCTAGGCTAAGTACAAGACAAGAGGTGAAATAAAATACCTCATAAGATTTTAATTTTCTTTAATACAGAATTATGCCAGCGGCACTTACATTTGATTACATTATGAAAGGAAAGATTTGCAGAGGTTGGTAGAGGATATCAGACGTTGGCGTCTTTGAAGTCGTTAAAACTTCTGTTGTTGGATCCTAGTTCTCTAAGCTCTTGAGAGAAACTGATGCGGAGGGTTCTGAAGTTGATTACTTGGACGATGACCTCTATCAGTCTATCTGCGAGAGCTTGATTCATGAGCTCCGTTCCTCTATGCTCCACGAGGCTTGCTCTGAACTCTGTCAAAGTATTTGTTGCATAGTTCTGACAGTCCATATCTACGAACAGTCTTGACTTCCCAGCAGGATCTTGATAGACCAACCCAACTCTTGGAGATGTAATGATTGAGTTTGGTATGGCAGAGGATGGGCAGTCATTTTCTGGTGGATGGAGATTTAGGTTTCTTACTCCAAGATCTCGTCCTAATTGGAAGTCGACAAGGTTGTATAGCAGAAGTTTCTCACGCATGGCTTTCCTTATCACCCTGTATGCCCTTCGATGTGCATCTGTTGTGAAGTTCTCTTTCGTCCAGTTGAGAAGGTCGGGTAGGTCGTACGGACTTAGATTTCTCAGATCAGCATCTGAGAATTGGGTCACGGTTCTGTCCTCCCTTTTGACCTAATAGATGTTATAGGAAACCTTAGGAGAGGTTCTGGTTTGAGAAAACTTACAGTATATGACCTTGTCGATTTTGGACTCTGGGAAGACTTTCCATTTTGGCTTGGGTGTTGTTCTTGTGAAGGTATTTTCGAGGTCAACATGGAAGTTGGGATCTTGAATGGTTGGTGGCAGAAGATCTCTGGCACTTCTGTTGTACATATATCTGTACACCACCTTTTCCATCTGTTGTGGAGGTGCACCGGGTGGAGGCATGGGCCTGCGCAAAGCATCCATTTGTTTCTGGATTTAGGCCACTCGATCCTCTATGACTTTTGCCTTCGGATCTAGAATTGGTAGGTTTGACAGAGGGGTAGCACCGAAAGCCCTGTCTTCTTGTTCTGGCTTTGGTGTTACATATGCATCAAAAGAGCTCTTCATCAATTTTTCTGCTGGTTGATTCTTTGGCTTCTTCTTCTTGGGTTCCTCTGTCATTATCCCTTTTCCTTTGTCTTTTGCCTTCGGTTGTAGATCTTCTTGTAGAGATGGGGTTGCCTATGTGGGTTTTGACCTTTGGGGTTCTACGGGTTTTGACGGAGGTACTTCTGTAGGTTTTGTGGGGGTTGCCTCAGTTGGTTTTGTCACTTGTGCTTCTGACTGCTTGGTTGGTGATGTGGGTTTTGTAGGTGAGGCTTCTGTGGTTTTGCTCAGATGTTTTCTTTTGTAAGCAATGGTTTTGGTTCTGGTTTTGGGTGTGGGAGATGGTATCTTGGTTTCTTTTGGTGTTGGAGAGGGGAGTTCTTCTGGTGATTTTGATTTTGGTGATTGGGATGGTTGTTCTTCTTCAGAGGATGTTAGGATTTGGAATACTTCACGGGTTGGCATATCTTTTCCGAATACAAAAGTTGTTTCCACAGAGGTGGGTGTTGCCTCTGTGGTCTTCTGTTGTTGATCTGTAGTTTCGGGTATTTGGGTTTGAATTGGGGTTTCTTCAGAGGGTATTTCCACAGAGGTGGTTGTTGCCTATGTGGTCTGTTGTTGGTTTCCTCCTTGGGTTTGAGGTGGGGGAACTTGGTTTAGGGGTTCTGCTGTTATTGGTGGTTCTGGTAGACCTCTGTCTACAGCCTTTTCCCTTTGTTTCTCCCCTTCAGGATGATCTGATGAATCGTCAGAGTCATCATCAGAGCCATCCTGACCCTTGTCTTTGGTACCCTCTGCTCTGGACGATGCTTCAGGCTTTTTCGGTGGAGTTGCACCTGCGGCTATGAGTTTTGCGCATACGTCATCATAGAGGCCGAGAAGGATATGGACCTCTGCTTCTGTGTTGAAGCGCATTTTGCCCACACTTGTCCTGAATTCTTTGACATAGTTTGTGTTGGCAGTAGTGAAGGCCCTTATAAACTCTGTCACTTGGTCGATCACCCCTTGGCCAAGTTCTGTGAGCTGAGCTCTGGTCATGTAGTCGGATGGCTTCATGGCTAGAGTTTCACTTGTCGTTTGCTCTTGAACTTTCTCTAAGGCCTTTTTCAAGTCTTCTGGTGTAAGGCCATCGGGGGTTGATGATTGTTCTTTCAGCTTTTCCAGCAAGTCTTTGACAGAGCTTTGGAATGCAGAGGTTGTGGCTTTCTCAAACTCAGCAGCAGCAGAGGTGGCAGAGGTTGTAGCAGTTGACTTCATCTGGGCTAAGGCATTTTGCACCTCTGTGGACAGATTGTCCATTTTGGTGTTCAGATCAGTAATGGCCCTGGAAGTTGTATCTGCAAAAGAATCAAATGAGCTTTTGAACTCCTTCAATGTATTGTCCACAGAGGTAATACGGGTTTGGAACTCATCCCTTGATACATGTGGACTTGGTGTAACCTCTGGGGGAACATATTCGTCCCCAGAGTGAGTCCATGTTCCTTGGACACCTTCTTTCTTCCCTGTTTTGATGTTGAGGACGGAAGGATTTCCCTCTAATCCTTGAGCAGAGGCTTTACCAGCCTCAGATTCTATAGAGGTTATGTTAAGGACATTGTCCTGATCCACTCTAGAGGTGGGTACATGAGTATCCTTAAGTTGACTCGGGGATTTGTCTAGAATCCCTTCGTTTGCGTGCACTCTAGACCCCTCTGAAGAGCCTGTTGGACCTAAGTGTTTGTGCGTGTCAGAGGAAACGAATTTCTCTGTAGGGATTTCTGTTGTGATCAGGGGCGATGTATCACGAACTAAGGGTGAGTCCTTCTGAGAGGACTCCCCTGGAATGGTTTCCCCGGTTATGATTGGCACAGAGGTAGAAAGAGTTACCCTTGCCCGGTCAGTTTGGGTTGGGGTCGAGCCGTGCCGCTCTTTTTCAATAACATCATCTGCTACTAGACTGGCGATGTTAGAAGTGTGGGTTGCACTGGGAGGTGGTTGGGGATGTGTGCCTCTGCTATCTTCGGCATCTTTTTGGGCTGCACCCTCAGTCATAGACCCTAACCTTATGGTTTCTCTTCTAGTTTCTATCACATCAAAATTGTCCATATCCTCTGGACTTTTTCTAAGTACATCGTAGCTTGGATGAGTAGAGTGGAGGAAGGGGTTCTGGATCACTTCTGGGGCCTTTTTCTGAACACCTGCAGGGGTTATGTCATCGTTATCCAGATCAGAGTCCTCTTCTGTGATTCGGAAGTCTGAATTTTCACTCGACCAATTCGAGAGGGCGTCACATTCCCACCCAGAGGTGTCTAGAGTATTGGCAATTTTGGGGTGCTCAAGGAAATAGTTGAAGTCACCCTGATGGTCTGCATAGTTGATAGGTGAAGGGGATTGCAGAGGTTGTTCATTGGTTTCTTCTGCAGAGGAGTGAAAGGCTTTTTCTTCTTGCTCTTTTTACGTTTTGGCTTGGGGGCACCCTCCTCTGAAGACCTATGCTTCCTCTTCATCTTCTTTTCTTTTGGAGGGGGAAGAGCAGAGGATCCAACTTTTGTTGCATGAGGAGGGGACAGTTGGGTTTCAGCAGCACTGGTTGAGGTGCCTTCTTGAGCTTTCCTTTTTCTGTGGGCTTTCTTCATCTTCTTGGGAGTGGTGGCAGAGGATTTGCTCTTGGAAGCAGAGGAGAGAATTGAGTTTCGTTGAGCATGAAACTTCTCTTGTACTTGTTGATGCTTAGCCAAGGCCACTGCCCATTCCTCATCTGTCATCCGCTCAACTACCTGATCTCCTATAGAGGCTCCTAGATGCGGGGGTGTCATAGGACTCGGTTCTGGAGTCCTATGATCGCGTATGTATTCTAACCTAAGGGTTTCGTCTGTAGCATATCCCAGAAGCTTGGTTAGCAGAGGTCTGCAAAAAGGGTATTTGTCTTCGTGCTATGTTGGGGTGTTTTTGTTCAGGGGATACATTCTGGCCGTTGGTCCCTCCATTGGCCATTTTTCTAGACGGAGCAGAGGCTCTAGAAGGACACCCAGAATTCGCTGATACTGTAGAGGAGGTAGAGCATCGATCTTGCGTCCTTTGGCCTTCTGGGAGGAGATTCTGCGATCAATGGTGTTAACCATTTCCTACAGCATGAGGGTGGCGTAGTCCAGAGGAAGATCGTAGTACACTCCGTACATAATGGTCAAAATTTGGTGAGAAGATTGATCTGGACTACTCACTTTTCCCGTTAGGCATCTGTTGAGAATGGAGAATAGGGTATTCCACATAGGGGGAAGTCGATTTCTTCTGAAATCATTCCTTTTTCTTAGGGTTGTGTTGTACCCTAACATCTCAACAAACCTACAGAGCTATGTGTCTGTGGGTTCCTCTGCGTATGCTTTTATCCCTAGAAGACCTCTTGTTGGTAGACTGAACTCAAGTGAGAACATGGTTCTGTTGAACTTGAGTTCAAGGTGCTCGGATTTATCTGGTTTTGAGATGTAACCTTTAATTTGTCTATCTTCTGGGTCAAATCTGCTGCTTTGCCAGAATTGATTGAGGTATCTGGCAGGGATTTTGTCGACAATTTTGGTTAATAGGGGGTTGAGGTAATGTTTTTTCCAGAATGTGAAGAAGAATGGCATGTTCTTCCCCAAATGTGGTTCTTGAGGGAACCAGGTAGTAGTTATTGGGTTTAAAAGAAAGAACACTTTCAAAGTGTTCATGTGCGATGAAGTTTAGAAGATGGGTTGTAGGGGCAAAGTCTGTTGTGTCACCGGAGTTGTCCTTTTGTAGGTTTAAGGCTATTTCTTGATTCTGGGAGTTCTCGGAATAAGATGGGGAGTTCATCGGAGCGTTGGAAGTAGAAGCCATTTGAGATTTCTTTGAAGAAAGAGTAGAAAAATAGAAGTTGCAGGTTATTGCTAGGTTCGCCGGAGAAGATGATGGAGATAAATTCGTAAAAGGTTTAAGAAAGAATGGGAACGGGGTTATATAGTGAGGGTGGAAACGGATAGAATTTCGTGGTAAAAGTGAATTCAATAAACATTTGGGGTACGCACTCGAGTTTTACAGCACGGGGAAACATTTCAGAAGGATCGTGTGCCACGCACGTCCAATGAAAATTTGCCACGTCGGATGTGTCAGAGCACGATTAGACGTCGTGCGCGGCTCATTAATGCTTGGAGCGTGGGCATTTCTTCTGTGTGGGGTCTGTCACTCGCGGTAAATAACTCCCTTTTATAGAATTTTCATAAAGAGTAAAGTGTCAGAATCAACAGAGGCTCTGTAGTGGAGTGAGCTCTGTGATTCTGAAACCTACCTTTAATGTCTCCTCTTTCTTGCACCTTTACCAAAAATGTTTGAAAAGTCATTGGAGAGGATCGATAGAACTTTAGTGCAAAATTTGCATTCACAGAGGCTTTGAGGCTCTGTCAAAGCCAGCAGAGGCTCTATGAGTGAAAATTTCTCATAACTAAAGATTCATGAAACATTTTGATCATCCAAAGTTTTAATTGTTTTAAACATTGTGTTTAGAACATATTTGGAAATTTGTGTCCAAGAAAACTGTTTTGAAAAAGATTTTGTGCGAGACATACTTTCTTTGATTGTCTAGGTTGGGCGACAGAGACTCTGTGGTGGAGTGAGCTCTTTTCCCATAAGACTTTCTTTCAGTATCCTTGTGTGTGCATTTATACGTACAAATCCTTAAATAAGACATTTAAGGTTGATCGACAGAGTTTCCATATGAAATTTGCAGTTCTAGAGGATCCGGCTTACAGAGGCTCTGTCGAGCTCAGCAGAGGCTCTATGACATTAAATTTCCCATAACGGAAGGCTCGAAAATCTTTTTGATCATTTCTTTTGTTTTTGGAATGTCTTAAACAGTGTTTCTAGGACGTATTTTGAAATTTGTGTCCTAGAAAATTGTTTTCAAAAAGGAGTTGTACGAGTTACTCACCTTTGGTTCTCCTTTGTTCGGAAAAAATACCTGACTTCTGTAGATATGGTTGATCATATATCCTCTTTGGCTCCCCCTTGAATGATCAACTTCTGTAGATCAGTTCAAGGACTCCTTCTGCTCCCCCTTGACCTATGCTTGGATCAAATGAGATAAGTAGTGCACAGAACATAGGTCAATTTTACCAGAGGTTCTGCGGAGATTGTCATGTTCTGAGCAATCCCACAGAAGCTCTGTTGGTTATAGAACTTTTGATGATTAAGAATTTACATGCAGAAGAGTTTAAATATATATACATATTTACAAAAAAAATCAAATCTTACTTACAGAGGATTCAACTCATGTTAATCATTCCCAACTTACCCACTAAGAAAAGGAATCTTTTCTCATCAAGTGCCTTGGTGAATAAGTCTGCAAGCTGGTATTCAGTGGATACAAAGTGCATTTCGATTGTGCCATGTTCAACATGATGCTTCGGAAAGTGGTAACGGATATCGATATGCTTTGTTTTTTAGTGCTGTAATGGATTAGCAGAGATGGCTATGGCACTTTTTGAATCACAGAAGATGGGTATCTTGTATATGTTGTGGCCATAGTCCTTTAGCTGAGTTTTCATCCACAGAACTTGGGAGCAACAACTAGCAGCAGCAACATATTCAGCTTCTGCTGTAGATGTGGACACACAGTTCTGCTTCTTCGAAGTCCAGCTGACTAGTTTACCTCCCAGGAATTGACAACTCCCAGAGGTACTTTTTCGATCGAGCTTGCATCCTCCATAATCTGAATCTGTGTATGCCTTAAGACCAAAACCAGAGTTCTTCGGATACCAGAGCCCAAGATTTTTGGTCCCTTTTAGGTATCTGAAGATTCTCTTTACAGCAATATAGTGGGATTCCTTTGGGTTAGCTTGATATCTTGCACAGAGGCATGTGGCATACATTATATCAGGCCTACTTGCGGTTAAGTATAACAGAGACCCAATCATACCTCTGTAGAGCTTGCACTCTACAGATGTGCCATTTGGATCTGAGAATAATTTATTTCCAGTGGCCATTGGGGTCTTCATTACAGAGGCGTCAGAGAGACTGTATTTCGAAAGTATGTCAGAGACATATTTAGCTTGATTTATAAAAATTCCCTCTGATGATTGTTTTACTTGGAGTCTGAGGAAGAAGGTTAATTCTCCCATCATACTCATTTCAAATTCACTCTGCATGAGTTTTTCAAAATCTTTGCACTGTTGTGCATTTGTAGACCCGAAAATGATGTCATCCACATAAATCTGTACAAGCAGAATCTCATCACCTTTTCTTTTGTAAAACAAAGTAGTATCTGTCGTACCTCTGTCGTAATCATTATTGAGAAGAAAGGTTGAAAGTCTTTCGTACCATGCTCTTGGAGCCTGTTTCAGTCCATACAGAGCTTTGTCGAGGTAGTACACGTACTTTGGGTATTTGGAGCTTTCAAACCCTGGTGGCTGCTGGACATATACTTCTTCTTGGATTTCACCATTCAGAAAAGCAGATTTTACATCCATTTGAAAGACTTTGAAACCTCTGTGAGCTGCAAAGGCTAAGAAGATTCTTATTGCTTCAAGTCGTGCGACAGGGGCAAAAGTTTCATCATAATCAATGCCTTCTTCTTGGCGATATCCCTTGGCCACCAATCTTGCTTTGTTTCTAATGACCACCCCATCCTCGTCCTTCTTGTTTCTGAAGACCCATTTTGTCCCTATGGCTTGTTTCCCTCGTGGCAGAGGTACTAGGGTCCATACCTTGTTTCTTTCAAACTGTAGAAGCTCTTCTTGCATAGCATCTACCCAGTTTGGATCATCTAGGGCTTCAGAGATACTTTTTGGCTCGATCACACTGATAAAATTTGTAAAGAAAATAAAATTAGCAGTGGCTGATCTTGTTTTGACCTTTTCAGAAGGGTCACCGATTATAAGGCTTGGAGGATGGCTTTTCGTCCACTGTGTTGTTCTTGGAAGATGGTCATTTGAGTCATCAAGATTAACCTTTGTGTTTGCACATTGCGGTTCTGGTGCAACCTCTGTTGTTGATTGTACTTCTGTGCTTATGCTTGGTTCTTCAGTTTGTGGGAGGATTGGAATGAGAGTTCGAATTTGTTCCTCTGAGGAAGTAGAGACTGAGTCTTTGTTTTCCTCTGGTATTGATTCCTCTGTACTCGCTGGAGTAGGTATTTCAGGAGCCTCTGTAGTTGAATCCTTAGTTGTATCGTCTTCTGTTTGCTCCCCCTCAGCACATGCATCTATATGATTCACAGAAGAGGGTGAAGTATTTAATGGACCAGTTAGAGAGATACCTGTTTTAGTCTGGTTGGCAGAAGATGGTTCTTGTTAGGACACTGTAGTTGTCCTTAATATTAGAAAGTTTTGTAAAGCAAAGGCTTTGTAAATGGGCTTATGCTTAAGCAGTGTAACAAGTGATGTAGACTATAAATACGACATGTAATGTAGTTTGTAATAACAAGTTTCATAATTCAAGATGTAGCTCTCTAATCACATTGTGTTCTCTCTAGATTAGATTTACTCTTCTAATAAAGCTTCTACATCTTCTTGTTACTAGTTCTTGAATTGTATGAAGATCATGACCTAACATGTGGTATCAGAGCCAAATCGAAGAATTTTTCATCGATACGATCATCGGATCTCATCAATTCAAGTGTTTTTATCCCTATTTTTCTCAGATTTCGGATCCTTATGCTGTTTGTTCGAGAAAAATGTCGAACTCACTTTTTGGATCAAAACACTATCAAATCGATCGAATTACTACTTTTGATCAACTAGAAATCTGTTCATCTTCATTTTTTGAATCTATTTGTGCAAGAATCACTGAAATTGGTCAAGAATTGAAGAAGTTATGATGATTTTAGTGATTTTCGGATGCTGTTGCTTGGTTTCGGATCATTCATCATGGTTTCGGATCATTCATCATGGTTTCGGATGATTCATAGATGGTTTCGGATCCTTCATAGTTTACTGTTGGTTTTGGATCCTTCATTGTTTACTGTTCATCATGGTTTCGGATGCTACTGCTGCTTTTGATGGTTTAGATGGATTCGAATTGTTCTGAGTTAATGGTTTCGAATCTTGTGAAGTCAGAAATATTGCTGAATTTGGTCATCTTAGTTCTGAGTTTCGGAATGTGCTTACACCTAAAAGTTCAACAATGTGGATGGTTTCGCATCTCTCTATTCCTATCTCAAATGGTTTTGGATTCCATTTATTCAGATTTGGCATGGTTTCGCATCCTTCAGGATACGAATTCTCATGGTTTCGGACCCTACTTGATTCGAATTCCGTTGATTTCGTACTTGCCTTGATCCGGATTCCTTGATTTCGCACTCTACATGATTCGAATCCCATGGTTTCGAACCCTTTTTGATTCGAATCCCCATGGTTTCGAACCCTTATTGATTCGAATCCCCATGATTTCGCACCCTTCTACATCCGGATTCCATGGTTTCGTACCCAACTTGATACGAAACGGATGATTTCGCACCCTCTTGCATCCGAATCCATATGGTTTCGCATCCTCTTGCATCCGAATTGATGGTTTTGAATCTGCCTACATCCGAAATCTGATGGTTTCGGATCCAAGAAATTTATTGAAAAATATTTCTCATTATTAAAAAAAAAACCGCTAACCGGTTAGCGGAACCCCCGTGCTAAGTCTCAGGAGGGGGACATTGTTCATGGATTTTAGCATAACGCGTGTGTGACATCATTCTGATATTCAGCATGCCACATACTTTTAGCAACTGTCAAAGTTTAAAAGGGCTCTAGTCTTTCAAGATTTTCAGAAGTTGATTGTTGGAGTTCAGTCTTTGATTAGATTGGAAGAGACGCTTGAGTATTTGCAATCATCATTCTGAAGTTTTGTTGACG
The DNA here is from genome assembly GCA_033807775.1 of Saussurea involucrata. Lineage (NCBI taxonomy): Eukaryota > Viridiplantae > Streptophyta > Magnoliopsida > Asterales > Asteraceae > Saussurea > Saussurea involucrata. The sequence goes on along the minus strand of CM066326.1, from coordinate 33,521,483 downwards.
ATGCTAGACCTTTGAGTGCTCTTTATCATTATTCTGACTTGATCAACCAGAATTGTGAGAGCTTGCAATCATTGTTCTGGTGCTTTGGTTGTGATTCAGACTTTTGAGTGCTTATAATCATCCAGCTATTTCTTGAAGATTGAAGTTCTAGATTCTCTTCATTCAGTGGTTTGAAGTATCTTGAAGATGAGCATTTCTCTACAGTTGCTGAACAATGTTATTTGCTTGGGTCATCTCATCCCTACCGAGTAGTGTGTGCTTTTTACCGTTCCTCCTTCGAGCAAATTTGGACCAAGCTCTTAAGCTGAATTCTTACTCAACTCATGGTCCAATGACGGATTCTCTGTTTTACACTAAATGCATACGCTTTGAAGATGATTTTAGTGCAATTAGTCGAGGTTATGGAGTACATTGAATCTGACTTTGTTCAAGGTTGAAAATATGATGAGTAAGAGCAACTTTCAAGGGGGAGCCGAGCCTACATTTGATGGAAGCACCGCTAAAGTTTTTTCAAGGAAATCAAGGGGGAGAGGAGCTAAGGATTTAAAGGTGATTTGCTTTCCAAAACTTTAGGGGTAGAATGTTAGGACACTGTAGTTGTCATTAATATTATAAAGTTTTGTAAAGCAAAGGCTTTGTAAATGGGCTTATGCTTAAGCAGTGTAACAAGTGATGTAGACTATAAATAGGACATGTAATGTAGTTTGTAACAACAAGTTTTCATAATTCAAGATGTAGCTCTCTAATCACATTGTGTTCTCTCTAGATTAGATTTACTTTTCTAATAAAGCTTCTACATCTTCTTGTTACTAGTTCTTGAATTGTATGAAGATCATGACCTAACAGTTCTCCAGAGGCTCTGACGGCTCCAGCAGAGGGATCAATATCATCATGGAACATCTCTTCAAATAGAAGATTTAAGTCTTCTTCTCTTGTCTTTGAGATACCAGAGGATTCCTTCTTTAGACCGAGTTCTGAACTGATTTGTTCAGAAGTCTTTTGAAAGGAATCGTCAAAAGACACATTGATGCTTTCTACAATAGTTCTTGACCGCAGAAGGTAAATTATGTAGGCCTTAGAAGTGGCAGAGTATCCAATGAACTTGCCTTCATCTGCTTTCACCTCAAACTTTTCTCTTGCTTCTCTATCATTTAAGACAAAGCACTTGCATCCAAATACATGAAAGTACTTGATGTTTGGTCGCCTTTTGTTGATCAAATGATACGGTGCCTTTATGTGCCTCTTTACAATGGTTGATCGATTTTGGGTGTAGCAAGCGGTTGATACTGCTTCTGCCCAAAAATACATTGGTAATCCAGATGCTGTTAGCATAGTTCTTGCAGCCTCCACAAGCGTGCGGTTCTTTCGTTCAACCACGTCATTCTGTTGTGGGGTGCGTGCAGCAGAGAAGTTCTGTGATATGCCTTCTTCTGTAAGATAGGCTTCAATGACAGAGTTTTTGAATTCTATGCCATTGTCGCTTCTTAGTTTCTGAATCCTGTACTCATACAGAACTTGGATTCTTTTCATTAGATTTATCAGAATGTTTGGAACATCTTATTTCTTTCTGACAAATTCAACCCATGTTTGGAACATCTGATTTCTATAAACAGAAAGATTGGAGCTAACAAGGGCCAAACAAATCCATATGGAGAAGTTGAAGAGGAGATGACACTAAGGAAACTTGCTTAGATTTAAAGCTTGCTTTGATTTGTTTGCCTTTTTCACACGCTGAACAAAGAGATTCCTTAGCGTATGAGTGTTGAGGTAGACTAGTGACCAACTCTTTTGAAGAAAGAGTATTCAGAGTCTTGAAGTTTAGATGAGAGAGCCTCTTATGCCATAGCCAGTTGACATCAAATGAGGCTTTTGAGAAGAAACAGGAGTTCTCAGTGGTTGTCGAGTCCATGTTTATAACATAAACATTTTACAAACGATATCCGCTGAGAGCAATCTTCTCCTTGTTAGTGACAAAGCAGGATTCCTTAGTTAAACACACATTGTAGTCCTTGTCACATAGCTGACTGATGCTCAGAAGATTATGCTTCAGTCCTTCAACCTATGCGACTCTTCTAAAGGTAGTTGTACCATTAGAAAGTACACCATACCCTCGGGTATAGCCTTTTTCGTCTCCACCGAAGGTCACAGAGGGACCCTTTTCTTCCTTATATTCAGTGAGCAGATTCTTTTTGCCAGTCATATGTCTAGAGCATCCGCTATCGAGATACCAGATACTCTTCAGGACCTGCACACAAAGGAAGATTAGTTTGACTTGGTCACCCATTTTACTATGGGTCCACATTTGTCAGTGGTGGTAGAGGAAGTGGAAGGTTCAGCAATCTTTGCAGCATTTGAAGACTCAGCTTCAGGACTAGTCTTCACTTTGGTTATTTTATTAACCTCAGTGGTTGGTTTCACCTTAGCTGTAAAGCCCGTATCCCGGTACGTAATTTTTTTTATTAATTCTTTTCCTTTAAGTTTGATTTAATGTGGTTTCCGTTAACGGGGTTAGTCGAGTTGGACCTAATCGTTAAAAATGTCGGAATTTTGGGTTAGTTGCGAGAAGGATTAAGTGGAGGGACTAAAAGTGTAAAGGGCCAAAAGGTTGGATTTCGGCCCAAGCAATTGTATAACTGAAATCCATTTTGTGACGTGTTTGTGTGTGTTGGTGTCGTGAGGAGCAAACAAAAGAGAAAGAAAAAAAAACCTACGGCTCCTGTACCCCCTTCCCCTTACCCTTTCGTGATCGCCGGCCGCAAGTAGAGAGGGAGACAAGAACCGGAGTTTGAGAGAGAGAGAGTCGCCGGAGTAAGAGAAGAGAGAGTCGCCGGAGAGGAGGGGAGAATCGTCGTCGTTTCTGCCGGAATGAGTGGAGGAGAAGTCACGTCGAGGTAATCCCGTGTTTCCGTTTCTCTCGTTGTGTTTTTCTTCGTCGGAAGTGGTAAACCACCACCACCGCCGCAGCCACGGCTGCCGGCGGTGGGGCCGCCGCTGCGTGTCGAAGGGTGGCGGCAGGAGGGGTGTGTGGGTGTGTGCGGGTATGAGGTTGCGGGTAAGTCGGAATGGGCGGTGTTTGGGGTGTGGTTTCGCCGGAAATTCTAAGCCACCGCCGCCGCCAACGGCCGCCTCTACCGGAGGTGGCAGAGGGTGGTGCTCGGGCTGCTCAGCCCATTTAGTCTTGATCAATAAGTCTGCTGGAATCACAGGTCTGAATGCTTAAGTCGTGGCTTAATGGGTTAAGATTTATTTTAAGCCTTGTTGTCATTTTATGTGAAATTGGCAGTTTCTGCCACTGTTTTGGGGAAGCCATAACTTTTTATAGGAATGTCGTATTGGGGTGAAATCAGTGCCAAAATCTCCCATTCTGAGTCTAGTAAGTTTCTTATGTTTTACGGAAAAACCAGTTCGGACCATAGCTAGTGTCAAACTGTTGTTTTGTACTGAAAGGTCCTGTTTTTCACTGTGCAGCGAGCCGGTTTTGTAAAATCCATAGTAAATTGTAGAAAAATCGTTAGAGCGCGTGCGATATGTCCCTGGAACCCTAAGAAAGGGGACTTTATGATTATAGAATTTGATTTCTGGAATTATCAGTTTCAAGGGGGTAAAACAGGTCCCGAACAGGCCTGTGTTTTTAGATAAAAAGCTGGAATGTTTAGTTTTGTGAGTTAGTAATCGTAGTTTGAGTTGGGACTTTCCGTTGACGTTTTTAGTGCGTATTTAGGTGGGAAAAAGTGAGGAAAGTTGACGTGTCGGTGTTGCGGCTCGTGGGCGCGTCGCGTTGCTTTGAGGTGAGTTCGCTCACCGCGTAGTTAGGAATTTCATGCATATCGTTATTTTGTGTTACGTGTTATTACGTGTTTACTTGAACTAGTTGGGATGTGATAACTAGTTGTGATTTGTTGAATTTATATGTGGATTATGTATGCTTATGTACACCTCAGTGGGACTGGGGGGCTCGGTGGGACCGAGGGCTCGGTGGGACTGAGCTAGTACGATTATATTATCTTTACTCGGTGGGACCGAGGGCTCGGTGGGACTGAGCTAGTACGATTATAGTATCTTTACTCGGTGGGACCGAGGGCTCGGTGGGACTGAGCTTGTATCGATATATTTTTGTGTACTCGGTGGGACCGAGATTCGTGTTTATACATTAATCATTATGCAGTTTCATATTCGTGGTGATGGTGATGTTGCCTACTTGCGAGTATGGGCGATATACGTGGGGTTGCTACCTGCGTGTGTGGTAGGATTCACTAAGCGTTTAGCTTACCTTTTCCCAATATGTTGTGATTTCAGGTGCGAGCGGCAGTCGGGCCTGACGGTACACACACTAAGCGCGGGCGCCGAGAATTGTTGGAATTTACACTTTTAAACTTTTAGATTTATTTATAATATTTCCGCTGCATAACTTCTTTTGACTGTTTGAGTTGACGGCATTAACTTTAATTGAGTTACGGTTTATTAAATTGTGGTTGTTTTATAATGGAATATATGTTTTAGAAAATTTAAATTTCCTTGTAATTTTTGGGACGTTACAACTTGGTATCAGAGCACAACTTGAGTGAATCAAACACATCTCGGTGTGTTTGGTCTCAAGTTGCGGTTGTGAGAATTTTAAATTCTTTTACTAAAATCTTTTAAAATAAAAGAAACAGGGAAAACCCGTTTGAGAAACGGTGATCGAGAGCGCAGTGTGTACAGTCAGCCGACGCTAAGTGGGAATGTACAGAACTTAGTGTTTTTATCCCTTTTTAGATCATAGAGTATGCATGCTAGATTGCTTGTGTGGATTACATGGTACTGTATGTTTGTTGCTTGTTAATAGGAATTCATGCTAGCCTTGATAGGTTGTTACGTGAATGCACTATAGGTTGTATGTAGTAGGAACCGAATAGCCTTAGAATTCTTGATTTAGTTCTATTGCGCAGCTCTTGTTTGAGTCCAACCGTTCTAGGATAGAATCTCTTATTCGAACGTCTATCTGGTTTTACACTGTATACGACTGTGCATTCGCGAGGCGACTCGTCAGGGTTAGTGGGGATTCCGTCCTAGCAAGGGTAGTGGGGTGAAATGATTTTTTTTTCCTAGGAAGCTAGGAAGAGTGTATGCATATGCTGGTACGGGCATATGGGTTTATTTGTTGGTAAGAAACTACTTGGACACTCCTGGTCAGGACTCGAAACGAGTAGGGATAGGTGTGGAAGGTAGTAGTAGAGCTCCTACTATCTGAAGCACAGGATCCGTGCTCGATTCGGGGAAAGTCACGGGGAACTCGAGGAGTTGAGCGTGAGCATAGATAGCAGGATTTATTGTCCTGAGAACTTGAAGGTTCGCTTCGCGGTGAATCTGTTACGAGACGGAGCGAAAGATTGGTGTGCTACCGCTTTAACTCTTAATGAGTGCACTACGTTGACCTGGGAGGCGTTCGTTGTGCGGTTCCGTTCGGAGTATGTATCTCCAGTGGAGATGGAGAGGATTGCTAAGGAGTTCTTGGAGCTCACTCAGTCTACAAAGACGATGAAGGAGATGATCCGGAAGTTCACGGAGATGGTATTTTTCTGTCCTTAGTATGCTGCTTCTGCGAACCTGAAGAGGATGCGGTACAAGAATATGTTACGTACCGAGATCAGGGAGTTCGTGAGTGCTGCGCAGTATGCTTCACTTGCTGCGGTGATGGAGGCGGCCCGAGGTAGAGTTCATCAATTGAGAGTGGAGGAGGCACAAGCTACGCATAAAGTGGTGACATGTACGTTCTTAGTTAACCCGGTGCCTGCTATGGTGATGTTTGATAGCGAGGCTACTCATCCTTGCGTGTCTCACACTGTTAGTGAGTGTTTGGGCCGAGTTGTAGGACGGTTAAGCTGTTCACTTGTGGTCGAGGTTGCTGATGACAGGACCTTGACGGTTACCGATGGAAATCTCTGGTGTGAGATTCCCTGTTGACTTGATTCCGATAGCTATGCGTGAGTTGTGCGTAATTGTGGGAACGGTTTGGGATGGATGCTTTCGATGCTGAGATTGTTTGTCGTCGCAAACAAGTACAAGTTCGAACCCCAAGCGGGGGAGAAATGCTAGTTCAGGGCGACTCGCCCAGGCGGACCCCAGCGTTATGTTCGGGTGTAAGAGCTCGGAAATACTTGCAGCACAGTGGCTAGGGGGTAATTAGCGTATGTAATAGACACGCGCGGCGTCGGAGAGAAGAAGACTGCGGAGGATGTGCCGGTTTTACGGGAGTTTGCTGACGTATTTTCCGATGAGTTATCGGGGATACCTCCCGAGCGACAGGTGGGGTTCCGCATTGATGTGTTTCCGGGTGCTGCTCCGGTGGCCAAGGCACCTTACCGCCTGACTCCACCGGAAATGAAGGGGTTGTACACTCCGTTGCAGGAACTTCTCGAAAAGGAGTTCATCAAGCCAAGTTGTTCACCGTGGGGAGCCCCGATTCTGTGTGAAAAAGAAAGACGGGTCCCAACGGATGTGTATAGACTACCGTGAGTTGAATAAGCTTACGGTGAAGAATCGTTATCCTCTGCCAAGGATCGATGACTTGTTCGATCAGCTTCAGGGAGCCTCGTGGTTCTCTAAGGTTGATTTGAGGTCGGGATATCATCGACGATATTCTTGTGTAATCGAAGTCGAAGGAAGAGCATGAGATGCATTTGCGAGAAGTTTTGGAAGTTTGGAGGCGGGAGAAACTGTATGCTAAGCTCTCAAAGTGTGAATTCTGGTTACGGGAGGTCCAATTCCTAGGACATGTCGCGAACCAGGATGGTATTATGGTCGATCCGGCCAAGATTACGGCAGTGATGCGGTGGGAAGTTCCAAAGACTCCCACTGAAGTACGGAGTTTTCTTGGGTCAGCAGGGTATTACCGGAGATTTAATCAGGATTTCTCCAAGATTACTTTATCTATGACCCGTTTGACGAAGAAATCTGCGAATTTTAGTTGGGGTGGAGAGCAGCCGAGGGCTTTTGAGGAGCTACGCACGCGTTTATGCGAGGCTCCGGTGTTGACTTTGCCCGAGGGTATGGAGGATTTGGTGGTATATTGTGACGCTTCTCACCAAGGTTTGGGCGCCGTGCTCGTGCAGCGTGGTAAGTTCATAGCTTATGCTTCGAGGCAGTTGAAGCCTCATGAGGCGAACTACCCGACTCACGACTTAGAGTTGGGAGCAGTGGTGTTTGCCCTAAACATTTGGAGACATTACCGGTATGGCGTCAAGTGTACGATTTACACTGACCATAAGAGCCTCAGGTACCTGATGGATCAGCAGAATCTTAATATGCGTCAGAGAAGGTGGCTCGATGTGGTCAAGGATTATGATTGCGAGATACTTTACCACCCCGGTAAAGCAAATGTGGTCGCGGACGCACTTAGCCGACATCCGGTTGGCGAACCACTGAGGGGTTTATGTCAGCGACTGACAGTTGTAGCACCTCTTCTTGAATCAATAGGTAGCGCCCAGGAAGTGGCAATTCTGGAAGAGAATGCCAAACGCGAGAGGGTTTCGGGAGAAATCCCGAATTTTATACGTGATAGTCGAGGCTTATTGACTCGGTACGGTAGAGTCTGGGTTCCCTTCACTGGTGGGAACCGACAGATACTGTTGGACGAGGCGCACAAGTCCAAGTTTTCGATTCATCCGGGAGCTACTAAGATGTACAGAGACCTGCGAGAAGATTATTGGTGGCCCGGCATGAAGCGGGATGTCGCCAAATGTGTTGAAGTGTGTTTGACTTGTCGAAAGGTCAAGGCGGAGCATCAACGACCGCATGGGAAGTTACAGCCGTTGGAGATTCCGGTGTGGAAGTGGGAACAGATTACGATGGATTTCATCACGAAGCTTCCCAAAACTCAGCGGGGTAATGATGTTATCTGGGTAATTGTGGATCATCTGACTAAAAGAGCTCATTTCTTGGCCATCAGGGAGAGTTCATCGGCGGAGAAGCTTGCAGAGTTGTTTGTGCGAGAGATTGTGGCCAGGCACGGGGTGCCAGTTTCGATTGTCTCTGACAGGGATACTCGTTTTACCTCCCGGTTTTGGGAGAAGTTTCAGTCGGAGATGGGTACACGGCTACACTTTAGCACGGCTTTTCATCCGCAGACGGACGGGCAGAGTGAGCGGACTATTCAGACCCTCGAGGATATGCTTCGAGCCTGTGTTATCGATTTTGGAGGTAGCTGGGATCAGTACCTTCCTCTAGCGGAGTTTTCCTACAACAACAGCTACCTCTCTAGTATTGGCATGCCGATGTACGAATTGTTGTATGGTATGAAATGTAGGACGCTCGTTTGTTGGGGCGAGGTCGGTCAGCGGGTATTAGGGAGCATCGACATCGTACTAAGGACGACCGAGATGATTCAATTGGTTCGGGAGCGGCTAGTTACCGCACAGAGTCGGCAAAAGAGTTACGCCGACAAGAGGCGATCGGATCTAGAGTTTCAGGTGGGTGACTATGTGTTGTTGAAGGTTTCACCCTGGAAAGGGGTGATCCGGTTTTGCAAACGAGGGAAGTTGGGGCCCCGTTACATTGGGCCCTACAAGGTCATAGCTCGAGTGGGAAAGGTAGCTTACCGTTTAGATTGACGAAAGACTCAACTACGTGGAAAAGCCGATAGCTATCATTGGAAGGAAGACGAAGTGTAAAGCCCGTGTCCCGGTGCGTTTATTAATTATTTTTTAATTATTTAAATGTTTGCCTTTAATTGTTTTTGGTTAGTGGTTTGGTGTCAAAAAGGACCAAAAATGTTAGCTTACGTGTCTTTTGTTATAGATTGTGAGATAAGGTGTAGTTGAGGGGCTAATGGTGCAATTTTTGGAACTTGTTGCATGGGTCTCGGCCCATGGCTGAAATTCCATTCTCGTGTTTCTTTTTCTTGTAATCCAAGCAAACCAAACATCCCTAAACCCTACGATCCAATTCTCCTACCCCTTGGGTGCTGCGGCCGAGAGAGAAAGAAACGAAGAGAGAGAGAGATCGCGAGAAGGAGAGAGAAGAGAAGAAAGAACCAGCGGCAGCCACCCCTCGCCGCCGCTGCTGCTGTCGCCGGAGGTCGCCACACCTGGGTCGTCGGAGGTCGAGAGGGAGGAGACGGGTTGTGGTGTTGAGACGTCGTCGTGAGGTAAGTAGCTCTCTCGTTCGTCTCGTTTCTTTTCCTTTTTCCATTTCGTTTTTCCGGCGAGACCATCACCGCCGCACGCCGTCGCTACGGTGGCTGTGGGTGGAGGGCGGTGGCAGTGGGTAACACTCGTAGCGTAAATCCCAAACCGTTAAGCCGAACGCGAAACGTTTTATAAAGTTATCTTTTTATGCAAATTCTAGGTGTGCTGTCCAGTTTTCGTTTGACCATAACTTTTCCGTCGTAACTCCGTTTGAGCCGAAACTGGCGCCCACGGTTCAAGTTCGGGGTCGAGCACGTTTTCTGTGTTTTAGCGGAAAACTGGTTCGGTCTCTAGCTGGGCGAAAAAGTGGTCGCAAGTTCGGTGATTCGTCATTTTATGTGTAAAATTCTGGAATCTGCCACTGTTTTGTGTAGACCATAACTTTCTGCTCGTAACTCGTTTTGAGGTGAAATTGGTGCCCAAAGTTCCCAAATCTAGTTGGAAAGGTTTTTCGTGTTTTTCCGAAAGTCTTATTAAGCCCGTAGCTAGGCTGTATTGGGCTGTTTGTGCAGGCTGGACCGAAAACTGGCAGCTTTGGTAGTCGTTTGTATTTAATTCATAATAAATTGTAGAAAAATCGTTAGGAGGCGTATAATATGTCCTTGAAACCCTATCTCAGAGTACTTTCTAATCATGATATAATATTGGGAATTTTCTCGGTTTAAGGAGGTCGAAACAGGTCCCGAACAGACCTGTTTGGCGAGACCGGGAAGTAGTTTTAGTGACGGTTTAAGCGGGTGTCGTGTCGTAGGGTCCGGGTCTCGTATTGATACGTTTTAACGTGCGTTTAGGTGCTGGGAAGTAACCGTAATTGGGACGCTTGAATTTGTATTGTTGAGCTAGGCGCACATTCGAGGTGAGTTCTCTTACTATAATTAATGTCGGTTATTTTTACATTACGTTGTGTATGTATGTGGTAGTTCTATTTGCTTTTGATGCGGGGTTAAATAGTGGGGTATCTAGTCGGACCTTTATTGTTGTGACTACGCGGGTGGCGTAGGAGTTCGGCGGGGCCGAGGGTCACATACGCGGGTGGCGTAGTAATTCGGTGGGACCGAAGGTTGTATACGCGGGTGGCGTATGAACCCGGGGGTGCCGGGTTGCGTTTACACGATGGTCGTGTGGTCGATGGGGCCGACGTATGCCTATTAGGTGGGTTGATGTGAGTATGCGGGTTTATGATTTGTTCGTAGACTTGAATGCTGTTTATGTGCTATTATCTGTTTATGGTGGTGTGGAAATAACTGTGTTATTTATGGTGTTTGAATTCACTAAGCTTCGTGCTTACCCTTTTCCCATAAACTGTGGTTTTAGGTCCGAGCGGCTCCAAGGCGTGACGAGTACACACTGGCGCGCGAGGAGAGCTGGTTGTTTTATGATTTTTAATAATTAAACGTTTATTCCGCTGGTTTTTATTATGAAGATATTAATTATGAGTTTGCAAACGAAACGTTGGGATTATTTAATGAGTTGTTATAAATGAAATGTTTGTTTAAAAATTTAAATTTGCTTGAAATTTTGGGACGTTACAACTTCAGAGTCGGGAACCGGACTGGTGTGCCAGCGAGGACGCTGGGCTCCCAAGGGGGGTGGATTGTAAGATCCCACATTGGTTGGGGAGGGGAACAAAGGTTGCCTTATAAGAAGAACTTGATACCTCCCCTATCAGACGCGTTTTAAAACCGTGTGTCCGGGTGTGTGGACAAAACGGACAATATCTGGTACGGTTGGCCTGGGATGTTACAGATGGTATCAGAGCACAGCTTGAGTGAATCAAACACATCTCGGTGTGTTTGATCTCAAGTATGCGGCTAAAAAATTTTCTCTAAAGTTTTTGGGAAATAAAAAGAAGGAAAAATCCGTTTGAGGAACGGTGATCGAGGGCGCAGTGTGTACAGTCAGCCGGAGCCAAAGGGGAAAGGTACGGTACTTAGTGTATTTATTGCTTTCTAGGCATAGGGTATGCATGCTAGATTGCCTATGTTGTTTACACTGTACTGTATGATGATTGCTTGCTGGTAGGAATCAATGCAAGTCATAGTAGGTTGTTAAGTGGAGGCCCTATAGGTTGTATGCAGTAAGAATCATATAGCCTTAGAATATTTGATTTAGTTCTATTGCGCAGCTCTTGTTTGAGTCCAACCGTTCTAGGATAGAATCTTGTATTCGAATGTCTATTTGATTCACGCTGCATGCGACTGGGGATTCGCGAGGCAACTCGTTATGGCTAATGGGGATTCCGTGGTAGCAAGGGTAGTGGGATGAGATGAAATTCCTAGTGAGCTGGGAATAGTGTTTACATATGAGTACGTATGCAAAGTTGCTTTCTAGAACATAGAAGTATGTATGCTAGATTGCTTGGTGCTTAATACACTGTATTGTATGGTTGTTACTTGCTATTAGGATCTTATGCTAACTTTGATAGGTTGTTAAGCGGATGCACTATAGGTTGTATGCGGTAGGAACCGAATAGCCTTAGAATGTCGGATTTAGTTCTATTGCGCAGCTCTTGTTTGAGTCCAACCGTTGTAGGATAGAATCTTATATTCGAAAGTCTATCTGGTTTTACACTGTGTGCGACTGTGCATTCGCGAGGCGACTCGTCATGACTAGTGGGGATTTCGTCATAGCAAGGGTAGTGGAGTTGGGTGGAATTCCTAGGGAGCTAGGAAGAGTGTGTACATATGCCGGTGCGGGCATATGTGTATAGTTTTCGGCAAGGAACTACTTGGGCACTTCGGGACGGGACTCGAAACGAGTGAGGATAGGTGTGGAAGGTAGTAGTAGAGCTCCTACTATCTGAAGCACAGGATCCGTGCTCGAGTCGGGGAAAGTCACGAGGAATCCAAGGAGTTGAGCGTGAGCGTTGTTAGTGTGAGTTATTATGTGCTAATAACTCGTTGTAATATCCACCCAGAATAGCTATCACAAGGAGGAACGACTATAGTAAACCTACTAGTACAGGTGTGTACTTGATTTGCTTTGATGGGATGATCGTTGGGGTAGTGACGAAGGTTATAAATTAGTAGTCGTTGGAATAAAAGGACGATTCTAGTATTAGTCACTTGGAGTGACGATGAGGATGATGTTTGTTTCGGGTCAAGATTGGCGTTTGTGCTAGAATCATAGGCTTTTGAGCCGACTGTGATTTGAGGAAAATCCATAAGATGATTTGATGTGATTTCCCAACTTGCCTTAAGAGGTTTAAATGTCTGGATGACAATAGTGGACCGGAGAGTTTCGGAGTAGTATGGGTCGAGACGTTGAATGCCGAATGAGTCATGCACGAAGTTATTTTGAAAATAAAATTGCATTAATTAAATCTTGTGTTTCCAATCCTTTATGGATTGTGTTTTGGGATTTTGGGAATTGTTCAGCACACACAAAAATTTTCGGATGGTTTTGAAAGTACATGAAATTGTTCTATCATGGGAGTTGCAAACTTAGTTAGAGATTTATGAAGTTTTAGTCGTTATTTGCAAATGATAGAAGCGGATTGGTTTCTATCATTAAGTTTGAAAATTACACGAGACAATTGTGTTTTGACAAGAATGTATTTGTAAACCGTTTCATCGTTTTGTACGACTAGCTGACGTGCGTTATAATTTGTGGGTGAACCCGGTGCCACGACATTTTTATGATTTAAAAAGAGAAATTTTGGGGTCAAACGTCGTGGAACTGATTTTTAAATTTTGTGCACACTTTTTTCACACCCTGGGTAAGGTCGAGTGGTTATTTTAAGTACATGTCATGAGTCAATTCATACTAGAACCGCGACGGTTCATTTTCAAAGAAATTATTTATTTCGCTTTACGTTTTGTGAGTAAACTAAGCTGCAATGAAATGATTTTCAACATGATTTTCATATGTGGGACGAGCGTGTCCATTTTTGCGTAACTACCGACCTGGTAATAGTAGTTTTGTTGCTTACGATCTTTTTGAGATGAAAAATCTTGACGTTGAAAATATTTTGTAAATGATTTTGTAAACCATTTGGAAAAATGCGCTTTTAAGTGTTATGTGTCGTTTTGAGAATTTTAAGGGTGTGAGTCCTTTTGGAAGGCTCGTTTGTTTAACCCGTGTTGAGTTTGGGACAAATGTTGATTTTAGAGTGTTACTTGTTTTTGTTGCACCGTTTTGCATTTTATTGCACGTTGAGTTTTTACATGTTTGGGTGTGTGAGTTATTCCGAAATTAGGCATGTTGTTGGTAGACTGTTTTGCATTGGATTCATAGGCGTGTTAGTCAGTCGTTGGTAATGGTCGGTTGGGTATCCCGGGGTGGGACCCCGGTATTCATGTTTTATGACCTTGACTTTCCCGTAAGCACTAGGAGGATTTAGTCCTGGGCACTTACCTGAGAGGTAGTTCCGATGTGCCTGGCCTTGAGGCGTTACATGAGAGGTAGACGTCAAGGTGTATCCTCGATACGGTGTAACTAGGCTTAGTAGAGCGAGTGTGGAGGATAAGTAGACGGTGGAGGGTTGAGTGTTCCACACGTGTTGATACTATAGACCGAATGGTATCGATTACATGAATAATGCCCTTGGTATTAAAGAGAATAAATGCGTAGAGCCTTAGGAGGTAAGTGGTATATTTAGGTGTCGACTTTTGGGCTTGAGGCCAAACACCTTTAGTATAATCGGGGAAATTGTAGCCGATTTTAAGATAATCTTGGTGATGGTAGTAGTAACCCTGAAATGATCACTTGTGATGAATGGTTATGGTGGAATGACCTACGTGGGTGTTAGTTGAGTTGATTGTGGGTAATATCCAATTGTATTAATGTTTAGGAGAATACTTTTACCGTTGTATTTATTCGGTTGGACCGATATTCGGCTGGGCCGATGGTTGTATTTATTCGGTTGGACCGATATTCGGCTGGGCCGATGGTTGTAATTTTTCGGTTGGACCGATATTCGGCTGGGCCGATGGTTGTATTTATTCGGTTGGACCGATATTCGGCTGGGCCGATGGTTGTATTTATTCGGTTGGACCGATATTCGGCTGGGCCGATGGTTGTAATTATTCGGTTGGACCGATATTCGGCTGGGCCGATGGTTGTATTTATTCGGTTGGACCGATATTCGGCTGGGCCGATGGTTGTATTTATTCGGTTGGACCGATATTCGGCGGGGGGCCGATGTTTGTTAATGTGATTCATTGTGAATTTTGGGAGTCTAGTAGAACTCGTAGAAGTTAATCGGCAGTTAATGGTAGGAATGATCGGATTCGAGTATCCTGTAGGGTATATTGGTGAGCATCTTTAGAATGGTTAGAGCTTGAAAAATTTAATCGGGAGGTATGAATCATCTAAGGTTGGGAGACAACCGAAGTCGTTTAACTAGGAATGATTCCGATTGTTGAAGTGTCCTTCCAATCGCGTTTTCAGTGTTCTTGAAGGAGTGTTGTTAGTAAGGAAGTATTCGGGAGATTCTTAGACGGTGTGCGAAATTAGGTTCCAGTTAGTGAAAGTCCAGTGGCAACTCAGAAAGGGTTCTGAGTAGACTTGGGAACCTGAGGCTGAGATGAGGGGGAGCTATCCAGAGCTATTCACGGGCATAGACTTCGAGGACGAAGTCTAATTCAAGCGGGGGAGAGTTGTAAATCCCGTGTCCCGGTGCGTTTATTAATTAATTTTTAATTATTTAAATGTTTACCTTTAATTGTTTTTGGTTAGTGGTTTGGTGTCAAAAAGGACCAAAAATGTTAGCTTACGTGTCTTTTGTTATAGATTGTGAGATAAGGTGTAGTTGAGGGGCTAATGGTGCAATTTTTTGAACTTGTTGCATGGGTCTCGGCCCATGGCTGAAATTCAATTCTCGTGTTTCTTTTTCTTGTAATCCAAGCAAACCAAACATCCCTAAACCCTACGATCCAATTCTCCTTCCCCTTGGGTGGTGCGGCCGAGAGAGAAAGAAACGAAGAGAGAGAGAGAGAGATCGCGAGAAGGAGAGAGAAGAGAAGAAAGAACCAGCGGCAGCCACCCCTCGCCGCCGCTGCTGCTGTCGCCGGAGGTCGCCACACCTGGGTCGTCGGAGGTCGAGAGGGAGGAGACGGGTTGTGGTGTTTAGACGTCGTCGTGAGGTAAGTAGCTCTCTCGTTCGTCTCGATTCTTTTCCTTTTTCCTTTTCGTTTTTCCGGCGAGACCATCACCGCCGCACGCCGTCGCTACGGTGGCTGTGGGTGGAGGGCGGTGGCAGTGGGTAACACTCGTAGCGTAAATCCCAAACCGTTAAGCCGAACGCGAACCGTTTTATAAAGTTATCTTTTTATGCAAATTCTAGGTGTGTTGTCCAGTTTTCGTTTGACCATAACTTTTCCGTCGTAACTCCGTTTGAGCCGAAACTGGCGCCCACGGTTCAAGTTCGGGGTCGAGCACGTTTTCTGTGTTTTAGTTGAAAACTGGTTCGGTCTCTAGCTGGGCGAAAAAGTGGTCGCAAGTTCGGTGATTCGTCATTTTATGTGTAAAATTCTGGAATCTGCCACTGTTTTGTGTAGACCATAACTTTCTGCTCGTAACTCGTTTTGAGGTGAAATTGGTGCCCAAAGTTCCCAAATCGAGTTGGGAAGGTTTTTCGTGTTTTGTCAAAAGTCTGATTAAGCCCGTAGCTAGGCTGTATTGGGCTGTTTGTGCAGGCTGGACCGAAAACTGGCAGCTTTGGTAGTCGTTTGTATTTAATTCATAATAAATTGTAGAAAAATCGTTAGGAGGCGTATAATATGTCCTTGAAACCCTATCTCAGAGTACTTTCTAATCATGATATAATATTGGGAATTTTCTGGGTTTAAGGAGTTCGAAACAGGTCCCGAACAGACCTGTTTGGCGAGACCGGGAAGTAGTTTTAGTGACGGTTTAAGCGGGTGTCGTGTCGTAGGGTCCGGGTCTCGTATTGATACGTTTTAACGTGCGTTTAGGTGCTGGGAAGTAACCGTAATTGGGACGCTTGAATTTGTATTGTTGAGCTAGGCGCACATTCGAGGTGAGTTCTCTTACTATAATTAATGTCGGTTATTTTTACATTACGTTGTGTATGTATGTGGTAGTTCTATTTGCTTTTGATGCGGGGTTAAATAGTGGGGTATCTAGTCGGACCTTTATTGTTGTGACTACGCGGGTGGCGTAGGAGTTCGGCGGGGCCGAGGGTCACATACGCGGGTGGCGTAGTAATTCGGTGGGACCGAAGGCTGTATACGCGGGTGGCGTATGAACCCGGGGGTGCCGGGTTGCGTTTACACGATGGTCGTGTGGTCGGTGGGGCCGACGTATGCCTATTAGGTGGGTTGATGTGAGTATGCGGGTTTATGATTTGTTCGTAGACTTGAATGCTGTTTATGTGCTATTATCTGTTAATGGTGGTGTGGAAATAACTGTGTTATTTATGGTGTTTGAATTCACTAAGCTTCGTGCTTACCCTTTTCCCATAAACTGTGGTTTCAGGTCCGAGCGGCTCCAAGGCGTGACGAGTACACACTGGCGCGCGAGGAGAGCTGGTTGTTTTATGATTTTTAATAATTAAACGTTTATTCCGCTGGTTTTTATTATGAAGATATTAATTATGAGTTTGCAAACGAAACGTTGGGATTATTTAATGAGTAGTTATAAATGAAATGTTTGTTTAAAAATTTAAATTTGCTTGAAATTTTGGGACGTTACACGAAGAACCTGCGCAACAAGGTCATTGGATTAGTGAAGGTTCAGTGGCAGCACCGGAAGGGTTCAGAGTGGACGTGGGAGCCCGAAGCGGAGATGCGCGAAAACTATCCCGAGTTATTCGCCGATCTAGGCTTCGAGGACGAAGCCTAATCCAAGTGGGGGAGAGTTGTAAAGCCCGTATCCCGGTACGTAATTTCTTTTATTAATTCTTTTCCTTTAAGTTTGATTTAATGTGGTTTCCGTTAACGAGGTTAGTCGAGTTGGACCTAATCGTTAAAAATGTCGGAATTTTGGGTTAGTTGCGAGAAGGATTAAGTGGAGGGACTAAAAGTGTAAAGGGCCAAAAGGTTGGATTTCGGCCCATGCAATTGTATAACTGAAACCCATTTTGTGACGTGTTTGTGTGTGTTGGTGTCGTGAGGAGCAAACAAAAACCTACGGCTCCTCTACCCCCTTCCCCTTACCCTTTCGTGATCGTCGGCCGCAAGTAGAGAGGGAGACAAGAACCGGAGTTTGAGAGAGAGAGAGTAGCCGGAGTAAGAGAAGAGAGAGTCGCCGGAGAGGAGGGGAGAATCGTCGTCGTTTCTGCCGGAAAGAGTGGAGGAGAAGTCACGTCGAGGTAATCCCGTGTTTCCGTTTCTCTCGTTGTGTTTTTCTTCGTCGGAAGTGGTAAACCACCACCACCGCCGCAGCCACGGCTGCCGGCGGTGGGGCCGCCGCTGCATGTCGAAGGGTGGCGGCAGGAGGGGTGTGTGGGTGTGTGCGGGTATGAGGTTGCGGGTAAGTCGGAATGGGCGGTGTTTGGGGTGTGGTTTCGCCGGAAATTCTTAGCCACCGCCGCCGCCAACGGCCGCCTCTGCCGGAGGTGGCAGAGGGTGGTGCTCGGGCTGCTCAGCCCATTTAGTCTTGATCAATAAGTCTGCTGGAATCACAGGTCTGAATGCTTAAGTCGTGGCTTAATGGGTTAAGATTTATTTTAAGCCTTGTTGTCATTTTATGTGAAATTGGCAGTTTCTGCCACTGTTTTGGGGAAGCCATAACTTTTTATAGGAATGTCGTATTGGGGTGAAATCAGTGCCAAAATCTCCCATTCTGAGTCTAGTAAGTTTCTTATGTTTTACGGAAAAACCAGTTCGGACCATAGCTAGTGTCAAACTGCTGTTTTGTACTGAAAGGTCCTGTTTTTTCACTATGCAGCGAGCCGGTTTTGTAAAATCCATAGTAAATTGTAGAAAAATCGTTAGAGCGCGTGCGATATGTCCCTGGAACCCTAAGAAAGGGGACTTTATGATTATAGAATTTGATTTCTGGAATTATCAGTTTCAAGGGGGTAAAACAGGTCCCGAACAGGCCTGTGTTTTTAGATAAAAAGCTGGAATGTTTAGTTTTGTGAGTTAGTAATCGTAGTTTGAGTTGGGACTTTCCGTTGACGTTTTTAGTGCGTATTTAGGTGGGAAAAGTGAGGAAAGTTGACGTGTCGGTGTTGCGGCTCGTGGGCGCGTCGCGTTGCTTTGAGGTGAGTTCTCTCACCGCGTAGTTAGGAATTTCATGCATATCGTTATTTTGTGTTACGTGTTATTACGTGTTTACGTGAACTAGTTGGGATGTGATAACTAGTTGTGATTTGTTGAATTTATATGTGGATTATGTATGCTTGTGTACACCTCAGTGGGACTGGGGGGCTCGGTGGGACCGAGGGCTCGGTGGGACTGAGCTTGTATCGATATATTTTTGTGTACTCGGTGGGACCGAGATTCGTGTTTATACATTAATCATTATGCAGTTTCATATTCGTGGTGATGGTGATGTTGCCTACTTGCGAGTAGAGGCGATATACGTGGGGTTGCTACCTGCGTGTGTGGTAGGATTCACTAAGCGTTTAGCTTACCTTTTCCCAATATGTTGTGATTTCATGTGCGAGCGGCAGTCGGGTCTGACGGTACACACACTAAGCGCGGGCGCCGAGAATTGTTGGAATTTACACTTTTAAACTTTTAGATTTATTTATAATATTTCCGCTGCATAACTTCTTTTGACTGTTTGAGTTGACGGCATTAACTTTAATTGAGTTACGGTTTATTAAATTGTGGTTGTTTTATAATGGAATATATGTTTTAGAAAATTTAAATTTCCTTGTAATTTTTGGGACGTTACATTAGCCTGATTTGCACCAGGATTTGTCTTCTTTGCCTTGGGGGCCTTGATCTTCACCTTAGCTAACTTTTCAGCTTTGGTAGCTGTGGGGCACTTACTAGCAATATGATCGGTAAGTCCACAGTGATAACATTTCCTATAGCTAAAAGTAGCTTTAGGACCATTTGCATGCTTAGCCGATAATTTTAAATGAGCAGGGCCAGCACCAAGTATACCTTTGGCATTGGAAATTGGAGGAACAATCGGTTCTTCAAATTTCTTACCAATTATATCTACTCTAATTCTAGGAGTAGATCGCTGAATAAATCCAGGGATTTTGTTCTTAGAAGTAGAGGGATAATTCACTGAAGGTTTATGTAACACCCTAAAAAAACAGGGCTAATCTAAACCTTAAAAATTCCACAAGTTATGATCAAATAACTTCAAACTTATATAACAAGAGGATCAACAGTAAGGTTTCTATGTACTACAAACATCTAATTCAAATAACCTATTAATCAAATCATACATCATAATCAGATTAACTAGGTTATCTAATCATCTGTCCCAAAACATCAAAAGAATAACTAGATCCTCTGTCATCCCCAAGTTTGAGTCTTTCCAAAAGTCCTCATCACACATTCCCTGCTTATTTCCCGGAGCTTGTACCTGGTAAGAGAATTCAACTTGAAACATTAGGTTTTCGCCTAGTGAGAATGTTCAAATCAAATTAAAATTTAACAATTAAAATATCAACAGATAAATTAAACCTGCTTCCACCCATCTTACCGTACGACAACTCCTTTCACTACTGGGAATCTACCCCACTCCCAAACTTATGACTATTCATCTAGCCATAATATCACTACCAAGAGTTTACCACGAATAATCCCATATTCAAGGCTAATACTCTTATTTCAAGAAATTATATCATATGGTCAATGGCTAGTAATCTGTACACTATTGCCCCCGATGACCCTCAAATATTATATCATGGTCAATGGCTAATGTTCAGTACTATATTGCCCCCGATGACCCGATAACAATTTCTTATCCGGAAGTAGAGATTACAAATTACTTTATGTCTATCTCTAATCTTCCTTTCACAATTGGGAAATCTCTGATCTTCCCTTTAACAATGGAAATCTCCGATCTTCCATTTGAAATGGGAATTACAAATCAAAATCTGCCTATTCCACATTTCACATTCTCCCCACCTCAGAATCAATGGTCCCAATGGGATTATAATATCGCGATACACAACCGGGACCCCCGATGATTCAAGGTACACTCAATCACTAAAAATTACATCCCTATGGTCAATGGCTAGTTCTCGGTTCCCATTATACCGTACTAAGGTGCCCCCGATGACCGGATGCCTATTTTTAGCAACCACGACATAATACATAAGTATTATAACTCTTACTATTATATGTGCATAACATATAATAAATTCATCTCATAACATATTCTATATAACTATACAGAATATTAATAATCAACATATATCCCCCTTTTTGCTATTTAGCGTCAAGGATCTTAATATAATGTAATTCTCATCGATTAATTTAGACTTATTACTTCCTATAATAAGTTCTTACAAATACCAACAGTCTACATCAGAATTGTCTTTACCACACAAAGAGAATTACGCCACACAGAAATGCATAACATACAATATGTCATTTCTCCGAACATATTCTATATATAAAAAATCAAGAATATAATTAGCTCCTCGTCTAAATCTCTTAACTATCCCCTCTTTGCAACTTAGCACGGGGATTAACATCTCAAATGTTAACTACATAATAGGACTCATAAATAAGTCCTTACAATTTGGTATAACGTGGCTTTCATATCAAAATATGAGTTATAATCATATAACAAATTACATAAAAATAGCAGATTTCATTCCACATAAAAGTCTCGAGTTATTACTGAAATTCCACAAAAATCGCAAGCCACTACTTGCGTTTTCTTCCAAAAGTCGCAAGCCTTGCTTGCGAGTTTCATAAAAGTCGCAAGCCAAGCTTGCGTTTTTCTCTAAAAATCGCAGGCCAAGCTTGCGATTTTTATGCTACTGTTCATCATCTTCTTCATCTATTTAAGCCAGACGCCATTTTTCAGATTTAAGCATGTATCAGATGATTCTAAACCCAGTAAAACATATCTATTATCATTTTAATTGCAAAGTTTTAACATGAATCGAATAGACTCACCTTACTAAAAATCTGAACACTTCTTGAACACAGACTCTTCAAACCAGCAGCTTAATCAATCAGCTGGACCATAAAACTTAAAATCAAATGCTTCCCATTCAAGAAATCAGTACCACAACTTAATTTCTTACCTCAATTTCACCAAATTCTGATTTCTTCTTCTTCTTCTTTTTCTTCTTTTTCTCTTTCTCTATCTCGGTTTCTCTCTCTCTCTCTCTGTTTCTCGATTCTTTTGATCCTAGACAACAAAACCCAAAAGCAAAGTAATCTTACTTATTCTAAGTAAGACACCTCAGTTAAATTAGATGAGTCATCACCCAATTTAACAATTAATACTCCAACTTTGTACAAAAGACAAAATCAACCCTTCAAGTTGAAATTTCTTAAAAACTTTAACTTTAACAAAATTACAAACTTAACCTCAAAGTTTATAATTATAATTTATAAAAATACAACGGAAATTCAAGATGTTACAATACTCCCCAACTTGAAATTGATTTCGTCCCCGAAATCAAAAGCATAAATAATTGAAGGTACCTATCCCTCATACTTTCTTCCGACTCTAAAGACACATTAACAACTCAAAGATATAATACCATTATACCTATAATCACTCTCTTAGATTGTAATTTATCAAAATATTTCTCTAAGATCGATTCTCGCTCCTTCACATAACAACTTTTCTCATCAATTATGCTTCAATAACTATGACAATCCATCATTGCATCCATGACAATCCATCGTTTCTTTGATACAAAATGCTATCACCTTCTCACATTACTATCGCACCACACAAACACGCTGCAACCAAGCACTAAGGGGTTGTATATCAAAGGTGATAACTCCATTGAACTTGTAGTATGACTACATTCTTAAGTCCAATCTTTCTATCCTTGCTTCCCCACGTTAGTATGGAATACTATTTTTCAAGTATTACTTGTCTCTTTCTCCCAACTTTCCACATACCGATAGTATTTTCTCCTTACAAAACATAACTAAACAGTTTCACCAAGATTTCTAACTTAAAACATTCAACCAAGTTATCTTGAAACGACATTACTGTTCGAAGTTACTACCATTCTTAGATCTTCAACTAATAATTTCTCGTACATTTCTTTCACACATAAGGAGCAACTTATATTCCTTAACGACCTTGCCTCCGCTACACCACATTGACCGACATACTCATCATCTTTATTAAACTTCCAGTGATTCAAAATACAACTTAATTGGCAACTCATACCATCAAAATTTCTTTGGATAAACACTCACCACTGCTCCGACATTCTATTCCGATATAAGCCATATTACCAAGTTATCTTACAAACCACATGCTCCATCAACTTTATTGACAAATAGTACTTTCCAACCGGAATTCCCGAAACTTCCATTCGGATACTTCCTCTTTCTAACATCACGTCTCATACTAGATGACACATGTATCTTGGAAATTAATGCCACTACTCGTTCGTACATTCTCCACCCATAACATTTACTACAGACCATGTCTCTCATAGTCATTCGTACATAATTAATTTTATAATCCTGTTTTCTCGCCCAAATACCCGAGTCTATATCACTAAATATCTCCTCCCCAACTTTAGTTGAACTACCACTCACGATTTTCTATTTAACTTGAACTAATTCGTTCTTACTAGCTCTTTGTGATTCCAATACGTTGCATAGACAGGGTACAATTCCTCACAGATCAACACAATCTATACACCCCCTTTGTTCATCTCTAGTATTTCATCTTTTATAAATCTTCCACATCGTAAGTAAACACTTATCTAAAAGCAACAGTCCTTCACTGTTCTAACAATCCCACAAAGTGATACTTCAACTTTTAAGCTTCTGATTTAAACTTAACATTCATACATGATACCAAAAGGATAACCAATGCATTCACGTCATATAAACTTCAATTTACAATACCGTTCATGCAAGTTCAACCCCAAGCCTACGTCAAGCTTATCAAATCGGGTCAAAGTTCTTAAGACTTAACTGAGTCCAAAACCGAGTCATCTACTCAAAGGATCTAAAGATTATTTATCAATATCAACTCACGCAATTTAAATACTTCTAACTCACATTATGCAACATACGCTCCGAGGCGTGATAATCTTACGACCCCTTCATTGCTACTTTCCCAATGAAGTCAATTCATTTGCAAGTACACGTAAATGCAACTCTTTTCATACTCCACAATGTATATAATACGCCCAGGTTCATTAGTTCCAAAGATACTAAGAACAAGTAAAATATCAAACAGTCTTCACACCTAAGACCAACACTTAAACCGTCACTGGTTCAAATACAATGCAGTTAAGCATATAACACATCCAATACTCCATCTCGAGTCACTAAAACTGACAAACATTCAAAAGACTCATTTGAATATAAATCAGGCCTTTAAGGCCAAAACAAACGTTTGGTTAAACACGTGTCACTCACACGGTTACGTAAACCAAAATGCCTCTTTACTCAAAATCTTTACCTTATTAATCCCTTAATTGGCCATCGGCCCCAAAATAAAAGTTTATCACTCTCAAAACATTCACATGGTCGGATTTACAAAAATCCCCCAACTCTCACGTTCACATTTTCAAAATGTAACACGTCAAAATTATTGCACAACCACAAAAAAAACACTAAAAGCGTGCTTCGACCACATAACTTTCACTTATGCCATAATTAATCAAAACGTTTTTCATTAATGATTTATTCGTCAATCATTCAAAATCCCCCAATTGTGTCGCACACACTAATAACCACTTTGCGCATACCCTCTGCATAACAGCATACCGGTATCGTTCACGGTTTTGTTCCTACCCGCACAGGCATACGCGGGACGCATCCAGACCGCACCCAGTGACAGACAAAAGGCCTCATACACCCTACACAACTATCGCCTTCAAAGTCAAAACTTGACATGTCAATACTTCCTTAACCCTGAACCTAATCCTTCCTCCAGACACGACCGACCCTCGGCAACTGTATTACTAGTCACCGAACAAGGGTACAGACCCTCATATTATTGTTACTAAAGTCCACTTTCGACTCTCCTACTGTTCATCTCTCATTTGAATACAATTACCAAAACCACAAACTTTCTCCCAAGGTTTATCCAACACCTCTCCACTCTTGGAGTTCTTTCTTAGCTTATAGCGTAATACTCTACGACCTAGCGAGTTCATAGCCTTCATGCATGACAATATAATAAATAACTCAATCCACACTTTTCTCATTTAAATAAACAACATTCGGAACAACGTGGGCACACACGACCCCAATCATTTTCATAACTCCCATGTACTACACAACGATCTCAAAAATCGTTTGTATATAAATTTCCGTAAAACTCAATCTTTCTCAACCAAAAGATGTTGTTACAACAGTAATATCTTAAATGAAGATCTTTTCATACGACAAAAGTTTAAAATTTACTGACACAAAGTAAACTAGTCGTTTCTCACACTCATTTATATGATATCATCAAATCAATACCTTTGTTGGTTATAAAAAGTTTACTGATCAACACTTTCTTGACCTATTTGCTATCATACAACATTTTATGTAAAGTATGAAGTATTTTGCAAGTTGCTAAGCTCCAAAATTTCGTTAGGCAGCGTAATTGAAATTGCCCTTTTTCTATAAATACATACTTGCACATACTAATTCATCCTTGAATAAAACTGTTATTTATGCATTTGGTTTGAAATCAAGAAAACTCATGTAACACACACTAAAACACCATGCATAAAACTTACTCGCAATGAAGGCTACTTACTCAAACAAGGTCAATCGTTTTACTTACGTAACTTATCATTGACACTCTACTTCCGACCAGAGGTCGCCCTCTCGACCTTATAATAATTGCTATACATGCATTCCATGGCCCCCATACTCAACCATGTCATACTAATTCCGTCTTAATCAATCATCTCATACTCTATCTCTGCACATATCAAATCACCTATTAAAGGTTGCCTTGGCGGACTTTCATGAGTCCCGCCAATTCCAGGTTGTCCTTCCAACCCCCAATCATTTACTGCTCTGTCCTCTAAAGGACCTTGGTGGCGTATTCACCATCACTCTACTATAACTTACAGGGATAACCACGAGAAATGGTTATGCACTTACATACATACAAAACATACTTTACCGATCGTTAGTCACTGTAACAATTCAGAAATAGACATGCTCGTGTAACAATATATTCATAATAACAGTAGCTAATTGAAATTGTGAACATATCATACAGGAGAATCCCCGTTATCATTGTCACAGCACTAATTTCACGTATTTCCGTTAACACTAAGACTATCCCGTCTTAACACTTCTACCTATATCTCACATATCATAACCTACTACATCTCAGATTAAGTCTAAGTATCTCATCAGCATACTTAGTTCGCTTAAACTAGTGCTCTGATACCGTATTGTAACACCCTAATAAAAACAGGGCTAATTTAAACCTTAAAAATTCCACAAGTTATGATCAAATAACTTCAAACTTATATAACAAGAGGATCAACAGTAAGGTTTCTATATACTACAAACATCTAATTCAAATAACCTATTAATCAAATCATACATCATAATCAGATTAACTAGGTTATCTAATCATCTGTCCCAAAACATCAAAAGAATAACTAGATCCTCTGTCATCTCCAAGTTTGAGTCTTTCCAAAAGTCCTCATCACACATTCCCTGCTTATTTCCTGGAGCTTGTATCTGGTAAGAGAATTCAACTTGAAACATTAGGATTTCGCCTAGTGAGAATATTCAAATCAAATTAAAATTTAACAATTAAAATATCAACAGATAAATTAAACCTGCTTCCACCCATCTTACCGTACGACAACTCCTTTCACTACTGGGAATCTACCCCACTCCCAAACTTATGACTATTCATCTAGCCATAATATCACTACCAAGAGTTTACCACGAATAATCCCATATTCAAGGCTAATACTCTTATTTCAAGAAATTATATCATATGGTCAATGGCTAGTAATCTGTACACTATTGCCCCCGATGACCCTCAAATATTATATCATGGTCAATGGCTAATGTTCAGTACTATATTGCCCCCGATGACCCGATAACAATTTCTTATCCAGAAGTAGAGATTACAAATTACTTTATGTCTATCTCTAATATTCCTTTCACAATTGGGAAATCTCTGATCTTCCCTTTAACAATGGAAATCTCCGATCTTCCATTTGAAATGGGAATTACAAATCAAATCTGCCTATTCCACATTTCACGTTCTCCCCACCTCAGAATCAATGGTCCCAAGGGGATTATAATATCGCGATACACAACCGGGACCCCCGATGATTCAAGGTACACTCAATCACTAAAAATTACATCCCTATGGTCAATGGCTAGTACTCGGTTCCCATTATACCGTACTAAGGTGCCCCCGATGACCGGATGCCTATTTTTAGCAACCACGACATAATACATAAGTATTATAACTCTTACTATTATATGTGCATAACATATAATAAATTCATCTCATAACATATTCTATATAACTACACAGAATATTAATAATCAACATATATCCCCCTTTTTGCTATTTAGCGTCAAGGATCTTAATATAATGTAATTCTCATCGATTAATTTAGACTTATTACTTCCTATAATAAGTTCTTACAAATACCAACAGTCTACATCAGAATTGTCTTTACCACACAAAGAGAATTACGCCAAACAGAAATGCATAACATACAATATGTCATTTCTCCGAACATATTCTATATATACAAAATAAAGAATATAATTAGCTCCTCGTCACAATCTCTTAACTATCCCCTCTTTGCAACTTATCACGGGGATTAACATCTCAAATGATAACTACATAATAGGACTCATAAATAAGTCCTTACAATTTGGTATAACGTGGCTTTCATATCAAAATATGAGTTATAATCATATAACAAATTACATAAAAATAGCAGATTTCATTCCACATAAAAGTCTCGAGTTATTACTGAAATTCCACAAAAATCGCAAGCCACTACTTGCGTTTTATTCTAAAAGTCGCAAGCCTTGCTTGCGAGTTTCATAAAAGTCGCAAGCCAAGCTTGCGTTTTTCTCCAAAAATCGCAGGCCTAGCTTGCGATTTTTATGCTACTGTTCATCATCTTCTTCATCTATTTAAGCCAGACGCCATTTTTCAGATTTAAGCATGTATCAGATGATTCTAAACCCAGTAAAACATATCTATTATCATTTTAATTGCAAAGTTTTAACATGAATCGAATAGACTCACCTTACTAAAAATCTGAACACTTCTTGAACACAGACTCTTCAAACCAGCAGCTTAATCAATCAGCTGGACCATAAAACTTAAAATCAAATGCTTCACATTCAAGAAATCAGTACCACAACTTAATTTCTTACCTCAATTTCACCAAATTCTGATTTCTTCTTCTTCTTCTTTTTCTCTTTCTCTATCTCGGTTTCTCTCTCTCTCTGTTCTCGATTCTTTTGATCCCAAAAGCAAAGTAATCTTACTTATTGTAAGTAAGACACCTCAGTTAAATTAGATGAGTCATCACCCAATTTAACAATTAATACTCCAACTTTGAACAAAAGACAAAATCAACCCTTCAAGTTGAAATTTCTTAAAAACTTTAACTTTAACAAAATTACAAACTTAACCTCAAAGTTTATAATTATAATTTATAAAAATACAACGGAAATTCAAGATGTTACAGTTTAGAAACGTTCAGCTTAGGTACAAAGGTACCCTTCTGAGGTTTTTGATTAAAAACCTTTTCTTTACCTTTACCTTTAGAATTTAAGGTAGGTTTTTCCTCAGGAGTGGGATTTTTAGAAGAGGAACACTGAGACGAGGAGGCGTCAGGGATAGAGGATATGAACATTCCAAACTTGAGCATGAAACGATCAGTGGTTGGTTCTAGAGTATCAGCTTTATAACCAAGACCACTTTTATCAATCAGGGGAATCTTAGCACCTAATATCTCAGTGATCGTTGCTGAGGATTTACACCATCCTTCAACAGTAGCCTTTTCAGCCTTTAGCGCAGCGACAACATCTTCTCGCTCGATACGAATGAGTTGATTTATACAGACTTAATCTTTTAGGTTTTCTTCTATTTTAGAAAGCTTTTAAATTTTTAAGTGACAATTCTTAAGTTTTTCAGCGAGATCAATATTTAATTTTTCAGCTTTGGTCTTGCCATTCATGGCATTGTATAAATCAATAGTCAAAAGATCGACGGTCCGACGTCTTTCGATGTCACTGAGGGCTGAAGAGTTAGTATCAGTGAGAGGGTTTGATACCTGAGAGGTGGATGCAGAAGTAGAGGGAATTTCAGTTTGTTTTTCCTCTTCTTCTATTTTGGCCATGAGGCTGAGATTGGCTTCATCATCATCTTCAGAGTCAGATGATTCTTCATCAGAAAGAGCCCAGTCATATTCTTCAGCGATCATGCCTTTGCCTTTCTTCTTAAAGCTTTTCAGCTTCTTGTATTTGTCATCTCTAGCCTTGGGGTTAGAGGATTTCTTGGAAGAAGATGAGGGTTTAAAGACTTTCTTTGACCTGCACTCACTAGCAAAGTGACCTATCGTTTCACACTTATAGCAAGTGGCAGTTGCCTTATCTACAGGGGTTGAAGATTTTGGCTTGTCAGTGATGGAAAGAGGTTTATTTCTTCTGAAGTTACTCTTTCTGGCGAATCTCCTAAAAGAATTAGTCAGGAGGGCCAGTGACTCATCAATTTCTGAAGGATCAGCTTCTGATGATTCATCAGAGTTAGACTCCAACTCAGTGATAGTGACAGTAGATCGCTGAGTAGGCACCAACTCTGAAGAGAGTAAAGCAATAGGTGTGCTTTTGGAATCTTTTACAAGATTCTTCTTAAGATGACACGACTTCTCATGATTGAGCATAGTGCCATATAAGGAAGAAAGGGTCATAGATTTCAGATCCTTTGAGAGTTTAAGACACATAGAATAATTGTCCCAACTTTCAGGAAGACATTCCAGAAACTTTGTCAGGATCTCAAAGTTAGAATATTCCTTACCAACAGTTTTTAACTCAATGATTAAATAGTTAAAACATTGGTGTACTTCAGAGAGAGTTTCATTCTTACCACAAATGAAGCATTCGTACTGTCTTACCAGGTTAATCTTTCTTGAGTCTTGGACTTCAGATGTACCTTCATATTGAACACAGATTGTGTCCCACATGGCCTTAGAGGTTTCCAGGTTCATGACGGAGTGGTAGACTTCATCAGGAAGAGCCATAGAGAGGATGGATATGGCCTTAGTGTCTATGGCCACCTTCTTGTCTTCATCTGTCCAATTGTTGACAGCCCTGGGAATGATTCTTTCAGGAATGGCAGCTCTAGTAGCAGTGCCTGGAACTTCAGGGTCAATCATCACAGGAACATATGGACCATTCTCGATGTAGTAAGGCATAGTAGGATCTACACTATAACACCCTCAAAATTGGAACGAGCAACTAACTTTAATTACGATAAAACAAACAAAAGAGGATGAAATTCTTTCTACAATACATCCTTGAAAATACCTCAAAGTTTGAACATCACAAATTTCACAACTAATAACTCAAGGCAGGTGTTACTTAACCCAATTACAAGTTGCTAATCCCAAATGAGTGCGGAAGACTTCACTAAGCAAAACCACTTCTCGTGCACTATACTAGCACTCATCACTTCACAGTGTAGCTAAAGTTATTCCCAACCTAAACCTGTTGCACATGCTGACAAATAAAAAGGTTAGGCTAACGCCTAGTGAGTTCAAGAGTTTACATCATCAGCAAATCATTTGATAGACCAAAAGATTCAACTTAATTTATGATTTCCAAAAAGGGTTTGTATAAAATACACCGACAACCCAATTTCCAAACGCACACAAATCCTGTGAGGAAAGCTTCCAATAAAAATCATTTCTCCGCCATGGACTCAAATTCAAAAACTCACTCAAGAGGTAAATAAACAACAATCTCTCAAATAACCGCCAAAGAGAATAATGCTCCAATAGTTGAAAACATCCGACAAGGATGAAACCTAGAATCCGTCCATCAATCATGGAAAACAATCCATATGCGTATAATATGACATTGACAACGCAGATAAACAAATATCTGATATCAACACCCTTCGGTGACGGGGGAGACCCGATTTCATCGAATGTGGCGAACACATAAATCAACCACAATTAATACACACAAGTAAGCTTCATGGATGGGAAACACATGACATCAACCATCCCTCGGTCTCTAGTCAGTTTTAGACATCAACCCAAATCGGGTCTTTAGTCCATCTTCGGCATCAACCAAACTAGGTCTTTAGTCCACCTCCGACATCAACCAAACTAGGTCTTTAGTCCGTCTAAGACATCAACCAAACTAGGTCTTTAGTCCATCTCCGGCATCAACCAAACTAGGTCTTTAGCCCATTCCGACATCAACCAAACTAGGTCTTTAGTTCGTCTTAGACATTTACCAAACTAGGACTTTAGTCTAAACCACCAAGTTCAATCCTACTGGATCTTTACCTTGGAAAACCCACCATCCAAAACAAACTTACTCGACTTTAATATATATATACATGACCCCAAAAGAATAACCAATGCATTCAAATCATGTAAATCTCAAATATAATGCAATTCATGCAATTCATGCAATTCATGCAATTCAAACCCCAAGCCCACGTCGAGCTTATTTAAAATCGGGCGAATGCCCTCAAGACTCAACCGAGTCCAAAACCGAGCCCTCTGCTCAAAAGATCTAATGATCGTTTATCAACGTCAACTCATGCAAATGAAGTGCATCTAACCCACATCATGCAAACACATGCTCCGAGGGATGATAATCTCACAACCCCTTCATTGCCACCATCCCAATGAAGTCAAATCATATATGCATCTATATGTGTGTGTGTGTGTGTATACGTATACGCAAATCTTTTATAACTCAACAATGCATATAACGCACCAAGGTTCATTAGTCCCAAAGGTACTAAGAATACAAAACCATCAAACGGTCTTAACACATAAGACCAAACACGCAAACCGGCACATACTCAAATAAAATGCAATTAAGCATATAACACATCCAAGGCTCCACCTCGAGCTACTAAAACCGGCAAACACTCAAAAGACTCATTTGAGTATAAATCAAGCCTTTAAAGGCTAATATAAACGTTTGGTTAAATACGTGTTGCTCACACGGTTACGTAAACCAAAATACATCGTTACCCAAAATCGTTACCCTTTTAATTTCTCAATTGGCCATCGGCCCAAAATAAAAGGTTTACAACTCCCAAAATATTCATACGGTCAAGATTGACCAAAATCCCCAACTCACACGTTCACATTTCCAAAACGTAACATATCGTAATTATTGCACAATCACAACAAACACTAAAAGTGTATTTTGACCAAATAACTTTTATTTATGCAATAAATTAACAAAACCTCTTTCACTCGTGATTTATTCTTCAATCATTCAAAATCACCAAATGTGGGTATTTTACAAGATTTGTAAAGCTCAACACTTTGATTAAATCAAAACCCACTAAATAACTCAACAAGGGATAATTTCATATAAAGCACACAATACTCTAAAATAAACATTTTGGCATGTACAACGTTTTCACAAATCAACTTGAACTCACCTTGCTAGATTAGGCTAAATCTAGATTTTCCCAACGTATGCTCCTTTGAAGAAATCCGGATCTTCAAGTCCAAATCTTCCAAAACCTAGATCCATAAGTTTCCAACCATAAATATCCGAATCTAACCATGTAGAATCATTCCCCAAACATAATACATCAAAACCCAACTTATATCAAAACCCTAGTTCTTAAAGATGGAGAAAATAAGGTTTTCCTTAACCAATCACCACCAAAATCACACCAATGAAACTCACAATGGAAGAGAAGATGAAAACCACCAAACTATAGCTTTTTGGGTAGAGAGATATTACCTTTATCACTTGAATCTCCAAGTAAAAGCTCCTAATCGCCCACAAAAGCTCCAAGCTTCCATATCTTCAACAACGGTGGAATGGGTTTGAGTTGAGTGAAGATGATGAAGGGGAGAAGGAAGGGTTTGTGGTTTTTCTTGGAAGAAAACGACTTTGAGAGAGAGAGAGAGGGCTGATTTAGGGTTGAGAAATGAAATGAGGGAAGAGAGAGGGAATAGGTCTCTCTTAAAACAACAAAATGCCATCAGACGCATCACGGACGTCCGCATGGCCCCCTCGCGGACGTCCGGCCTCAGCCGAAATGTTTTCCTCCAAAACCCCTGTTGCTTTCGCGGACGCCATGCGGACTTCTGCATGGCACGGACATCCGGATGTACCATGCGGACGTCCGCCAAGCCCAAACTTTGCTTTTCAAAATTTCGGGTGTTACAATCCTCCCAACCTTAGAATGATTTCGTCCTCAAAATCTAGACCTTTTATAACCAAAGGATCACCAACTCAACGCCGACCACGTTCCATTAGCTTCCTATTGGAATCTAAATTTTCCCCACATAGACTACTATGACAAACCTCAAGCAACCCTTACCAACAATGTCCTCTCAGGCACATTGTACTTATATCCGGGTGAAAGCTCCATCTACTGGATTAACTCCCAACCGACTACCTCGGTTGTCTCCCAACCTTTGGTGTTCCATTCTTCCCCGACGACGGATCCCGACTCTAAATCAATCCGTGTCCACACACTCTTAAATTTCTCCAATTAGTCCAAGGTTTGATTACATCTAAAACCAACGAACCTCCAAATCTAAGGTTCCATTTACTTCTAACGAGTCACATTAGACTCCAACGCCGACGGTCGTCACTGACCCATCCGTTACTCCACTCCCAAAACACGTCTAATTTGAATTGTCCAGTCGACAGATTCTTCTACCACGGCGGAGGGTCATCCCGCTAAACTATTCGTCACAATAGAACCTAAGTTCATCATAACCGATACCACCATTTATTAAAATTGGACTACACCCTCCAATCCCACTAGTGGTCCTTGGCCTCGAACTCCAAAAGTTGACACCTAGTCACACCACCAAAACTCGACTCATCACATAGCTCCACACACGAGCTTCATTCCTCAAATAGTCCCACCAATCCATGGTCATCCCCACGGTCTAAAGGGTCCTACACGACTTTCACACAACACCGACAACCCAAGACAAGGTTGCCGAAGTGAACGGTTACCAAAGCACTAACAAGGGACACCGCAAGTCCCACTTTTTAGTTGCCTACAAGAAATGATTCGTCCCCGCAAACGACATCATACGGCTTACGACAATAACACGCGTTAGAAACCCAATCTTTCATCGAAAGGTCCTACACGCCCTCACCCCTAACTGGGTTGCTCAACTTCACCACGCCTAAAGAGTTCAAGGTTTTCAAGTGACAGACTCAATAAATATGCCAACAAAGTTTTCACTAGATTTTTTTTTCAACACGATGGTTTTTATACTAACCTCACATACGTACAAAAACATACCACTACTCAGCTTAGTGGATGAACAAAAATGGACACACTCGTCCCACGTATGAAAAATCATTTTTGAAGACCTTTTCCTCACAAATCAGTTTACTACCGAACGTAAAACCGTACTCGTCATCTTTTAAAATGAACCGCCAGGGTCCCATCACGGATTTACTTATGCCAAACACGCAAAGTAAACTCCGACGTTAAAATATTGTCCAATCGCCTGTTTATACGAACTTCAAAAGAAGGATTTACACGACTCCACTTTCCAAAATTCTCTTTTTAACCATAAAACGACACGAACTGTAATTCATTAACAACTTCGCATGTGTCAGTTTGGTTCACAGAGAAACAAAGCAAATCATCTACACACCTTGGTTAAAACGCGACATGGTATGGGCCATCCCCCAGTTTTAAATCGAATAACAAGATATGTTCATCGTTTGGAAATATCGTTTTAAACATCGAAAGGAATCTCAAATCAAAATTTTGCATGCCAATCTGTAGCACTTTATTAGTAGTCACTCTGAAATGGTATAGCACATACCGGATAGTCAATACTAATTTTTAAAGTAGAAATTCATTAACTCAAATTTCAAAACTTCTCATTCAGTCGTATAATGACAAGTAAATAAAATCCTTTGACCAGGCTCGTAAACCTCAATGTGTTTTTTTCTCAAAACCTCATAAAACAATACGTGCACATAATTTGATTGACACATAACATAATTCAAGTCAACTTCAAGCCTTAAACCGCACAAGTGATGCACACTAACGCCCTGTAACGAGCCGGTATCCCATAACATACACAATATACATTATTTAACATGTCATACATAACGTCGTTACTTTCATAACAAAATATATAATAATTCACATTCGGTCCCAATGTCTCGAAACTATACAATACAAAAACGTAAACATATCCTAGTCTTCGTCAGCTATCAACCGCCTCCTATGCTTTATTTTTCCCTTTGCTAACAAAAGATCCTTGACCTGGAATACATATTTTTGAAAGGAAAATGAGGGTTAGACCAAACGGTCTAGTGAGATAATCCATGTCAGTTTAGAAATCCTTTTTCTTTTATAAAACACATGTATACCACAAATATTTAAATACCAAGCAAGTCTTGTGCATCGTGTTCCTCTCCTCATTCCCATGGCCAAATTAGTTGGTAGCAAGCCAACTAATCAATTAACTTCACTGTACAACAATTACAGCCAACAACACAGTACGAATATTACAGCCAACACACCGGTCCTAAGCCCGGCCAGTCGTATTCTTATATAGTATAATTTTGAGGTAAATACAATATCTCAATATATTATATTTCAACATAAACACACATAATCACACCATTTATCACATTCTCAAACCACACATATATGTATTCCAGTTGAAAACGTTTTAAAGTAAAACTCACCTCGATCGCTTATCCAAAAACATTTCCAAGCCTTTCTCCAAAAGATTCAGTCTTTCAATCCAAATCCACAGAATCTGAAACAGATTAAATACAAATATCCCCTTACCAATTGAACACATTAAACATACCAGCAGGCTATGAACTCTAGATAAATCTACCTAACTCTCGCCATCAAAACGACCTAACAGCTATAGTTCCCGGACAGCCCAAAACAACCCGGACAGCCTAACTTTCCGGACAGCAAGGTAATCCGGATAACCTGAACTATCCGGACAGCACATTTAATCCGGATAACAGACATTCCGGACAACAAAGCAATCCGGATACCATCAGGTATCCTATTCCATCCGGAAACGTATAACAAAAGGAACTTACCCAGATACTTGACTCGTCCGGACACCATCAACAAAGCTACCCGGACACTACCAACAAAAGTATCCGGACACATTCATTCTATCCGGAAACCACTGTCTGTTTATGCATTTTCTACCCAGAATTCGGCTGAATCAACCCAAACCATGAAATCTATGATTCTACTCCGATAGGAACTATCTAATAGCAATTACCAACATAAAATGTAAAGGAAACATACCTTGAATCACTTCTAAGTACACCAATTGAAGCCTTAACTTCACTTTTCTTTCTTTTCTCCTTTTTGCCTCAAAACACACACACACACACTGAAATCTGGATAATATCTGAGTTGTGAAATATCTGAGATGCTTAAGAGATAATATCCACCTATATTACCCATTTAAACCTTGAACTTCCCAACAATGCCCCAAACACCCCTAAACTTATAATTTACCCAAACTTACCCTAATATTCAACTTTAAAGTTAACTAAACTTAACGAAAAGGGATTTTAACTAACGAACTTACCCGGGGTATTACATTATCTCCCCCTTAAAAGAATTCCGTCTCGGAATTCGGTTAAGCAAAAAGGTATGAATGCTTATCACTACTACCTCGAACCCAATCAAAGCCATAGAAACTAACTGAATAGACACTCCACCTCTATCTATATCTCTAACACAGATAAGCAACAAAGAACGGAAATATTAATAATCATTTTACACCAAAGTCATATAACACTTTAGCACGTATAGAGTTTGTTAGAATATACATGTAACCTCATCCGAAATTTCCTCTGCTTCTTGAGCCGTTATTTGAAAGACTCGACCCTTTGCTTTTGGTATTTTAGGCCTTTGTATTCCTCCTGGCCTAACATCCGTTGGTTTCACTGTCATACTACCCTGTTGTGCGTTCCGTTGTGGGCATTCTGACTGAAGATGATCAGGGGAGTTGCAAGAGAAACATAATCGAGTTACCCGACAGTCAATAGCAATGTGACCGGTCTTTCCACATTTGTAACACGTTCTTGGATCAGCATAACAGTTTCCTTGATGAACACGGTTGCATTTTGGACATGGTCTTTCAACTGATCTGAAAGGTAGATAACTATCAAACCTCGGGGATTCGTACTCCTCCGGATCATACGTAATTTCCTCCAATTTCCTTTTTCCAGTACTTTTATCATTAGCACTTCTCCCTTTATCTTGTTCCACGGTTTCCGCTGCGTCTACTGCGGCTGAGAAATTTCTGGTCCTTTAGCAATCACAAAACTTCTGACTTCTGCATTCAACCCAAAAATAAACCTCTCAATCTTCATTGCTTCCGTGGCCACGTAGTATTCCGCGAAACGAGACTTTTCCAGAAAACGAGCGGTGTAGTCCCGAACTGACAAATTCCCCTGCTGCAAGTTCATAAACTCCCCCTCCAGTTGTTTAACCGCTGCATGAGGACAGAATTGTTTCCTGAAAGATATAACGAATTCTTCCCAAGAGAAGGTAGAATATATGTCAGAACCTCCCGAAGAAATATGAGCTTCCCACCAGTATAGAGCATCGCCTTTCAACATTGGGGTTCCATAAAGTACCTTATCCTCTTCCGCGCACTTACTAGTCTTGAAGATAGCTTCTATTTCCTTCAGCCATCTCATAGCTTTCTATAGAATCCAGATCCATGCAACGATTATGTTTGTGAATAAGCAAATAAGAACAGTTGATATGATTCACAAAGGCTGCCCACTTAGCTATTGATTTAGAGAGAATTACAGTGTAAAGCAGAAAAGCTAAATGAGACAACTAGCTAATTTTCTAAGCTAATTGCACTTTATATATGCTGGGCCCGTGGTAACAAGCCCACGGCCCGTTCACTATGGACTAAGTTTAAACAATTACAATTCAAACCCTTGAACTTAAAATCAACATAAATTCTACCCTAACAATCTCCCCCTTTGATTTGAAGTTCGAGTTCGCGCTCGATCTCTTGCCAGTTGAATACGTATCGTTTGCGCAACGCAAAGTGAACCTCGAAGAATCTGATGGCACGGCGGTAGTCGAGACGTTCTTCAACCATATCCAAAGCAGTCTGAGCAGTTCTTTCATTCAGATTGGGTACATAGTATACCTTTGGATTTTCGGATTCGAGCTTGATGATCTTCCGAAGAGCGTCCTGATGAGGAATGAGGACCTTGATCTTCTCCCAACGGTTTTGTTGCTGAGGAGGGGGAGGAAGATCAGGAGCTGTCGTTTGCTGAGGAGATGTCGGGATTTCTGCATTTGAGCTTTCGGGTTGATCTGAAGTCGTAGCGGGTTGAGTCGAGTGAACGGGAGGCGTACCATAGAAATTCTGAAGCAGAAACTGGTCGTAATCAACGTTGTCGTCTTCATCAGTGGGAAACACCAAGTTTACCTCGAAGTTTACGGCTCTGGCAGCTTTTTCGTACCATGCGTCTTCGGTTTCCGGGTTGGTTTCACATGCTGGATCAATCATGGTGAGCATTGGCATGTCTGATGGTTCTTGTGCGACCAATTCCTGTGTTGTACCCTCGGGCTTTTCAACCGTTGGGGCTTCGTCATCTGAAATATCCATGTCGATGACCATCTGTGCTAATGGCAACTCGGCTTCGGGTGTTTCTGTTGAAGTTACCGCAGTTGGGGGTTCCTGTTGAACCACTGTTGTAGTTTCGGCGGTCATGATCTGGGCGGTCTCGGTTTGGCGTAGACGCTTCTCCCCCTCATGGTGATCAGGATCATCCTGGTCATCGTGCTTGCGTTTGAGACCGCCGGCTTGACTCTTACAAGTGTCTTCTAGTGAGCGGACCCTCTCAGTCAGCGTGGCAAGCGCTTTGTTGTAGTCGCTGAGGGTCGAGTCAATGGAGTCAAGGCGAGATGTGATAGATGAAAATGGAGTAGTGACCTAGGATCGAAGAACGGAGATCAGGTCTGCTTCGGTCGAGGCGGTTGTATCTGATTCTTGGAGCAGTTGGGCCAATAGCATCGTCTTTAATGTATCCACCGAATAGATAGGTTGAGCAAATGTCGGTGGATGTGGTGGTGCGGTTTCGGCTTCAACAAATTTTGCTTTACCTTTGATGGCTTTGGCGATCTCGTCGGTGACATGTTGTTCCAATGCCTCGCGGACAGCCTTGAGGGTGCTGTCCAGGGACCCTTGCGACACAAAGTCGGGGTGAATAACTCCGGGTTCACTTAGATTACCCGTTAAGACATCTACCGCAGAGGTAGAGCCACCTACGTTCACAGCTGGCGTGATATTAACTGTGGTAGGATTTCCGTCCAATCCTCATGTTCCGAAAGTCGGAGACACTATAGACGTTCCGGTCGGGTCACTAAGAGCCGCGACTTGGTGTTGTTCCGCATCAAGTGTCCTAGGCGAAGAATGTTCAGTAACAATAGGCTCTAGACTCGATGGTGCACGCAAATAAGTCGAGACCGGGGGTTGCTGGTCTCTTATTTCAACACCAACACTCTCCGAATGAGAGGCCGGTGGAAGTTGTGCTTGTTCCCCGTGTAATATTGAAACATTCGTCTGTCATGAGACGGATGAGTGGATGAGGGGGTCGTGCAATTGCTCCGCTGGGTCCACGGAGTCTTCTTCAATACCCTGTCCCAACTCATGAGATAGGATAGCAGATGTGGCTACCCGGATATGACGTGGCTGGTTTCGCTCAGGAGCCTCGTTATCTTTACGGCTCGATCTTTCCTGGTTCAACTTTGAACGCAGTTCTCTCCGTCTCGCATGATCTAACTCCTCTACGTTTTCTCCCTCAGATGTCCTAGTGATAGGTCTGGTTCCAGTATGTGGAGGTGATTCAAGTGGGATGCCAACGGTAAAATCAGGGTTGGGTCCGATACCGTGAGGTATTTGTCTCAGGCGTATGTTTCGGTCGGTATCGGAGTCCGTGGAGTCAGATTCCACGTCTTCAACATCATGAGATGGTGACGGGGGTTCGGTGATATAAGGCTCGTTCGAGTGATGTAGAATTGGTCTGGAGGATTGACCGGCTTGGGCTGAGCTGGAACTGGGTCGCGATTCCACTGCACCACCTACTCTCGGTCCCCTTCCTCTCATAACTAACGTTCCCCGCCCAACAGCACCCGCTTGTCGGGCCCTTCCTCCTCTCGTCCTAGGACCCTCACGTCCCTCAGGCCTATTTCCCTGGGTAGGTCCCTCCGGCGCTGGCTGGACCATGGGAATTCTTAACTCTCCCCTATAAGCAACTACCCCTGGTGCAGCGGGATCGGCGATGGCTAGTAGGGCGGCAGGAATGGGCGAGGCGACCGCATCGGATGGGTTGCGGATCACCATGAATTGGAGGTGTCTGATGGGGCATACCGGATGTGTAATACGTCTTGGAATGGATGGATTCGCCTCCATGTGCTGACGAACTGCAAGCGATAGGAAACACGGGTATGGGAGGAACTTCTTCTGTTTGGTTCCGCCGATGTGTCGAATAGTGGTCACAAGTTCACGCCAGATTATCATGGCGAAGTCGACGTGGCGGTGGTAGCACACGGCGTGAACAAGTCGCAGGAAGTCGTCGGTACATTGATCAATACCTTTCCATCGGGCGGATAGGCAGCGATTGAGTATGGTGAAGAGCGTGTACCAAATTGGCGCCAGGAACTTGCGATTGAAGACTGAGGGTCGTTGAAAGTCGGAGTTGTAACCAAGAGCACGCATTTGTGCGCATAGTGTGGCATCATTAACGGCAGGATCGTACCGTTCATGGTTGTTAGCAGTGGCTTCCGGTAGAGACAGTAGTCTGCGAAAGGAGTCGGGCGTCAAAGTAAATGGGTGGTTGTCAATCTGTGCCGTGATGGTCTGTGTATTGCCAATCGTACGGACTTGTGTCGTCAGCCAGACTTATAGAACGTAGATCAAAGGAACGTCGGCGGTGCGAGTGAGTTCCTCGCGTATGGGATGGTGCATCAGAATGTCTAGAATGACCTGATGTTGCGGGTTAGGTCTGAACAGCGCCGGGTCCAAGTAATGATTGTTGGCCTCCAACTCGATGCCATGGTCAGGATCAACCAAGGCAGCATCTGCTACTTCGTCGATGATTTCCTCCTCCTGAGGAATTTGGTCTTCCAGATTTTGTTGTTCCGCCATGCATAAATCTGTCAAAATGGCACACAGTTAGGAACTTAACCAGAAGAACAAGTGTCGGTGCATACCTTTGCGTTGAATGGCTCAATCTGAGACAGATTGAGGACTGCTAGGGAGAAAACAGGTACAGAATGGACACAACAGCAGGGGAATCCGGATAAACATATGCAGGGTGTCCGGACAGCTCAAAGTGTCCGGATAACAGGGTTGTCCGGATAAACATATGCAAGTGTCCAGATAAAAAGGATTATCCGGACAGAGGTACCCTGATACGCTAGTTTACCGGATAGGATTGTGTCCGGACCCTCAAAACTACCCGGTAGTTGAACTTACCGGAAACCCTAAAGTTTCCGGACAACTAGGGTTCTGGGAGTTGAGTATGTCCGGATGAAAGTCATAGACTTGAATGTGTCCGTATAAAACGTCATATGTTTGAATGTGTCCGAACACGATGAATGTGTCCGGATGAAACTCTTTAGCGACTAATCAAACAGACTGGGATGCAATGCTAGTGTGAGTGAACCTAGAAGTGACAAATAGGAATCTAGACTACAAGGAGAGCATTTCCTATCAAGATTACGACTAAATAACCACAAATCTAGCGAAACTGAACCTGTGTTTCGGATCCAAATCTTTTGACCAAATCGGGGTCTGTTTGGTATGTAATGCGAACAAAAACAGATTTGAAATGATCGAGAAGGAAGTGCGAACAACATACCTGAAGTTGTGAGTGAAAAGAGTTCAAATCGTGAGTTCGTGAGTTGTCCGAGCGAGAGAGAGAGAGGGGGGGGGGGGGTTTAGGGTTTTAGGTGAAAAATGTTCGGATGTGGACTGGCAGCGGCCCGGGTGTCTTATATAACCCGGGTGTTGTCCGGGTTCGTGTCCGACCCGGATACACCCGACCCGGATACTGTCCGGATAACAGAAGAGTCCGGATACTGTCCGGATAACTCTGGTGAGTCCTTTTTCGTGATTTTCAGAAACCGGAACTTTTTAAGAGACCTTTCTCTCGCTCCCCCTCAAACTGAGCAGGGGAATGCCATTTCTCCCCCTCGAATCGTGTAGTAGGGTGCAGTGGAGGGGTCCGACACAAAAAACTTTAAGCTTTTGAAAGAATACCGGTGTCGCTCACCCTCAAGTGATGACCAATTTAGGAGTGCCCACACACAAAAAAACTTTTGATACGTAAGAGAAAAAATATGTGTGTGACGCTCCCCCTCAAAGTATGAGTAAACTTACCTGATGTCGCAGTGTGCTCCCCCTGAACATAATGGTAAATGATGAAAGCACAGAGATAATGAAGTAATCAAAACAAGGTATGAAGTAAAGGAAACGCACGAAGAAAGAGTTAACTAGAGAAATAGACGAAATCTACCTAAACAATACAGAGACTAAATCTAACTAAGTAACCGAGACAAGTAGAATACCAGTACGAGGAAGTGTATGCTCAATCATCAAGAGTGTTAACTCCGGATGATGAGTGGACAGTTACTCGTAGAGGTATGGAACTTGTAAAGGTACACAGTCGGATTAAGTCTTCAGATTTAGCATACCGAGCTTGAACACAAGAGTTTTAAAGCGGTTTTCGTCCAAGGCTTTGGTAAAGAGGTCTGCTAGCTGATGTTCTGTATTGACGAAGTAGAGCTCGACTGTACCTCTTTCGACGTGATCCTTAATGAAATGATACCGAACGTCGATGTGCTTCGTCTTGGTATGTTGGAACGGATTGCTGGATATGGCAATTGCGCTCTTTGAGTCACAGTAGATTGGGACTTTGACATAGGTAAATCCGTAGTCTTTGAGTTGTGTCCGCATCCAGATTACTTGGGAACAGCAGCTTGCGGCGGCCACATACTCCGCTTCGGCAGTTGAAGTTGACACGCACTGTTGTTTCTTTGATGCCCAGCTTACCAGGCTGTCTCCCAGGAACTGAATGTGTCCCGAGGTGCTCTTGCGGTCCAACATGCATCCCGCGTGATCCGCATCCGAGTAAGCGGAAAGTCCAAAACCTGTCTCTTTCGGGTACCAAAGGCCAAGATCAGCAGTACCACGTAAATAACGAAAAATACGTTTAACAGCATTGTAATGAGACTCTTTAGGGTTGGACTGATAACGGGCGCAGAGAAATGTCGAGAACATGATGTCTGGTCTACTGGCAGTTAGGTACGTTAAAGAACCGATCATACCCCGATACAATTTGGCGTTGACAGCCTTTCCGTTAGGATCGGTGTCAAGCTTTGTATTGGTTGCCATGGGAGTTTTCATTGGTGAGGACTGGTCCAATTGGAATTTCCGAAGAATATCCCTAATGTATTTGGAGTGGTTAATGAAGATTCCGGTCGATAGTTGTTTAACTTGAAGACCAAGGAAAAAATTCATCTCACACAGCATACTCATTTTAAAAAAAATTCCCATGAGTTTGGCAAAGTTCTTTGCATATAATGGATTAGTATAACCAAAAATGATGTCATCGACATATACCTGGACTAGAATGATGTGACCCTTTTCGTTCCTTATAAATAGAGTAGAATCAATAGTACCTCGTGTAAATTTGGATTCTAACAGGAACTTTGATAGGGTGTTGTACCATGCTCGCGGGGCTTGCTTTAGACCGTATAGTGCCTTGTCCAAGATGTAGACATGATCAGGTTTTGAGTCATCCACAAATCCGTCGGGTTGCGACACGTAAACTTCTTCTTGGAGGTCACCGTAAAGAAAAGCTGTCTTCACATCCATCTGGAAGACTGTGAAGTTCTTGTGCGCTGCATAAGCGAGAAACATACGGATTGCTTCAATGCGAGCGACCGGAGCATAGGTCTCATCATATTCGATCCCCTCTTGTTGTCGGTATCCTTTGGCAACGAGACGCGCCTTGATGCGAACAACGATGCCGTCTTCGTCCTTCTTATTCTTAAAAATCCATTTGGTGTCGATTACCGTCTTGTGCGTAGGACGTGGAACCAGTCGCCATACCTTTAGAGCTTCGAATTGATTCAGCTCCTCTTGCATGGCTATGATCCAGTCTGGA
This sequence comes from Saussurea involucrata, assembly GCA_033807775.1. Classification (NCBI taxonomy): domain Eukaryota; kingdom Viridiplantae; phylum Streptophyta; class Magnoliopsida; order Asterales; family Asteraceae; genus Saussurea; species Saussurea involucrata. The sequence continues at coordinate 33,477,871 of CM066326.1, read as the reverse complement.
TCTTCGAGTGCTTCGCGAACGTTCGTCGGCTCGATCTTGCTTAAGAATCCAGAAAATAGGCAGAAGTTGGCAGAAGCGCCTCGTGTACGTACAGGAGTGGAAGGATCACCGATGATCTGAAGCAGGGGATGTGCCTTTGTCCATTTGGTGGTGTGCGGAAGCGGCTGTTGGGTAGAGTGAGATGCGTCCGGATCCACATATGCACCAGATGGAAGGTCTTGAACTTGTTCAAGTGTAGCAGTCGTGTTTCTTGGAGGAAGTGGGGGAGGATTCGTCGATGGTTGAACAACCTCTGGTTCCGAGGAGTTCATAGGTTGAACATCGGTTGTAGCAGAAGACGAATCATTAGGAGCGATCTCTGAGAGCACAGGTTCCTCCGGGAGGGTTACATTACCAGGTGTACTCGTATTAGATGAGGATGGTTGAGTTGTCTCCACAGATGTTGACGGCGTACTCGTAGACAGTGGCGGACCAGTTAAGTCGTCTGAATCCGCATTGCGAGCAGCTTCAAGTCGCGGGTGCGCTGAGACAGGTGTGGAAGAGTTAGCATTGTCATCATAAAAGAATTCAAATAATAAATCTAAATCAGAAAGATTATCATTCGATGAAGATGCATGATTCGGATTTACTAATGCTTGTGTAGATCCCGAACTTGGAGGTCCGGAAGCTAACACGCCAGTTAAACCGGGTTCTGAACTGAGGTGTTAAGAAGCCAAATCTGCGGCTTCGTCGAATGTCACGTTTATGCTTTCAACAACGGTTTTGGTCCGTTTGTTGTAAACGCGATACGCCTTAGCCTGCATGGAGTATCCAATAAAAACTCCTTCGTCCGCTTTGGGGCTGAATTTCCCGAGATCATCCTTGTCGTTTAGTACATAGCAAGTGCATCCAAATGCATGGAAGTAGCCAACGGTTGGAACGTGATTATTCATGATCTCGTACGGTGTCTTGTTGAACCGCTTCAGAAGGATAGAGCGGTTTTACGTGTAGCAAGCCGTAGATACCGCCTCAGCCCATAGATATAGCGGTAGATTTGCCTGGGATAGCATTGTTCGTGCAGCTTCAACTAGGGTACGGTTTCGTCTTGCCACCACTCCGTTTTGTTGAGGAGTGTGTGATGCAGAGAAAGTGTGTATGATGCCCACTGATCGCAGATAGTCATCCACCTTCTGATTCTTGAACTCCGTCCCGTTATCAGTTCTGATGGACTGAACGTGTTGAAGCTTGTTCTGCTGGACAGTCTTCAGGTGATCAATGATGAGCTCCGAAGTTTCGTCCTTCGAGCGTAAGAACATCACCCAAGTGTAGCGTGAGTAGTCGTCCACCATCACGAGCACGTATTTGCGTTTGTTGATGCTCGGAACACGCATTGGACCACACAAATCCATATGAATGAGTTCGAGGGTCCGGGTCGTGCTCGGAGTTGCCTTCGGCGGATGTGATGCACGCGTCATCTTTCCCTTTTCTCATGCTCCACAAAGACGGTCTTTCACGAACGGAAGTTGTGGCACGCCTCTGACATGTTTGCCTAGCACCAGTTGATTGATACTTCTGAAGTTGAGGTGCGAAAGACGTCTATGCCAGAGCCAAACTTGGTCAGAATCTGCTTTGGACAAGGGGCAGACAGGTCTGTCGGTTTTGATTGCGGCGAGGTCGGCGGTGTAGAGATTGGTCTTTCGAGTCCCAACCAGTAGCTCGTCTCTGTTGTTGTTGAGGATTCGACACCGTGGGGCTTTAAAGCTGACCTCGAGATCCATGTCGCAGAATTGACCGATGCTGAAGAGGTTGTGTCCTAATCCTGCAACGTGGGATACCTTCTTGATTGTTATCTTGTCTTGTACGATGTCGCCGTAGCCCACGATCGGGGACTTCTCGTTATTTCCAAATCTCACGTCTCCGTAGTATTCTTCCTTGTAATTCGTGAGAAGCTCCCTTCTTCCGGTCATGTGCTTGGAGCATCTAGAGTCTAAGTACCACACATGACCGTTCTGCAAAACAAGATTAGGGACGTTTAGGTACCCAAATTTGTTTGGGTCCATGGGGGTTAGAGTTGGCACTGCCTGGGGAAATTTGCTTTGACACAGCCTTCCCTTTAGGTGCAGATTTCACACCGTTGGAGGGAACTGGTTTTGGCACTTGTTTCCTCTTGGGTGCAGAATGTACACCTTTTGGAGGAACAGATTGTTGGGCAGATTTCCACCTGGGTGCCGGTTTAACCTCAGTAGGAGCAGCCCGTGTAGGAATGGGTCGGGTCTCCCGCTGTGGATTAACCGTTTGATTGAAACCCCGTTTTAAATGATATTGTTGCCTTTTATTTTGGGGTTTGCGCTTATGGAATAGGTTTTCGACAAAATAAGGCGCATACCAAGCATTATTACGAATGTCATCAAAATCATTCCAACCACAATTAGAACTACATAAACAATCATGCGATATCTGAATCAATTGATGAAGAGAGTTAACTTTAACAGGAAAAGAAACATCAAAATGGTTCCAATTATTCCAAGCATTATTGTCTTTGTCTATTCTAGAAATGAAAACAGGTGGGGAAGACTTTGACGCATCCTTCCTGACAGAATCCCTCGTTAGCCACTTTGGTTTTTCTTTATTAGCTCGACCATGTTTATCTGAAACAGCAGGGACAGAATGATCAGTGACTTTTGAGGAAACAGGTGTCTTAGTGGTCGATTGTACGGTCTTTTACTTCGGCTGTGATTGTTTTTGAACATTTGAAGCATTTTTAAGAATCTTGTTCACAGCCGGAGTCTTTGATTGTGAGCAGTCGCCCTTTAGAAAGTTGACCGGACGATTAACCACTGGAGAGAAAAAATCAGGTTGACTTGGAGGACAAGTAGGGCTGGCAGTTAATGGTCCAGTTATTTGCCTTGGCTGTGATTGCCTTTTGGAAATGGGTTTCGATTTTGGTTTAGACTGAGAAATCTTGATCACAGCTGAGGCCTTTGTTTGAGAACTGCTATCCTTTAAAGAAGTAACCGGATCATCAGTCATAGGAGATAGAAAATCAGTGTGACTCGGAAGAGGTTTGTCAAAGGGGAACGACTCAAACTCGTCTTCACAGTTACCTTCGGAGTTCATGTACTCTGAAAAATCTATCTCGGGAATTACTGGACTTGGATCAGGTGAGGAAGGCGAGGAACTCTTTGTGCTTGTGTGCTTTGGGGAATTTGGTGCGGAAGCTAAGAAAAACTAAGAGTTCAAATTCCTTAAAACACTCTCGTCTTGAGAATCTTGACCGTCTTGTAAAGTAGAGATCTTGCCTATAAATGCTTTACACGAAGACGTATCAGATGAACTTGAGGAAAGTTCGGGTGAAATCTGCTTTTCAGTTTGGAGTTGGTCAATCTGCTCTTGAAGCTGACCATTACTCACTTTCTCTTGCATCACTTCTGTTGCCAAAGCAGACAGTTGTGATGTGAGTCAATTGATTTCAGACCGAAGAATCTCCTGTCCTTCATCAGACACAACTTCGGTTTTGACCGGTTGTTAATTCTCAAGTTTTTCAAGTAAAGCTTGCTTTTCCATTTGAAAATTGGACCTTTCTTTTTCTAACGACTCCTCCAACTCGACTATCTTTGCTTCCAAGATGAGAGGGGGAACATAGAGTTTAAACTCATCCGTCTCAGACTTGGTTGCGGTTGCTTGGTCCTCATCCTTCTTGGAGGAATCCTTGGGCGTAGCAACCTTGTAAGGGTCGAAGTAGTCATTGGAGAGGTACTTTTTGTCCTTTTTATACGAATAATTTAAAGGCTCATAACAAAATGGAAGTTGTATTCCTCGTTTGTGTTTGCGTTTATATTCCTCGGTTTCCTCTTCCTTCTCAGGTTCAAGAGGACCAGTCCATTGGATTGCATATTCTGGATACTTTTTGTCTAACCCAAAACAAGCAAAATCATACAAAGTTGGTGTAAACCATCTTCCTTTTTTCAAATAATGTGGGTTATCATATCCGATTCCCCATTCTTTGTTAAAATACGTGAACTCTTTGGGTTTGTTCAAAAAAATGGTTTGATCAGTTTGACCCCGTTTGTGGAGTTTGGTTTCTAGATCTAGAATTTTAGCCACGTACTCCTTGTGTTGAATTTGAAGAGAAGAGCATTGATAAGTAATGTCTTCTTTCTCATTCAAGCATTGATCAAACAGACGTTGAAGATCAGATAATCTGGCCCTTAAGTCTGTAGGTGCTAATGAAAGATTTTTGCATTTGTCTTTTAGATTAGCATTTTCAGACTTATATTTCTCAGTTAATTTCATTTGAACATTAAGCTTTTCAGTTATTGAACTAATTTCAAGCTTTTGTTCTGCATTCGTGGTCGTGAGGGAGTTTGCCATTTCAGAGATGGTTTGCAATTGAAGTATGAAGTTTTGTAGGCAAGAGTCACATACCTGATTTGTTTTTGTCTTGTCTTCATCAGTAGACGATTGATATCCCATGAAAGCATCAGCACCTTCATAATCGTCCTCATCATCAGATCTCCCTAGCCAATACTCATTTTCAGCGAACATTACCTCTCCAACCTCTTTCTGTCTGGCCAGTGCAAGTTTGGCCTCATAATAGTGACAGTTCTTCACTGTGGGTTTGTTGGTCCCGAAAGGCTTAAACAAGTTTGTAGAAGGGGGGGGTTGAATACAAACACACTATTTTACTTTTCTAAATTGTTTATTGATAAATCATTAACAATTTACAGCTTGTTGCGGAAACAAGATTAAGGATAAACCTAAATCTAAACAAGTTGGAACACTAAGGTTTTCTTGCACTAAGAAAGATAAGTAGATTACTAATAAAATCCTATCTTGAGAGATTTGAACTTGTCCAGAGTTAGCAAGTTGCTTCAAATGAAGTGAGTTCATCTCTTTATATACTGCATGCATTTAATGCAATCCAGTATATACTTTACACGTGTCATTAGCGGATTGGTTGTATGTCATTGACCTTTGATGACAACCTTAGTAGCCGCATGAATGAACAGTGTAGTATCAGAGTGGTTGTACGATTTCAGATTTTCGGAGGTTCTTTTCTGACATTTCGTACGGTGGCGTGCAAGGGAGGTTAAGACAAAAGTACTTTGTACGGAGGACTTCATGATCAGCTTTCGTTGATTCAGCGATTATCATTTACTATTCAGCAGATGATAAAGTTCAGCGATAGCTGAAGTCTTGTACTTGATACTTCACGTTGAGTGGACAAATCTGAGTCTTCGCTGATCCGCATCAGTTCATTAGGAGACTTGTCGCTGGTTCTTGAGCTTGATCTTCGACTTCAGCGTAGAACCTTTGTTGACGCGAATCTTGTCTTCAGGGATCATAAGTAAACAACTAACTTATCAGCGATCACCATAAGGACTGAACAGACTCAGCGATATGGTGAACAGTGTTCGCTGAATGTTTAATCTAAAAGTGCGAGAGTTCCTATCAGCAGTACTGTAAGATCTTAGTACTTATCAGCGATAGTGAAACTCTGATACATATTGTTTACTTACAATTTTCACTAAGTATTTAAGATAGGGTCATTATCAAATCACTGAGGGTTTGGATCAACAATCTCCCCCTATTTGATTATGACATAGCAACAGAGAAAATTGCTATTTAATGAAAACATAAGGATAAAAAGAACTCATAAAATATTTGTCCCTTTTACTGTTTTCTGGGATCTTTTCAGTACTGATGGAGTAAAGTACATTCGCTGAAATCTTTCTTTAAATCTTTGAATCAGGTTACAATATAAATAAGAAAGATTACAAGTACAAGAGAAATAAATTACAAGTACTGAAGGATGACTGATACAATAGAGAAAATGGTGATTGTTGTCAGCCTTCAAAGGGTTCTTCCTTAATGAGAAGTTCATCAAGGGTTGTCTTTTCAGTTGGAATCATCCAGTCAGGAACCTTTTCTCCTTTATTCTTTAGCTTCAGAGCAGCTTCAAAAATCAAGGGTTTTAGGTGTCGTGCCTGAATGTCTTTTCTGAAGTCGCACCAGTAGATGAGATCTTTGAGCTGTTCGATTGGAGTGATTGGAAGCTCAGTGATCCGTTGAAAGCATTTACGTCCGTCGTAGTCAAGAAAGAATATTCCATAAGGATTACTGATGACTTTACCAGGGACGAAAAGTTCACATGGTGGCAAAGAGACATCAAGGGCAGATAGATCAGGATCAGGACCAAGTACTTCAGCGCGAGAGAAACCAATTCCAGTTTCATTTCGTATGACATGACCTGAGTTTGAATCTTGACGTTTCTTCCTTGGAGAGTCCTTTTTTCTTTTCGGCTTTAGATCAGGAACAGGAGGAATATCCACACAAGAAGATATCAAATCGATCTGTCTGTTTATCAGCTTTTCGAAATGATCCTTGTACTTAGATTTTGACGGTTGGATAGCTAACCTCATCTCCAGCCATTCAGAGAGACCATACCTTTTTACAGTGTCAGCACGAAAGGTTTCAGATGAGTCATCTTCTCTGAACAGTTTGATGTCAACAATAGGTACTCCGATGGAGGTTCTTCCAGAGATGAATACCTTGTTGATCTTCGCTGGACGATATCTGAAGTGGATTTTCTCTTTACACCAGATCAGGGTGGTCTGAGAAACTTCAGCTTTCTTTTCCACGATCTTCTGGGCTTGTTCCCAAAGCTTTCGTTGGATTTGAATGGGAATACGCTTCAGCTTGGGGTCTTTGACAGATTCTTGAGTGAGCTTGATGGCGTATTCTCTGTCTTTATCTTCAGCTTTCTTCCTTTCAGCGATGAGGCATTCAGCTCTGAGATGATCTTGGTATTCAGCTTTTGAAATTCTGAACTTAGGAGGAACTGAAGGTAGTTGATCGCGCCTTAGGATGATTCGTTGATCCTCGAATCGCTTTATCATTTCTTCTCTCCTCTTTTGATCTTCTTCACTCAGCCTTTGAGCAACTGAGGAAAGTCTGTTTCTGTGCGAGAGAGGTTGTTCTTCTGGTTCATCAGTCTCAGAGATTAAATCTAAGACTGGGATTATGTCTTCAGCGGTAGCTGGAATTATTGGTGAAGTCGCAACAGATCTTTCAGCGATATCCTCAAACAGGGGAGAGGACTAGCTGAAACGCAGCGATCTTACAAATAAGAACTGGGTAGAAGAACTTGGGTAGAAAAGATAGAAAAAAATGTGGATGTGTATGGTGTTTGTGGAATGGATAACTGATTTTTCAGAGATGATCAGGGAAGGAAAAATAAGTTTAGTGTACCTGACAAATCGGCTTTGCAAGTAGGATCGCCAGATTATCATCTTCAGCGATGCCTTTGTCTTTGCTTTTCTCAGCGCCAGAGGCTGAGTGCTTTGTCTTTGTCTTCTCCCCTGAAGGTTCTTTTATTGAAATACCTTTAAGAGCTTTGGTTCGAGGAGCAGGTTTGACAACAAAGAAATCATCGTCATCTTCATCATCATCATCATCGTTCCTTGGAGAGGAGGATGGTTCAGCTTCAGGGATGTCGAAGTCTTCGTCTTCTTCTGCTTCAGATTCCTCAGCATCTTCATCGAGTTGCTCCCCCTCAGATATAGAGGCGAGGTTCTCGGTTCCCTCAGGGTTTTCATCTCCCTGAGGTCCAGTAATCCGATCTTCATTACCCTCTCCCCTGATAGATTCATCATGGGAAAGGTCTTCAGCGCTCTTCTCCTGTTCAGCGCTCTTCTCCCCCTCTTTCTCATGATGGGCGGGGGAGGAATGGGTAGATTCAGCATTGGTGTTGTCTCTGTCTTCTGGGCCAGAGATTTTCACACAACCTTCAAGCTTAGCTATTCTGTCTTCTAGGCCAGAAATAGCAGGCGTGATTTTCTTCAGCTCTTGGCGATCCTCTGCGGTGAATGAGTCCAAAACAGGTGCAGGGGCCGGAGCAGGAGCTGGATTATTTGCCTTGTTCACCAGCGTCTCGATCATTGTCTTGACAGAACCAAGGTCGGTCTTCACTGAGCCCAAGTCGGTCTTGACCACTGACATATCACCTTCGAGTGTACCAACCGATTTCTTCAGCGTTGTAACTTCGCTGGAAATGGTGGAAACTGATGATTTGAGGTTGGTGTAGTCAGTGTAGATGTCGGAGAGCACTTTGGCAAAGTCGGCGAGAGTTTTATCAAGGTCTTTGATGTCATCAGAGGAGGCCTTCTTTTCCACCACAGTAGTCAGCTTCGTCAGATTCTCTCCAGCGTTTGTTACAGCTGTAGAGTTATTTGATAGACCGGTGGTGAGATCCGTAAGTTTCATCTCCATAGACTTCAGAGACTGGTTGATGTCTCCCAAAAAAGGACCTGTAACATATAAGTACTTGTGAACAAAGGAAAGCTCAGAAGTTTCAGGTTTAGTTACAGTGTTTAAGGTGGGATCTGTACCTGCAGGAGCGTTGACGAACTCATCAAAGTTTCGAGTCCCTCCATAGTGTTCCATATCTCCCTCAAAAGTTCCGTGAGGAATGGAGATCTCTGCGGGTCCTTTCTTCGTCATTCGCTGAGAAGCTTCAACGGCTTCTTGAATGATGGCATCTCCAGTTTTGACTGGAGGAGTGTCCAAAGAAGTAGAGGGAGGAGCGAAGGATAAGAATTGGGGTTGGGGTTCAAGTTCAGCGTTGGATTCGCTGAGAAGTACTTCATCAGTCTTTTGAGAGACTGACGAAGGTTGGGTAGATTCCAAAGTTCTAACCTCAGCGTTTAGGGACGCTGAAGTAGGTTTAGAAGGGATGGCTTGAATTGGTGTGGCAGAGCGTACCACGGAACTTTCCTTCAGCTCTTCAGAATGAGCTGAGGAGTCTTCAGCATGCAACTGCTGGGGTTGCTCCTTGGTTTTCTTGATCCTTTTGGAATCAAGAGGGGTAAGAGATTGTTTCCTTTTCTTAGAAGGAATGGATTTTGTGGCCGGGGTATCAGCGATGGGTATTGTCGCTGAAGGAGCCACAGAAAGCGGAGAATTAAGAAGAGTGAGAAGAGTAGAGAGACGTACCTCGTTGGCGACAGGCTTGAAGTCGAGAACTTTAGGGCCAATCTGAGAGAGTTTCAGATCACCCTCTTCAGGATAGCTGTCCTTCAGGCCATATTGAAAGATGGCGCTGATGAATCGCGGGTAAGGAACCCATGCTGGTCGGTCAGCGGCAGAATCAACACGTTGAATGAGGTCTTCATAGATGATGGAGGCCCAGTCAATGTTGAGACCTTTCAGCAGTGCGTAACCCATGGCCTGCTGAGGTTGAGCGGCTTGATCAGAAGATCCGGATTTCGCTGTCATGCAGCTGATCAGGTGAGCGAAGATGAAGTTCATCTCGCTGGGCATCTTGGATTTCTTTATCAGCGTCAGCTTCTTCTCAGGTAGCTTGTCTCTTCCAGTCTCCCAGATGTAACCCATCGCATCAAGGAAAGCAATGATTTCTTCCCTGTCAGCGTGCTTCTTGTGGTCAGGAAATGGAATGAAAGGATTTTCTGAGGTAGCGTTAGGGAATTTCAGAGCTTTGCGGATTATTGCGGGGGTTATCTTGATGGTGCCATACTCAGTATCGCTGAGTATGCAGTCGATGGTTTTAGATGGATCTTTGGTTGAGGGTAGGTTGGTGTGTCTGGCAGAGTACCAGAATTGGGATAATAGACGCTGACTGGCAGGAGGTGTGATTGTCAGTGCTGTGTATATGGGGCTATTCTTCAAAAAAATCACAGCGTCGTCTAGATGGGATACCTGCTTCCGAGGAGGAAACTCGAGAAGCGCTGAAAGGTTGTTTGCCTTTGTCCAGTCTAGTTGATCCAGCTCAAACTTAACCTGAGGAGCTTTGGTGATTTCCAGTTCCTCAGAATCACTGGAGATGGACTCAGCGGTAACATTCAGCTTTGAAGTTGCCATTTCACTGTATTATCAGTTCAACCAAAGATGTTAACAAATAAGAAATATCTTAATGTGGAAAGAGAATTTCCATTAAGATTTTTCGAATTTTGTCCATTTCATTCAGACAAAAAAGTCTTAATGAAGATTAGGGTTTTTCTTGTTTTTAAAGAAAACGAATATAACACCTATAAGCCTTGTATACCAGTTTTTAAAAAAAATGGATACGAAAGAAGAACAAGTTTAAGATTTTAGATTTAAAACTTGAAGAACAACCATGAAATGGTTGTGTTTATAAAACCATGAAAGAAAATGATTTTATTTTTGAGTTCTTTTGTTTGATCTTGTGTAAAACAATGATAAGATCGAAAACAAGTTATTTGCATTTGATAAAAGATAAGAACATATTGACCTTGAGTTTGATGAAGAAGATGATGAACAGTTCTTGAAGATCGAGAGCACAAAATGCAACAGTGTTCTTTTCTTGCGGAGAAAGATTGATTCGCATAAAAGACAAATATAAACTTTGAGAGAGTTTATATAGGAAGAGAGTAGAGAGAGAAAAACTTGAGCGGGAAAGTTTTTCATCATGACACGGACACGTGTTTGCATTTGATTGGATAGACAACGAAACGTGCAAACGTGTGTCAGAAAAAGAAACGTGCCTGGTGTTATCCGTTGCAATGACGTCACAACTGTCCTTTCACATTCTTTCGTTGTCTCTGAGGTTTTGAAAGAAAAACTCAGGGACTCTTTGGAAAATATGAAGCACTGAATAGAAATATCAGTGAGGGTTTTAAGAAATTTCAAAATATTATTCAGCGATGAAAGAATTTGAAATCTTGCATTTTCATGCGTTTTGTCAGAGAAAACATACCTTGATATCAGTTTAACCCAATTTATTCAGAGAGAAGATGATGAAATGGATTGTACTAGTTTATTTTATCCAGAGCCTATACAAGAATGTATAAACGTATCGCTGATTAAATGTGAACCGCTGAAGATTTATCCTTCAAAGTTCAGCATTCCAAGCTCGCTGATGAGAAAGTTGAATCTTGTCTCATCAAGAGGTTTGGTAAACAAATCAGCTAACTGATAATCAGTTGGGATAAAATGAAGTTCTATATCACCATTCATCACATGATCTCTGATAAAATGATATCTGATTTCTATGTGTTTTGTCTTTGAGTGTAGCACTGGATTGTTTGCTATAGCGATGGCACTTGTGCTGTCGCAATAGATTGGAATTTTGGAGAGCTGAAGATCATAGTCTAGTAGTTGATTTCTCATCCACAAGACTTGAGAACAGCAGCTTCCAGCGGCTACATACTCAGCTTCAGCTGTGGAAGTGGACACCGAGTTTTGCTTCTTACTTGTCCAACTTACCAGCTTTCCACCCAGGAGCTGACATCCTCCTGTGGTGCTTTTCCTATCCATTTTGCAACCTGCAAAATCACTGTCTGAATAGGCGGTTAGATCGAATCCTGAATCTTTGGGATACCAAAGACCTAGATTCGCTGTACCCTTAAGATATCGAAAGATTCGCTTTACAGCTTTCATATGAGATATCTTAGGTTCAGCTTGATATCGTGCGCACAGACATGTTGCAAACATAATATCGGGTCGGCTAGCTGTAAGATACAGTAGTGAGCCGATCATCCCACGGTACAGCGTGACATTGACAGGAACACCCTTTGTGTCCTTATCAAGTATCAGCGGTGGTGCCATAGGGGTTTTCATAGCTGAACTTTCAGTTAAGTCGAATTTTTTTAGCATATCTTTAACATACTTTCCCTGATTTATAAAAGTTCCTTTTTCAGTTTGCTTAATCTGAAGACCAAGGAAATATGTTAGTTCACCCATCATACTCATTTTATACTCATCTTTCATTCTATCAGCGAAACGAGTACAAAGCTCAGGGTTAGTAGAACCAAATATAATGTCATCAACATATATTTGAACTAAAATGATATGACCTTTTATTTTTCTAAAAAACAAAGTTTTGTCAATCTTACCTCTCTCAAATTTTTCAAGGTGGAGATACGTAGAAAGAGTGTCATACCATGCACGAGGAGCTTGCTTCAAGCCATAAAGTGCCTTATCCAGCTTATAAACATAACCTGGACGCTTAGGATCTGAGAATCCTGGAGGTTGTTCCACATAAACTTCTTCATTCAGCTTTCCATTTAGAAACGCTGACTTAACATCCATTTGATGTACAGTGAAGTTTTTGTGTACAGCATATGCTAAGAAAAGACGAATAGATTCAAGTCTTGCTACAGGAGCAAAGGTTTCGTCATAATCTATACCTTCCTCTTGTCTGTATCCCTGAGCAACAAGACGAGCTTTGTTGCGAGTTACAGTACCATGTTCGTCCAACTTGTTTCGATAGACCCACTTAGTGCCTATCACTGTTTTGTCAGTTGGTCTCCGAACAAGTTTCCAAACTTTGTTTCTTTCGAATTCAGTCAGCTCTTCTTGCATAGCGCTGACCCAGTTTGGATCTCTGAGGGCATCATCTATTTTCTTTGGTTCAGTTAGAGAAATAAAGTTAACAAATAAACAAATATTACCTGCACTTCTACGAGTCTGAATACCAGCGTTGGGATCACCAAGAATTTGATCGATTGGGTGATTTACAGTCCATCGCTGAGCCGGAGCATGCGTCGCTGACTCAGTCTGAACTGGAGAAACTGAGGATGAGGCTTCAGCTACTTCTGGATAATCAGCTAAGAGAGGAATGCTTGCATTTGTCACTTCATTCACTGATTGCTGTGAGATAGATGGAATTTCTGAGACATTTGGATCAACTGCGGGTATAGTATTTATAGGAACAGCTGAGACCCAAGATGTTTCAGCTTCACTATTCTGCATATTGGGAATGATAGTAGGACCATCATTTTCAGTTGTATGAGTATGAGTAGTGGGAACATCTTCTGAATCACCAAGATGAGAAAACATCCATTGATTCAGTTCTTCTGTATCAGCGTTCGGTTTAGAGTTCGCTGAACGGGATTCGTCAAACGTGACGTGAATAGTTTCTTCTACAGTTTGTCTTCTTCGGTTGAAGACTCTGAAGGCTTTGGAAACTGAGGAGTATCCAAGAAAGATTCCATCATCAGCCTTAGGATCAAACTTTCCAAGGGCATCTCTGTTGTTCAGTATGAAACACTGACAACCAAAGATGTGAAGAAAGCTGATTGAAGGCTTTCTCCCATGAAAAAGTTCATAGGCTGTCTTTTTGAATCTTTTGACTATCAGCGACCTGTTTTGCGTAAAACAAGCCGTGTTGACAGCTTCTGCCCAAAACTGAGTAGGCAGGTGAGAATCGCTGAGCATTGAACGTGCAGATTCAATAATTGTTCTATTTCTTCTTTCAGCGACTCCGTTTTGTTGTGGTGTTCTCACTGACGAAAAGTTATGAGAAATACCCTTGCTCTCAAGGAAGGAATCAAGAGAACTGTTTTTGAATTCAGTTCCATGATCACTCCTTATTGAGCGAACAGTCATATTGTTCAGAGTTTCCATCTTCCGAACAAAGGTGATGAGTTCTTCAGGGGTGTCACTCTTAGAACGGAGAAACATTACCCATGTATAACGAGAGAATTCATCAACTATGACCAGCGTATATTTCTTTCCAGCGATGGATTGTTTGTTAACGGGGCCAAACAAATCCATATGGAGTAGTTGAAGAGGAGATGACACTGAGGAAACTTGCTTGGACTTAAAGCTTGCCTTGGTCTGCTTCCCTTTTTCACACGCTGAACATAAGGATTCTTTGGCGTATGAATGTTGAGGTAGACCAGTGACTAACTCTTTGGATGAAAGAGTATTCAGTGTCTTGAAGTTGAGATGTGAGAGTCTCTTGTGCCATAGCCAGTTGACATCAGAAGATGCCTTTGAGAAGAAACAGGAGTTCTCAGTGGTTGTTGAGTCCATGTTTATAACGTAAACATTTTCCAAACGATAACCGCTGAGAGCTATCTTCTCCTTTTTGTCAGAGACAAAGCAGGATTCCTTGGTGAAAATCACTTTGTTATCCATGTCGCAAAGCTGACTGATGCTCAGAAGATTATGCTTCAGCCCTTCAACATATGCGACTCTTCTGAAGGATGTTGTACCATTTGAAAGTACACCATACCCTCGGGTGTGTCCTTTTCCATTTCCACCGAAAGTTACAGAGGGACCCTTCTCTTCCTTGTATTCAGCGAGCAGGCTTTTCTTTCCAGTCATGTGTCTAGAGCATCCGCTATCGAGATACCAGATACCCTTCTTAACCTGCAATACAAAGGAAGATTAGTTTTGCTTGGGTACCCACTTCACCATGTATACGCGTTTGTCAGTGGAAGTGGTTGGAATGGGTTCAGCAGTCTTCGCAGCATTTGAAGATTCAGCTTTGTCTTTCTTCACTTTGGTCAATTTCTTGACCTCAGCGGTATGAGTCACCTTGACCTGACTTGCAACTGGTTTGGTCTTCTTTGGTGCTATCTTCACCTTAGCTATCTTATCAGCTTTGGTGGCTGTGGGACACTTACTTGCAATATGATCGGTAAGTCCACAGTGATAACATTTCCTATAACTAAAATTAGTTCTAGGACCACTTGTGTGCTGGGCTTTTAATTTGGAATTAGAAGTGCCAGCACCAAGTACACTATTGGTTTTTGAAATAGGACGAACATTCAGTTCTTCAGATTTCTTACCAAGGACATCTACTCTGAGTCTAGGAGTAGGTCGCTGAACTGATCCAGAGGTCTGATTTCTAGAACCAGATGAATGAATCACTAAGGCTTTGGAAGCATTCAGCTTAGGTACTAAAGTACCCTTCTGAGGATTTTGATAAATTACAATTCCTTTACCTTTATCTTTAGAGACAGAGGTAGGTTTTGAATAAACCATTTTCTCCTTACCTTTTGAGGAGGTAGGAGTTTCCTCAGGGATTGGTGTAATCGACGAGGAGTACTGAGATGAAGAAGTGTCAGCTACTGAGGATACGAACGTTCCAAATTTAAGCATTGAACGTTCAGTGGTTGGTATTGGAGTATCATATTTATAACCCAGACCACGTTTATCACTCAGAGGAATCTGAGCCTTAATTATCTCAGTGATCTTTGTTGAAGAATTACACCATCCTTCAACAGTAGCTTGTTCAGCTTTTAATGCAGCGATAGCTTCCGCTCGTTCAATTTTGACTAGCTGATTTAAATGGACTTGATCTTTAAAATCTTCTTCAAATTTAGAAAGCTTTTCTATTTGAAGGTGGCAATTTTTAAGCTTTTCAGCGAGATCAAGATTTTGGTTTTCAACCACAGCTTTGCCGTTCATGGCTTCGTATAAGCTTCTAGTCAGTAGTTCGATTTTACGGAGACTATCAGCTTCATCAATATTTACAATATTGGTAAAGAAGGAAGGTGATACCTGAATGGCAGATGTTGAAGTGGAGGGAATGTCTGAACTTTCTTCCTCTTCTTCAATCTTGGCCATGAGACATTGATTTGCTTCATCATCTTCAGAATCAGATGATGAGGCTTCTTCATCAGAAGCAGCCCAATCATAGTCAGCCATTAGGCCTTTTCCCTTCTTCTTAAAGCTTTTCAGCTTTGCATACTTCTCCTTCAGCTTTAAGTATTTGTCGTCTTTATTCCTTGGAACAAAGGATTTCTTTGTAAAGGCTGAAGGTCTCATGATTTTCTTTGACCTGCACTCGTTAGCGAAATGACCTGTCTTTTCGCAGTTAAAACAAGTAGCAGTAGCCTTATCAACAAAAGCTGATGACTTAGGCTTGTCAGCTATAGAAAGAGTTTTGTTCTTTCTAAACATTTTCTTCTTGGCGAATCTCCTGAACTTTTTAGTTAGGAGAGCCAAGGATTCATCATCTGAAGAATCAGAATCTGATGATCTTTCAGAGTTACTTTCTAACTCAGTGATAGTGACCACGGGTCGCTGAGTAGAAGGTTCCTCTGAGATTAAAGCAACAGGGGTGCTTTTGGAATCTTTTACAAGATTCTTCTTAAGATGGCTAGATTGCTCATGATTCAGCAATGTGCCATATAAGGTAGCGAGTGTCATTGATCTTAGATCTTTTGACAGCTTGAGACACATGGAATAATTGTCCCAGCTTTCAGGTAAACATTCTAAAAACTTTGTCAGAACTTCAAAGTTAGAATATTCCTTACCAACCGTTTTAAGATCTATAATTAAGCAGTTAAAACGTTGATGTACTTCAGAGAGAGTTTCATTCTTACCAGAGATGAAACTTTCGTATTGTCTTACCAGGTTGATCTTTCTTGAATCCTGGACTTCAGACGTTCCTTCATACTGAACACATATTGTGTCCCACATGGCCTTCGAGGATTTCAGGTTCATGACGGAATGGTAGACTTCGTCAGGAAGGGCCATGGATAGTATGGATCTGGCTTTTGTATCTATAGCCACTTTCTTCTTGTCTTCATCGGTCCAATGATGGATTTCCTTTGGAATCAGCCTTTCTGGAATAGCAGCTCTAGTTGCAGTGGCTGGAACGGCAGGATCAATCGTTACAGGGATGTGTGGACCGTTTTCAAGATACTAAGGTATAGTAGGGTCTACACCTTCTAAGAAGAGTGTCATCCTATTTTTCCATAAGTTGAAGTTGTCTCTGGAAAATCTAGGGGGTTTTGCAAGAGAACCATTGTCGATATAGTGAGTGTTTGTGTTTGAGTTGGCCATTTTCAGATAATAGCAAGGAAGAGAAAATATCTTAGATTAGATCTTGTTTATGAGATTAAACAAATCTGCTCTGATACCACTTGTTGGTCCCGAAAGGCTTAAACAAGTTTGTAGAAGGGGGGGTTGAATACAAACACACTATTTTACTTTTCTAAATTGTTTATTGATAAATCATTAACAATTTACAGCTTGTTGCGGAAACAAGATTAAGGATAAACCTAAATCTAAACAAGTTGGAACACTAAGGTTTTCTTGCACTAAGAAAGATAAGGAGATTACTAATAAAATCCTATCTTGAGAGATTTGAACTTGTCCAGAGTTAGCAAGTTGCTTCAAATGAAGTGAGTTCATCTCTTTATATACTGCATGCATTTAATGCAATCCAGTATATACTTTACACGTGTCATTAGCGGATTGGTTGTATGTCATTGACCTTTGATGACAACCTTAGTAGCCGCATGAATGAACAGTGTAGTATCAGAGTGGTTGTACGATTTCAGATTTTCGGAGGTTCTTTTCTGACATTTCGTACGGTGGCGTGCAAGGGAGGTTAAGACAAAAGTACTTTGTACGGAGGACTTCATGATCAGCTTTCGTTGATTCAGCGATTATCATTTACTATTCAGCAGATGATAAAGTTCAGCGATAGCTGAAGTCTTGTACTTGATACTTCACGTTGAGTGGACAAATCTGAGTCTTCGCTGATCCGCATCAGTTCATTAGGAGACTTGTCGCTGGTTCTTGAGCTTGATCTTCGACTTCAGCGTAGAACCTTTGTTGACGTGAATCTTGTCTTCAGGGATCATAAGTAAACAACTAACTTATCAGCGATCACCATAAGGACTGAACAGACTCAGCGATATGGTGAACAGTGTTCGCTGAATGTTTAATCTAAAAGTGCGAGAGTTCCTATCAGCAGTACTGTAAGATCTTAGTACTTATCAGCGATAGTGAAACTCTGATACATATTGTTTACTTACAATTTTCACTAAGTATTTAAGATAGGGTCATTATCAAATCACTGAGGGTTTGGATCAACAGGGTTGACGGCAATCTTTAGCGAAGTGACCGAGTTTCCCGCAATTGTAGCATTTCACAGGTTCATCTCTCTTCTTGCGGTCACTTTTCTCTGTTTTATCCTTCTTCTCAGATCTATCTTGCTCTTCTACCTTCTTCTTTCCTTCATGCCGATCCTTATAGTCGTGACGCTTATTGGAGGCGGTGGAGAAGCGTTGACTATTGGAGGACGGCTTCTTGTAGAACTTTTGTTGTTGAAAGGATTTAGTCAGAAGGGCAATAGCTTTCATTAATTCCGATGCTTCATCATCATCATCGTCACCGTCTTTCTCGTCGTCAGATTCTGACTCGGAAGAACTATGCTTTGGACCGCGTCTGGATTGGCTGCTTGAAGATTTCCCCATTTTGGAAGTCATGAGGGCAATAGGATCCGCAGATTGTTTTGGCTCATTCTTCTTCTCTCCCAAAAGCTCATTTACTTCATCTTCATCTTGGAGAAGTGTCTCATATAGTTCATTGATGCTGATGTTCTCTATCAAGTTGTTGTGTTTGACATGAGAAGCATACACTTTCCATTCAGGTAGCAAGTTGTTGAGGAACTTTAGTGCGTTCTCAGTATTGGAACGAACAATTTTATTCTTGTTCAGTTCATTGAGAAGTAGACAAAAACGTTCATAGGTCTGGGTAAGGGATTCGCCGTTACGCTGCTTGAACCCATCGAACTTGGTTATCGCACTATTTATCTTCAGCTGATTTCCTACAACACTCCCTCGCATCATTTTGGCTACTTGGTCCCACATGCCCTTAGCCGTGTCTTTGTAACTGTCTATGGCAGTGTAGATAGAATTAGGAAGGGCTTGTATAAGATATCTCTTTGCATTTTTTTCTCCTTCAGTCATGCCTCTTTCAAATTCTGTCATCTCAGCAAGAGTTTTCTTCTCACGTCGAGCTTCTGTAGTTGCAGTTGCAGGTATGTCCTTCATTGGCTTGTCAATTGGTCCATGTTCCAGGGCTCTCTTGATATACTCATAGTTGTCCTTGGACTCTATGAAGATCATGAACCTGTCTCGCCATTGGTTGTACTCGTTCGGGTAGAGACATGGTGGATTGGTGTTCGTGCCAATTGCGAGAGCATCACGAGAAGTAGACATCTTCGGTTGCAACGGAGTGATCGTCAGACGTGTAGATTGATTCAAAGTGTAAAACCTAACGCAAGGCACTAAGAGTGGAGTCCTAACGCAGGTTCTATGAGTGGTCAGACACTAACTTAGCTTACTGGAAAGAAATCCAACAAAGTGATCTGATCTGGAAGTGTCCGGACCAGAATTATGAAAAACGGTTCAAAATCGCAGAGTTGTCTGGATAGGTAAGAGAGTCTGGATAACTTGAGTTGTCCGGATAACCAAGGTTACCGGATGGACTAAAGATATCGGATAGAATCAACAGGATAAATAAAAGTTTACCGGATGCAATAGAGTCCCGAAAGTATGAGATTTCCGGGTACTTTGAAGTTTCCGGAAACTGTGATGTGTCCGGATACTACGAAGATTCCGGGTAAAACGAGGATTTCCGGATAAAATGAATTCCGGATACTTTGAATTATCCGGACCAAAATTACCCGGAAAGTTGAGATTAAAGAGAACTTACCCGGATGACTGACTTACCCGGATGATTGACTTGTCCGGAAGAATCGAACTAGTCCGGATGGAACCACAAACGTCCGGACACCTTGATCTGTCCGGAAAACGCGGCTGTTTTATCCGGACACTGCGGCTGTTTTGCTAAAATCGATCGAAAACTCAACTAGGGTTACTCTAGTGTGTTCCTGAAAGGTTAGAAACAATACCAAGCACAAAAACAACACTAATCCAATCGATTTTAGAGCAAAAACAACACCATTTGATATCAAAAAATCCGATTTTTAACTAAGAACACAACTAAAAGTTTCTGAACTTATTATGCGAAATTGACCAATCAAACGAACGAATTTGGATGTGAAAATTTGCAAAAACCCTTATAATGATAATGCTAACACAACCCAATAAGCAAAAACAATCAATTTACGCAGAATCATAGAATCAAAAATTCAAGAAAAGTCAGACGTGAAAAAGTCAAACTAACCAGAAATCTAAGAATGATACTTTGAATCGAATCCGTCTGTCTGCTCTGATACCAATTGTAGAATCCAGATCTGTGCAACAATTATGTTTGTGAATAAGCAAATAAGAACAGTTGATATGATTCACAAAGGTTGCCCACTTAGCTATTGATTTAGAGAGAATTACAGTGTAAAGCAGAAAAGCTAAATGAGACAACTAGCTAATTTTCTAAGCTAATTGCACTTTATATATGCTGGGCACGTGGTATCAAGCCCACGGCCCGTTCACTATGGACTAAGTTTAAACAATTACAATTCAAACCCTTGAACTTAAAATCAACATAAATTCTACCCTAACACTTTCACTGGATCCCGGTCTCCTGAGTAGGTCGGAGGCTTACAACTTAGGAACATTTTATAGTCACACTTCCTTGGCACCGGTATGACAGTATGTGTAATGGGCATTTCGTCTTCCAGACTAGGATCTGGTATTCCAGTTTCAGTGTGACGAGTTCTATTGAACATAGCTTGTATATTGGCTTGAAGTCTTCCCATTTCCGCCGTCAAATCATTTCGTGTAACAAATTCGGTACCTCACCCCTGAACTCTGCCTCCAGTTCTCCCCCTACCTCTTTCTCCCCCTCGAACCCTTGTCCCAACTGTTGGATTTGTTCTATTAGGATTTCTTGCTCCCCGATTCGTTTGTCTAGTACCGCTTGC